>VZRE01001254.1:547267-616067 GCA_013396775.1 Cephalopterus ornatus
GGGCTATCCCGGGCTGTCCCGGGCTGTCCCGCCCCGTACCTGCCGCGCCAGCCGGGCCGCGCTCTGCGCCACGCGCGCCTCCATCCTCGGGCGGCCGGAACCGGGAGCGGTGCCGCGGGAAGCGGAAAGGAGGGACAGCGGCGGCAGCGCCCCCCGGCGGCGGGGAGGACCGCATCCATCCATCCATCCATCCATCCATCCGTCGGGAATGCTGCCCTGGGAACGGCGCCCCTGCTCCCCGAGCCCGCTGTGAACAAGCCGGGAGAGTCCGGGGGGGGAAGGGAGAAGGGAAGGGAAGAGAGGGGCAGAGCAGGGAAGGAAGAGGAGAAGGAAAGGGCAGAGAAGGGAGAGGGGAAGGGAAGGGAACGAAAGGGAAGGGAAGGGAAAGAAGAAGGGAAAGAAGGGAAGAGAGAAGGGAGAACCAGAGAAGGGAAGAGCGAAGGGAAGGGCACCCCCAATCCCTCATTCAGTGTCACCCCCCGGCACTTCCACAGGTGGAATGCCCCATGCCCAGGGCGTGTGTACGAAACGGGCACAGGGAATGGACGGCGGGGAGGAAAAACAGGTGACAGGACTCGAGGGAGCAGCTGGAGCCGTGCCAGGGCAGGGTCAGGGTGGATCCCAGAACAAGGTTCTTCCCCCAGAGGGTGGTTGGGCACTGACCAGGCTCCCCAGGGCAGTGGGCACAGCCCCAAGGCTGCCAGAGCTCCGGGAGCGATTGGACAACGCTCCCAGGGACAGGGTGGGATTGCTGGGGTGTCTGTGCAGGGCCAGGGGTTGGACTGGATGATCCTTGCAGGTCCCTTCCAACCCAGGACATTCCATGAGTCTATGAAATATGTCAGTTACAGCACTTCATGTGACACAGCAACAAACTCTCCAGGGGATGGTGGTGGCGAACATTCCCTGTGAGAGCCACGAGCACGGCAAGAAGGTTGGCACAAAGGGGCTGGGACTGGGCTTGACAAAACATCCCGTGGCTCTTGCCCAGCTATGTGCAAAGTGACATTCTGTAACCAGCCAGGGAGCAGTGAATTACATCTCTAACACCTTCAGTAAAACCTGTGTTTAGAACAAAAGGAAAAATCCCAGGAGCAAATTCCTCCAAGGTATATCCACTAGCTACCTCTCAAAAATGCCTGGTCTGAAGGACATACAGAGGAAGACACATGAAAAGCTATATGCTTCCAGATAGTGACAGGAAAAACCCTCAGTTTAGGTGCCAGCGGATGAGAAGATTCACACAAGACAAAAAGCAAGAAGGCAGGTTTGTCCAGAAAGGTCACTTTATTGGAAAAACCTAAAATGGACTTTAAACCTGCAGCCCTCCTCCCACAGCAGTGGTTTCAATGGGCTCCCCACGTTACCTTAACAGACCCATTACAGACATGAGCTGCAGTACAAATGTTAAAAGTGCAAGTATTCTGAACTTCACACCTACTTTTATGACCTGGCAGGAAACACAAATGCTTCACAGCTCACAGAGAATTCGTTCACAGCACTTGGGAGTCCAAACTGGCTCCCTGCATTCCCCACAGGGTACAAAAGACATCACTGAGAGTCCGATGCAGAACATCATAGAAGGTAGGGGTGAGGTTCCTTCAAATTCATTTTATTGCAGTAAAACCTCTAAAAGGTAGAGCTGTACAAAAAGTCTAAACAGCATTATTTAAGAATAACAGCACCTTATGCTGCATTTGTTCTTATTTAAAATTCTATTTCCCAAAAATACATTCCTAAATATACAAACTATACAATCTTGTCACTTTAATGCTGGTTTCTGTGATGATATAACTTTAACCTAAAAATCTTCAAAACATCCACATACTGACAAAAGCTCTAATATACAAATGCCTTGGTACCTTCATACCACATAAATAACTTCAAAACCCAAACTGCATTTGTAGAATTGTCCGGAAAGCAAATACTTTATGGTGATCACACATCATCCGCAGAGAGTGTGGGGATGTTTATCCTTGGCCGTGTGAAAAATGCCATTTTCTCTCTAAAAAAAGATGATCATCAGTTGTTAATGCAACAGGAGTCTTGCCTGAAAGGTCCATCATCCCCATGAGAGTTTATCCCACCTGCTGTTCCCACAAGGAGCAGCAGTATGTCCTCCCTTAACCTACACCTCTTAATTTACTTATCAGGCATGAGCCTACAGTTAAACTCACAACACTGACCTTACCAAAAGCCATTTCAGAAAGACTCAGGGTTTTTTTCCCCTTCTAGGCCTGTTACTTAGGGAAGCAAAGGGCTGCTTCTGTGTCAAAGAACCTGCTGCCAGGTGGGGAATGGTTTGGAGTACTGCTGGTTGCTTTGATCATGTGCAGTGCTACAACGAGTTTCCCTGACTCTCAGACCTTACACTTTGATATAAAAATACAGAAGTTCTTATTAACATTTAACTGCTTCTGCAAAGATCAGAGTTCCTCATCTGCATCTTTGTTATCCACAGAAAAATCATGGCAGCAGTCCGTTTTTCCTCCCCTTTACCTGTAATTACCTGAATGACTGTACTTCCAGAGGCTCCTTCCGACTCTGCCCTCGCAGCCTGTGGACATCCTTGGCAGCAGCTCTCATCATTTTATCAGCCTTTAGCTCACACTTGTGTTCTGTTTTTTGCACCTAAGCAAATAATAATTAAAAAAAAAAAAAAAGTTTTTGTTTCCAGGAGGAATTCTTTTATCCTAACTAACCTCCAAGTACAGCAGTATTTCAGTCTGAGGGGTTTGGAAACTGTTGACTCTGGAAATCATGAGCCACAGAAGCTAAACTGAAGCTTGTCAGCTAACCATTGTAACGGAGAGAGCTTTTTCTAAGGTCTTCTTCCAGCCTTTGGTAAGAATTATGGGTGCTATCAGCACTCTCTTGGGGTCTTCTTGATATACATTTTAAGCCAAAAGATCAGCTCACACAAGAACATGGCACACCACATTCCTGCTGCGCCCCAAAAGCACCTTGCACCAACTCCCTCCTACACCTGGTGCCCTCACACCTCAGTCTCTGCCTGGTGTCAGCAGACGTGCCCAGTCAAGCCCAGAAGCTGCCCTGGGAAGGAGCCCTGTACACGAGGGAGGGTGTGATGTAGAGTAAAGTGAGTGCTAACCACCACACAACACACCTACTGCAGGCTGGGAGGCTGCCCCTGGCAGAACAGATGGCTTTCGTGACTCCTCCCACGGGCACCTGTGCTAGGGCAGGAAATCTCTGTGCTGGTAAATGCCAGGGTTCAGGGCTAACAGCTTGGTGGAGCCCTACATGGAAGACAAGAGTGACTAGTGCTGAGGCTTCCTTTAGCCAAGGTCCTTTGGTCCAAAGTCCCCTGTTTCCATCTTAACATTTTCCCAAACAAGTCGAATGAAACCCAAAGGCAGGTGTTACTCACTCGCTTCTCCACCAGCCTCAGTAGCAGCCGAAACCTCTCATCGTCCTTCACCCACTGCGGCAACTCTTTCTCACCCTGACTTTGAGCTTGTTCCAGCTGTTCCTTCAGCTCCCTCAGCACCGAGATCTCCTGAACCAGCTGGTCGTGCCACGTTTTCGAGGCTTGCAGGTCCAGCTCCAGGTCTAGGGAGGTGCGGATCAGACGCTCTGTACCGAAGGACTTGACTGAAGGCTGGAAAAGAAGGGGTGTGTGAACACAGGGAGGAGAACTGTCCCAAACACTGCACCCAGGAAGCGCCAAATACACCATATAACCCATTTTTCCAACCATCTCTACTGATCCTGCTTTCCAGCCCGTCTAAAGACAGAAAACACAAACTCAAAGTCTTACAGATAAGTGTTTTGATATCTGTGTTTCCACTAAAGTTCTTCCTTGGCAGCTTCTCCAAACCAAACAAGTCCTGCTTGCACACCTTGCTCTGAGTTTAATGTCTCATCTTCAGATGAATCCACAATGCTGCAGAAAAACCTGTGACTGATTTTTCCAGTGACATGTCGCCTTCTGCTAGTTTCAAACACAAGCTGTCACAAGAAAACCCTCTCCTTAAGAGCTCAGTATCAGTATCCTGAGGGAATATTAGTGATTGCCATCACAATGGGCACAGGGATTCATTTTGTGCCACAGAGTCACTACAACAGGGTCAACTGAGCATCTGAGACATCATTCTCCTCACCGTCTTCCCCAGCTCCTCACATTTATTGTAAGTACTTAAGAATCTCAAAACAATAAACACAGCACAACTGTGCTACTTCTTGTGCTCTGACAAGATGGAAAATACCAGGAACCATCTTCCTAAATTCATTGTTCTAAATTAATTCCAATTTAAACATTGCTGTCATATTCTGTTATACCAAAGAATCCTTGAGAGCCTTGAGAGACACAAAGAAAAGGTTGTGAATGAAAGCATGTGGCAATTGATTTATGTTTGCAAATTTTTCCTTTAAAACAGTTTTCTGGTTTTTGCCAAGTGTCTGCGCCAGAGGAAAAAAAAAAAAAAGTGGTGATGTTCTTACCCGTTTCACTCTGACACTTCGTCTCTCCATTGCATTTCGAACGAAGGGGGGCTTTTTGGATAGAGTTGAACTGTCACTATCACTGCGATTCAGCTGAAAAGGAACGTGAAAACCACATATTTTTCATGAAAGAAATACAAGCAGTGCATACACACATTATGAGTGAGACCAGAGGGCTCTGTAAGTGGCTGTAAGCAGAGCTGTGAAGTTTTGTGAAAGGCCACAGCAGACACCCCAGTCTGAGTGCACAACGTGCACTTGGCACGGCCAGATTCTGCCACAAGCCTTGCACTCTGTCCCTTTTTGGGAATAGAGTCTCTATTTCTGCACAGTCTAAGTTAAGGTATGATATAGGACTCTACCCCACTACTGTTCTCCTTCTGTGCAAGTAACTAGCCTGGGCAAAGCAGCCTAGAAAAATAAGCTCTAAGAAATCATCATCATCTTTTCTAGCATCTGTAAAACATGGGACTACTTTATTAGAGAATTCTCTTTTCTCTAATGACATGTATTTTAAGCTAGGGGTGGAAGAGGCAGGTTTACCTGAAAGCTCCCTCCCGGGTTTGTCAGCTGAAGAGTTGTCATGTTACACATCCACAGCCTGCCTTCTTTTGTGATTGTCTCTAGACCCTTACAAAGTGCTCAGCTCAGTGGGGTTTAATTCCCTTCTCAGGTTCCTTCTCCAAGCTGGGGGAGGAGGGGAGCAGGTGTGTGGGACCTGCATGTGCTGGGACACAGTAGCTGTACCACCCAGGCATAGGTCACTGCTGCAGAGTAAGTGAGGTTTGTTCCTCTGGAAGCTCCTGCTTCTGAACCAGAGAGAACGTGCACAGCAAATCTGGCTCAGCTGTGTTAGGAACATGCCCACCTGGGACAGGTCGTGCATGATAAAAAACCAGTGCTTGCTTGTTTGCCAATTCTACTTAAAAGATGAGTTATTTATAGTTTATTCTGACCCTCAGTTCAGGAAATAATTGTGAACAAACATTTCAAAGCAGAGGAAGTGACATCTGACCCAACACATGACCTGTTCAGTTACCTTCAGACAAAGCACACTGGCAACTTTCAGGCTTCCACAGTTTTTTTGCTGACATTATCAGGTACTTATCTTTCCATTTCTATCAAGGTTTCTGATTCACCTCATGTAAACTCAGGTGGACACAGCTCAATCAGTTCAAATTAGCACAGAAGTCTTAAAGCAGCAGGAAAGGGGTTGTATACAGCCTATTCATCACTATTTTACAGCAGCCCTTCTGGGTCAGTTTGGGCATCTCGACATGCTGCATGTACCACAGATATATGTGCATATATATATATATATATCTTAAAAATTTGTGCTTAATGCTGTTAGTTCCAGGGAAAGATACTCTTTGGGAGGTGAGGACAGAGCAACTTCTGAAGCCAGAGGGGGAGAGAAGAAAGCACTGTCATGTTTCTGTGAAAAATTCAGACTGAGTGAACACTGATGTCAGCCATCACAGAAAGCCAGCATTTACACCCTCAGGGTTGCCCTTTCCTTACCCGACACACGTACTGACTCTGTGGTCCGGGTGAGAAGGTTTTGGAGCGGATGATGGTGCTGCCTCTGACAAACTGGGTTTGGGGTGGGTTTGCTGCTCTTTTGTCTTTCGGACGAACCACAGTGGAGGACTGTGCGAGGCTCTCTGTGTTGGTCTCCTTGTCCACCTGGAAGACACACCCTGCAGTGTAAGTGCCACCCTGCCATTGTCCCCTTGACACACACCCAGGGCTGTCTGACAGCCACACTCTCAGTCCCACAGATGTTGCATTCAATCCCAGAGATTCTTTTAGCCCTTTCCATGCAGAGTGTCCTGACACTTCACTCCTGGAACTCTGGCTGCTACATGGACTGTACTGCTCCCTAAGGGCTCCACATCCATTGATTGCTGTACAACACAATTGATTCCAACGAGCTTTGCCTGTGGATCCAGGACATCCTTGTGACCTGGCAATCTCACAGAGAACAGAGGTATGATTTTAAAGACCATTATCTTCTTGTGCATCTGCAGCAAAGATCCAAATCGATGTGTAGAGAGCACGTGTACAGCATACCTTTGACTACAACTACAGTCAGAACTACACAAGGTCAAAACCACTGTCACATTAACGAAAACAGTTTTCGTGAGCAGCAAAAAGAAGGCATGAAACAACCCTATACTAACTGTGAGACAAATGGTCACATACAGTTATTTACAAAGATTTTGGGTAGATACAACATTTAATAATCAATGATGAACTGTAGCCTTGCTCAGTTCAACAGCAACCCAGTCAGCTGAGCAATGGGTTTAGTCATCTTTCTGTTCAAATGGCCCTTGACTGTACCTTCTCTGCTATTTCCATGTGCAGCTGGGAATTCAGACTTTCTTCTGTTTCCCACAGAGATTTTCCAGCACAGAATTCTTCCTCCTCCTCTGCTTCATTTTCACTGATCTCATCCTGTTCTTCCGGATCAGGAATCTCTTCATCTTGCCTGTTAGGAACAGCTTTGTTATAGAACTGGCCTGTTGTGACCAATACTGGTGCTGCAGCAGGAGTTACCTCCTGTAAGCTGCTGGACAGAAACACGTCCCCAAGGCAGCCAAAGGATTACACAAACATAGGCTTGAAAAGGGAGTGAAACTGCACCAGAAGGCAACATTACAGCCAAAAACTTCATCCTGATCTGGCTTCAAAAGAAACAAGCTGATGTGGTCTGGGATTAAGGTGAGTGCATCTTGAGGGGAGCTCTCAGGATGCCATTAATCTCAGTCAAAAAGTGTGGCTGGACAAAACTGAAGCACTGTTTTGACATCCTTTTTAGCTCATTTGAACTCACAGCAGGCTTCTTTATCAATCCCATTGGCCAGGCTTGCTTTTTATTTCAAATGTTTGGCTTCATTAATGAAATCTGAATCTAAACCATATAAACAACAGCCAAATTAATATTCAAGCAAAGCCTTGCACTATACAGTGGAGTTTTCAGGACATCTATAGAACATTGAACAAATTACAAAATTAGCATAGCGCTGTTGACTATTTTCAGCATTTATCAGCTTTGTTCTCATTTTCCATGCACAACCTCCAGAACAGAAGAAATAGGATTTTTCACCAAAACAGACAGAAGAAGCCTCCCACAGCTCAGTATCATCTGCTCTTCCTCTGCACATGGATACCCAAATGCTCTGATCACCCCACAACACTAAGATGGTGGGATGCTACCTACCAGCTCTCTCCACTAGTTAAAGTGCTTCTGCTTTCCTCCAGCTTCTTCTCCACAGCTTCCAGTTCAACAGCTGTCTGCTCTAAGAGCGCTGAGACAGAGTCCTGAGGAGAGCAAGAGGCTTCTTGTGAAGAAATGACTCTCACAAACTGCACAGTGCCCAGCCTTTCAGGTCAGAGCAGCCCCTGCTCTCCTCCAGGGGCAGGAGGGAGCCCTGCATTGTTCCTGCACACCCACTGTGAGCTCAGCCTGTGGGAGCACACCTGGCCCTGCTCCCCCAGCAGGTGCACATGAGCAGCTCCAGGCTGAGCCTGTTCCATGCCATGCATGTGCAAAGGTAAGTGGATCTTGACTCGTCCAGCAAGTTCATTGCAGCAAGGTGAACTGCCTGGTGGGCAGAAAGGCCAGAGCTCACACATCACTTACACCAGACCAGGCACCACATCCCTTGCCTGCAGGAGCTGGTTTCAGTAAGTATTTAGCCCAGGACAAGGGCATATCTGTAATGGACATGTTTATTATTTTGCTGCATTAAACATTTTCAAGTAGTAAATATAAACACACCAGCCTTCCCTTCTGCTCTACTCTTAACAGTCCCTCTTGTTAGTACTGTTTAGAAGAGATCTCTTTGTTTAAAGCAGTTGTTCTTACTGTTTTTTCAGTGCAGGGTACTTCAGAGTGACTGTTTCCTTGTTTATTTTTCCTGTGTTGCTTCTGCTGATATTTATAACTAAGGAGGTTATACCACCGGGTTGATTTCTCTCCTGATCTACATATTTCAGCAAGGCTAATTTGTGCTCCACCCTATTGAGAGAAAAAACGCAGTTTTAGTGTAATACTGAAACAAAAAACTACCACACCAGTCAGAAGAAGTGAGAGTGGAGATTCAGGACTTCTTGACTTTGGCAAGTTTGACAAAAAGAGAAGTTGCCCGTTTATCCCATTTCAACATCACTAGTAATGCTTTATTTATGTTTATTTTTAGCCTAGGGCTTCCAAGTAACAACTGTTTCACTACAGCAGTGTACAAGAATCCAGAAGTACGAACAGTGCTACTGGAGCCAGGATGAATTACAGCCAGAGCTTCAAAGAAAAAGAGAAAAGAACAGGAGAAGAAGACTCCCTTTCAAGAAATTTGCAAGGCTGACAAAAGTCACTGCCCAGCCCCAGGGGTTTTAGCTTTGTAGATTCCATTCCTCTTCATCTGCCTTGACATTTTTTACTGCATTACATTTAGTATGTAACCTGATACATTCAAACCCAAAGTAATTGTTTCTCAATTACACTACAATAAAAGTTTTGAAAAGGAATAACAATAGTTAGAGTTTGACATCAAGTCATGAGAGAAGAAATATCTAGTGGTCTGACAAAGTCACCAGTAGTTCTGTAACAAAACATTTATCTAATAATTTCTTTTCCTGATCAAAATTGTGACTGCAAAGAATTTTATGTGGGATGGACCATATAGCTAAGAATTATCAAGACATTTATACAATAAGAAATTGCCGTATTTCAGAGCGTAACATTGTGTCCAATTAAAAAGAGGGAACAAAGACAAAGCTATTAAGACAGAGCTGAAATACTAACCAAACATTCCTCAAGGTGAGACTTATCTACAGTGCAAACATCGACTCTTAAAGTCTTCTGGCGCAAAGCCGGGTAAGAGATGGAAACCCAAAACACTTCATTGTACACAAGATTGTCTGAAGCTTCCACCGGTCTGGTGCGGAACAGGCAGCTCGTGCTCTCCGAGCAGGGCAGGACAGCCACACGGATGTTCCTGTGGAAACAGCACTGCAGTCAGGGCTGCCCTACAGCTGTGCAGCTCCACACATCTGTCAGGCAGAGTCATCCTAAGCACCGTGGACACCACTGTCCTGTCCTATTACCCAGAGGATCAGTCAACTGAGAAAAAAGGAATGTCTCGTCACAGCATCAGAGATGGGAAGTGGCAGGAGTTGCCACAGACCTTGTCCCTCTGATGTAATCAGACATCATGGGATCATGTTTTACATGGTTTTTTACACCTGTGCAACTTTTTGTACCCTTCTGTAGGTAGAAACAGCAAAAATGAACCAAATTTTTGTCAGCACACAGCTGAATTTAAAAACACTTGTTTCAGGAACGAGCTGCATTTTCCCACACCTGCACCTGTGCAGGTGTCCAAGGACGAGTTCTGCAGCAGAATTAACACCCCCTCTCCACTCAATGCAGCTGCTACAATTAAAAACCTCACCAGCTAGTGCTAATTCCAGGCAAGTCTTTTCCTAACAAATACAGACCTTTTGAGGAAAAAACTGCACCTTATTTCATTTTACAGCTTTATTAGTTGATAAGTGTTGCCACACATAATAAAGTAGAGAAATGTTTCAGAAAGGGTAAATATTGAAGAGTGTGAAAAACCATAAGCCAATGTCAGTTTTATTCCCACTGGAATCCAATAAAAATATATCAAGTGTGTTTATTTCACCCACTTACACTTTTTGATCTTGTTGTAACAGCAGTGCTGCAACATTACTCAGCTGGATGATCAGTATTGCAAATTGTTTATTTTTGTCATCATATCTGAATTGGAAAGACACAAAAAAGCATTGTTGTTAGAGAAATCTGCCTTGCACTCCATAAACGAGTGTTCCACTTGTTTCATTAACACAAATGACATCAAAAATTTAAAAACAAGACAACACTATAATGGGACCATGACTTGCCTATAATTTAAAACAAAACCAGTTGCATATTACATGAAGTTTTGCTACCAGAGCATTCAGAATACAGAACAGCTCAGAACACCCAGAATTTAATTCAGATACAATGGACTACAGATTTGACCTAACATATACTGCTTTTCCTGGGGTCTGGTTAAATTGCTGTATTGTAACTAACATTTTTTGAAAGGCCTTATGTAGCGACTGTAATAGAGGAGAGTTATAAGTAAAAATACTTCCATGTACAACAGCGAAGATATTACAGGTAATCATTGTTTTACTGTGGCTGGCCATGACAAATGAGTTTTGTGCTACATATTTTTCCTCAAATCCCACCAAGTCTTCTGAGGAGGATGCCTCTGTGCCTGCCTTCCCATGCCTTACCCACTACTGGAATGCAGGTGTGGTCAGTGATTGTGGCTGCCATCTACTCTCAGCAGTTTTCCCCCCACAAGCTGGACACTTAAGGACACTGCAAGCCAGCCAAAGGCTTTCTCCAGCCCAGCACTCAGTGCTCCCATTGCTGGTTTGCACCCTCATAACACACTAACACCAGCTGATTTCCAGTGACATGAAAGAGGCTAACTGGTCCTAAGAACCTCCTGGAGTCGAGCTTATTTCTCAGTTACACTACCAAGAGGGCATTAGTTAGTTAATACAAACAGGACAGGATAAACAGGGTAAGCAAACAGCACAGAAAGCACTACCTTTTAAATCCCAGCTATCATTCTTCTCCATTGGAAGGGAAATCCAATAAAAACGTGTCGCGCTTACCTCATTGCAATTTGCACTTTAGCTGTCCCCACTGCTTCTGTGTCATCACTGTCAAACACCATCACTTCTGACACACATGGTCTGAAAGGAATCAAAGACAATTAAGGACTCGATTTGCCTCTTATTGAAGTGTTTGCATTTAGGTAATACAAGATCTCTTCCCTGCCATTCAGGGGTTGGGTATATGGATTTTGTACAACTAGCAGCTAAAAGAAAGCCCATTTAAGAAGCAAGTGCAATCAGCCTTAGAGGTATGTATTACAGTGCTTATCAGCAGAAAGTCATATGTCTTCCCTCTTCACTGCCAAAAAAAAAAAAGCCACACAAAGACTGCAAAAATAAGGCAGTGGGGGATTTTTAAAGGGTTCCCTTGACTGATTTTAGTAAAAACGGCTGACTGCCCAGCAAGAGAAATAAGCCTTAACAACTGCAATCCTGTCCTGAATCATGACAGCAAAAATTCTTAAGTTTTATTAGATTTAAGTAATTCCTTTGTTTCTTTAAGAAATCAAACTTTCTTAAGCACATTAAAAGTGACAGAGTACACTGACTGGTCTTGCTGGAAACAGCTATTCTGCATCATTTTCCTCCCAATGTATTCCTTCTCCAAAGTTTTATGCACTGAAAGTCCCCAAAACTACATTCATTGTCTAATTGACTCAAGAGGCTATGCTGTAGCACATGAAAACAGGATTAGCATTCTTCTCTTCTAATTATTTTCCATATTACTACCTAGCACTCTCTTGGATTTCCTTACTTTTCAGCTACAAAGGACACATGAACAGCACATCCCACCCTCACCATTTAGAACAGGCACCAAAATGACACTGGAGTCACCACAAAGGTTGGTAAATTGATAACCCAAACAACACTAAATAACATCAGACATGTGAGTGTGCATGGGATGCCTTCTGTGATTGCCACACGTTATCCCTCCTCCCCTCTCCACAGAGCTGCCTGTCCCCTTGAGGGACCCAGCCGTCCGACTGACTGGGTTGAGAACCATGAGCTCTAATTTACAGAAGCATTGCACTTCCTTGTCAAACTGAATTGTGCTGTAAACATAAAAATTACTCCTTTTTCTAGAGAGATAATGAATATAATGAATGAATGGGGGGAATATGAGATGAGCAATTTTTCGCTTCTACAGTTGTGTCTTGCAACTAATGACCCTCAGTGCAAATAAAAACAGTAGGAAAACCCATGTTAGATGCAGCCACACCAGGTACCAACAAGATCAGTGCCTTCCAGCGAACTTTTTTCAAAGCTCCCCAGACAGCTTCAGCAAGCAGTAATGGGAGGTCCACAAACCCAGCAAGAGCAGTGACTCCCAGCTCCGGCGACAAGCTTTGTCCTTAGGGGGACAAGTCCTGCAGGAATCACATATTGGCTCCAAGAACTTGGGAACTGCATCACAGCACATACACATCCATGAGGCAGTTCAAGGTGCTTCTGCTATTTTCCTTAGACATCCCAAATCCCCTCCCATTGACTGAGGGCTGTCACTGACAGCAGAGTGGCTGACTGAGAGGAGGGGAACTTTACACCTGCCAGATGGTTCCTCTACCCCCGCCAAGGCAGCAGTCACAGCTTACCAGCACCTCCACAAACAGACCAGCTGTTCAAACAGCTCTCTGTGAGCCTGCTTACAGCTATTATGGGAAGCATGGGTCATTTTGATAATCAAATTCAACCTGCTCATGGATTTTTCAGAAATATTAAGAAATCCGAGATTGAGAACTTCAGCCACCGAATTACAAAACAGGTCATAACCAGCAGTATTCCAGCTGACTCTGTGTGCAAAGCTGAGTCACTGGCTTCGTCCTAGAGAGAGATCTGATGTCTACCTTTGTACAGACGCCTCGTATACCCCGCTATCTCCAGCAACAGATTCATCAGAGACTGCCGCTGACACACACGCCACCTTCAGTGCCGTCCCTCCAGCTGTATTTATACCTATCAGAAAAGCACAGAGGAAAACCAAAAGCAGGTGTTAATGAAAATGAACTCTCTGGATGAGCAGCAGCTTTTTCTCTTATCCTCCCCTTGAATTACAGTTTTCCCCCCACCCAAGTATTGTTAAGCAACAGGCACATTTTTGAAGACAAGACAGGGCACAGGTGAGGTGGGCTGAGCTCAAAAGCAACCATGGAGTGAGGTGCACTGGGAACGTGCCCAACTGCCCTGGAGAACAGAAAGCCCCAGGAAACCGTGAGGAACAGCCTGCGTGGTGGAGGTGAGAGCAGGGCTTCATCACACAGTCAATACCTATTTAACCCTTGGGTCCTGCAGCAGTGTACCCATGGGTTGAGGTTGTGCTGAGTGTGTTACAGCTGCCCCAGCTCTTCCGTGGGCACAGGTCCTCCCTCACCTGCAATGTGGGGAGAGGCTTTCAAAGCTCTGGAAAGGCAGGGAGGTACCCATGACACGATGAAGAAGCAGAACTCCTAAATTCCAGTGAACTTATAAATATGAACCAATAAACCAAGTTACCTTTAAGCAGGTACCAGACCTTCTGGTTCAGCCACCCAGAGAGCAGCAGCTGGGCAAAAGCTGCTGACCAAGCTCTAGCCTAGTATGGATTATGGGGAGAGGTATATTCTGTCTGAAGAGCTTATGCTAACTTTAGCTCAAGAAGGGGGAACAGCAAAAAAAACCACCCCCCTCGACTACCCCTAAACCCAAAAGGTTAGTTAGTGTACACAGGGCAGAAGGCAGGTCCATAAAGACCAGGTTAACTAGCTGAACATGGAGAGAAAAGAGAGATTATAGGATTTAAAAGAGCAGCCATGTGCAGGAATGCAGGGAAAAGGAGATGGGGAAGAGAAACCAAGGAAGGTGAAGCAAGGCATTTTGCACTGAGGTGTTATCTCATGCAAACTTCTTGTGCTACAAAATGGCACTGGAAACTTCTGCAAATTCTGCACCTCTTCACTTGAACATTTCTGCAGAGAAGTTCTGGCCAAGAGTCTGGAGAACTCCATCTGCCAACGTGGGTAATGAGTGCTGGGCCATACCCAGCTCCGAGATGTCCCTCACTGTCAGGGCTGTGGGGGACCTGCTTCCAGAGTGAGGAGGTGCCATGTGTGTCACCCTGGGAGCAGATGTGACCCCACAGCAGCAGTGCAGTGCTCTCCTCTCCAAGGGGCTTTTGTTTTTCAGCAGTGGTTCCTCTTTCCTGTAGACTTAGAAAAGCACTTGCCCTCAAACCATCACATATTTTCTTTATTAAAAAACAAGTCTGAGTTTTGATTGGGTTTTTTGGGGTTTGAGTTTTGGGTGGGTTTTTTGTGTTGTTGGGGTTTTGGTTTTCTTTTCACAATCTCACAAAGCCACTTAAAGAATTAAAACCAGCTTTGAATAAACTGGTGGAAAAAGTGTGTAAGCTCAACACCAGTTATGGAATACCATGAGGACTTGCTCTACAGCCAACAGTAGAGGGTGCTACAGGTAACACCAATCCATTGAGACACCTGTGCCATTTGGGCCCATTTATCCATGGATTTTCTGACACTACCACCAAATGGGATTTTTCATCTTGGTATTCCCATAGAACCGTCACAGAAATAAAATGTCCAGACCTTTTCCCCATCGGCCAATCCACATACACAGAAGTTAGCATCTGTAACACAGTAATTGAAACAAGTGGATCCATTTCATACCGGCATTCACAGTTTAATCCATCCTCCCTCCTGCCCTGCGCAAGGGGGCTGGCCCCTGCTGTGCTCAGGATCACAGGCTGTGCTGGAGGTGCGTGGGCAGGGGCAAAACTGTGGTGCTTCTTTCCTCAGTGTTGCTTTGCACCTCCTAGTCCACGGTTTTAATACGAAAATAATTTCTAGATCAGGTTGTTTGAGTTCTACATACCACTCTCAGAAAGGCTGCTCTGGAAACCCCTTTGCATGAGGTTTCCTTACTGCAAAAGGTTGTCCTCCACACACTTAACCTCTTTTTCTCCTTCAGTTACCACTGCCATCTAGTCCTTTCAACCCAAAAAGCCTCATTTTTTACCACTTCTCCTGAGCCCCTCGAGGCCCAGCAATGAAGTGAGTCTCTCTACAGTGGAGTGTTAAAGTGTAAACCTGAATAAAGATGAATAGTTCCCTGAAAAAGATTCATTATGCAGCCATCCTTTTCCTCACTGTTTTTGCAAAGGACTTGGAAGCTCAGCCCTGCAAGTCTTAAGCTCTTTCATGCAGCTAATTCACACAAAATTTGGATTTTCAGCTTTTAGCCTTAGGTCTCTGAAGAGATATCACTCTAATAAGAAAGTTTATGGAAGAGTTCAGAACTGACTCAACTCTCTTCCATATTTCCAAGCAGGCAGATAACACTACCTGTGTTTTTCCACCTTTTTTTCCCACTCATATCAAGAAATTGAAGTTTGCTCTTCTCTTCCTGCCATTTTCCCTTCCATGGGCTCTCCTGGAGACACCATAACAAGGCTTTTGAAGAGCCATGCCATGAACTTTCCTCACATCCACACCATTTAATCAGAGAATGCCGGACTCTGCCAGATCCCAGGTTTTCCTAAATTGCTCAGTTACTCTTCAGGTGAGAAAGGAAACCTTATTTCAGTCCCAAAGGTAGCAGAGGTTCTGTTCTAACAGAAAAAGCAAATCCCTCAGATATATACTGCTGAGCTCTACTTACAGAACACGTGAGCGTGCTTTGCCCAGGACTGACCACCCCAGATCCAGCCACTGCTTTGCCAGCGTTACACTGAACCACCCCCCCCTGCCACCTCCAAAATGCCTGAGGAGTAAAACCTCATCTCGTTATTGCCCTGAAATAAACTACTTATGGTGATTATTTTGTCTGCTGACTGGCTAACAGCAGTAATCACTTAATCTGCTTAACACCTGAGCTTTCACTTTAACAGCCTTGGCAAATCTTGAAGAGCTAAAAAGGTTAAAACTAATCAGTGCCCAGTTCTAATAAGAATAATTAGTGTTTCCTACTCAAATGCATAATACCTCTTGCTTGTAGGAAAATGGTAGCTCAAACGGGAAGATTTGCACTCGTGTCTTTTATTGTGTTTTAAATAGTGTCAGCCTCCTTAATGCAGAAGGCAGTTGATAACATGGTACTAGTTCCCTTTATTCGCACAGGCTGTTCTATAATCCTATGAAAACAGAAACAAACTGCACTGCTGCTTCATAGGACTATGGCTTGCAAATTTACATTGTTTTTAAAGCTCTTCCTCACTGCAGCTACAAATCCAGTCCTTTCACTCACTGGATTTTACCCAACTACAGCCAAAAGGGCTTCAGATAGGCCCCAGCACTGTGCCCTGACTGTGTCTCCTGCTTTCCATCCACCATCCTAAAAAAGGATGAGCCCTCCCCACCCACCAACAAGCCATATGCATATATGAGAACATCCACTATCTCTAAATGTCTTCTTTTATCACACTCACAATCTACACACGTTTTTGTTGCTAAGAGACCACCCGCCTCAAAACATCAGAATTCAAGAACAGCCTTGACATGAGTGCTCAGCTGAAATTAATAAATTCATAGCCACTGATTTACTGGGAACCAGAGCAAGATCTTATGCATTCCAAGGTAGAAGGGAAGGATTATTATTATAATTTCTAAACTATTAAGCTAAATGGCTTTCCCAGCCCTCCTCAAAAGCTTGGTCAAAAAGTTTGCGTCAATGTGGCATTATGTGTCTCCCAGACCCAAAACACTAGATGACATTCTGAACAGTTTAGTGCCAAATTAAACCAGGAATCCCACCTCAACCATTTATATTTGCACATCAAATCCCTGTGAGTTGTGTACATGTGTGTAAGTACAATAAAAACACATCTAAATACAGCCTTTTGAAAGACTCATCAGATTAGCAGCATTTGTCATGTACAAATTAAAATACCAATCCTTCCTCCCAAACAAGATAGAACTCACAGCTGAAAACACTTTTCAACATAAAGATATCAAGATGATAGACAGCTTCTGAAACACTTGCTTCTCAGTGCTTTATGAAATACATTAAAAATAAATGCATGCAGTATATGCAAATCTTTTATCATACCTTGACCTAGATGTTTATCTCCTGCTCTAGGCTCTTCCAGTCTACAGTTGCCACTCCCAGTGTTTAGGGTGAGTTCTGAGAGATTCGTACTTATCTCTGCATCATCAAAATCCATATGGCTTGAAAAGGCATCACCAGTTAGGAGTGGGTCTATAACGAGTGGAGAGCAAGGTGGAGATGGAGAAGAGAGGGATGACCTTGGAGACAGCGATGTCATGGATTTTGGAGTACCAGACAAGGATCTCAGAGCCTGAATGCGACTCGTGGTATCTGCTTTTTGAGTTTTTGCTACTTCATTTTCATGAATAGTGGTGATGCAGCCTGATGGTCTAAACCCAGTGGCTCCTTCCAAGAGCAAGTCAAGCTTGTTCTGATATTCTGAGTCCAACTGCTCCAACTGCTCCAGGTGCTCATAGTAGAGATCAGTGAAACTGGCTGAGGTGGATGAATCTTGGCTAGAGGTGGCAAGAGATCCTCTGCTAGATGCGAGAGACCCAGGGCTGCTGCTCGAGGAGAGGGAAAGCATGCTGGTGGAGAGACTGCGGGAAACAAGTCAGAAAACCATTACACTGTAATTTCTCCTGAAAACACTGGAATGCCACCAAGCCCACGGGTTTTGCTTTGTTAGCTCAGGCCATATGCATTAGTCCCCACAGCAATTCAGAACCACAGTCTACGCAGCAGGAACATTGGATCACTTCTCAATAAAAACCGTATCATTCATACACGTTTTTCTGCTCACCATAGCAAACCCGTAAGAGTCCTTGTTTAAGCCCAAACAACTCTAATAAACAGTTTCAAATCAATTAAAATTAGTGACACCACCCTCCGCCCGCATCTGTCTGGAAAACATCTATGGCTCCTGTTAATCTCTAAAGCACAAAAACCAGCCAGGCCCATGCAAGAAGATGAAGTTATTGCAACGAACTGTCTGACCATACAGAAATTTTCTTCCATTTGCCTCAGTTTTGGATCTACAGCCAAAAGACAAGATCATAGCTGCCTGGAACTGGCCCTCAGAGATCACAACAGCCAGCAGCTCCCAGGGAACTGGCAGGACTTACCTACGTGGAAGACTGCTACGTGGAATACAGGGCCAAAAGAGCAAGGGAAGGAGGTGGGGCTGGGCTGTGAAATCAGTTCACACACATTATTCATCCCTAGGGTTTTAGGTTCAGAACATAACTGACAGCAAAATTAATTTTAAGCAGGTGCTGAACAGAAAAGTCTGTTCAGATGAGAAAGCCCAGACACCACAGCACAGTTTTCTGCTCAGAAAACCCAACAAATACTCCAGTAGTGACTACAACATTTACCATCTCTAGAAATTCCGTTTAACCCAACACTCCTGCTCTGGATATTAAAGACCTTGCTCATTACTGACCCTCACTTCAGATAGAGATTAGCTACTGAAAAATCTCTGCATATGTGTAAGTGGCTTAAGTTGCCCCACTGAAAAACAGTGAGATGTTAATAACCCTAATAAATCCTTATTTATCATTTATGGGGTAAAAGCTGGAAGTGACATATGTCCAAGACCTTATAAGAAAAAAGGCAAGTATGCTGTATTTAGTATAATTTTGGCACAAAATATCTCCTGCATTTGTCTGACAGATGTGCACTGCATCACATTTGGTCAAAAAAGCTTCTGGGTGAAATATAACTGAAACATGAGAGATGGTTTTGCATATTGGCAATATATATAGAGATGTCAAGGTCTAATAAATTTACAGCTTTTCAGTGTATTTCACTATGAAAAGGGAGGGGGTTTAATGAATCTTCTCCCTATCAAAAAACTGTGCTCGACTTCCTTTTGTGCATAGCTCTGAATGCCAGACATTTTGCATTATGGGGTTAATAACAAACACTTATTCTTCTGAAGGAGCATGCCAAGAACACTGGGCACATGGTTAGAAAGAAATTAGTTTCACATGCTTCTTGGTCACCTCAAAAGTCCCCTAATCAGCTAGGTGAAATGAAAATATGATGCATTTCCACTGCATAAAAGCCTCACAGATTGCTACTCTCCATGGTGGCTTATTTACATGTCAGTCTTGCACTATGATTTCTTTCCAGTCTTTTCGGTGTCATCTTCACAAAATCAAACAGAATCCAAGTGGAGCAGAAGCTACAAACAGAGTAAATTCAGTACATGCTGATAGCAAAAACCTCAAACAAAAAAACCCATCAAACTTCCTTGATAATCAGAACAATAAAAACACAGTTTTAGCAAAATGATGATTTGACCTTACTGCCTGCAATTTGTCTGGAAACAGTAGTCCTGTGCATTTCCAAAAACATAGCCTGAACTACCAGGCCACATTCTGACTGCACAAACCTTATGGATCACAACAGATTCAAGGATATCTCAATACATTGTCTGCACTGCAAGCAACAGCCCATTTGGAATTAACTTAGAGAAATATTGTCATGACATTCATACATGTAGTTGCATTACTAAGATCCACTTCACTTGCTGTGTGCGTGTTAAGCTGTCTTTAACATAGTTTATTAATGTAATACTTCAGGAATTCAAATTTTAGTGAAAAAAATCTCAGCTATCCTTTGTAACCTAAATGTCACATGTCTGAAGTAGAAGGGACTGTGCAAACTCCTGTTGTCAGGCAGAGGCAGTTATTCAGATTATTCAGTCCAGTGAAAAGCATCCATCTAAACTGATGTATGATCCTCGAGGCTTCTCTTCCCACTGGCTACACAGGGGCCTTAGGTCACTGCTATAACTGAAAGGCCTTTCAGCCCTCTGAGCTGGGAGATGAAATTGTTAGCAGAGAAAGGCAGTTGAAGCACCTACAGCTTCTGGAAAAGGTCACCTACCTTTTCAGCTGGGTGTGCAACATTGCAACTAATCGTGTTGTTTCTTCCAGCTCCCGGACAAGCTGATTTCTTTTGCTACTCAACTTCAACCTAAGAAAAGACAGAAGAAAAAGATGAGCTAAAGCAGTATTTACTATTTAAAATGCAGATTAAAATCTACTTTTTTTCTTCCCTGTGAAATCCTACTAAAATTAATAAAAATACACAGTATAACAGAGGACAGTATTTGGTCGAGATGTGTAAATGTTTACTAACTTCAAAAACTCTTAAAATGTGGAGTTCAATCCTGAAAACACTCAAAACAGGGGAAAATAATTACAGCTAGTACCATAAAAGTTAATGTTTCTAGGATCAGGCCTCGAAAGAGTCAGGCAGATTTTACTCACTATATGTTATTGCATTCCTATAGTTACTGTGCTGATAAACGCATAAATGCCTTCATTTCCTTTCACTAAGGTCTATGGATGACTAAGGGTTACATGATTTAGCTATTAACCATCTCATTACAGCTCTACATGAATTATTGACTTCAGCAACATCTCAGCTTTATTTCACACCTGAATTGGTTTGAGACAAACACGCGCACTTGGGTGCTCACACCCCAGTTTAAAAGGTCTCTGGACACAAAATCCTTCCCCAGAATGTGCTATTTCTTTGGCACACTAGAACGTCACCGTATTCCTAAAACTCCCAAATGAAAATGTTCACCTCAAAAATCCCAAATGAAAGGGTTCATCTTAAGACCAAAAAGATTTGTGAAGCCACTAATATTTCAGGATGGTAGAAGTCTTGTAGCTGAGATGTCTTCATTTTTTTCCAGTGTGATAAAACCATGAAAAGACTATGTAGAAAATTGGTGTCATCTGGACACCGACCATGTAGATGAAGTGAAAATACAGAGCCACAGAGTGAATGCAATGTGCCTATTCCATATATATTCAAGAGACTTCAGCTACCAGAAACGTTGTCATAGCCACCCACGTTAATACATCCAGATTGTAAAACACCTGTAGGCAATGCCTAATGCAGTATTCATCCTCACTGTACATCCCCATGAGATCTCCCCCTGCAACACAAGTAAAATTAGGGAGGATAGCTGGCATTTTTTTCAGCTAGTTTAGATTCACAGGATACTCCGTGCAAGTCCCACAGCCCTGTCAAATACCAGATCCTACAGGAATCACATACGAGCATGCTAAGAACAAACAACAAATTTTAAAAATTTAAAATTCCATCTGCTGACATTTACCAAGCCTCAGACTGCACAGCAAGTGTAGAAGCTGCTGTGAGGTGCTGGCTGCATACAGAAACGTTACACTGCACTAGCATTACACTGGGTTATTCTGAGCATTTCCTACATTCCTATAAAGGATCCATCATAGGAACAACAACCTCTCGCCCACTAGGGGAGTAAGACTTGCAGGTGGGTTGTCTGGGAGATGATTTCAGACGCCTTCTAAGTGGAGTGTCCTGGGAATCCGAGGGCACACTGCTCAGAGCAGTCAGCCAGGGGATGTTGCCGCTCGCCCCTGGGTACCTCTTGCCCAACAAGGCCCACTCTGTCCTGTGCCCACTAACCTACCTCTCAGTCAGAGCTTTGCTCTGAGTGTCTCTGGCAGCCTGAAGGTCTTCCTCCAGGCGCCTTCTCTCCGTCTCCAGTCTCTCCACCTCCCCTCGTGTCCATTTTCTGGGGCTAATAAACCGCATTTCTTTCAAGAGCTCCTCCTTCTCATTAATCAGTATCAGACGGTCCCGCTCAGAGTCCAGCACGCCAGGCCAGGCCTCACTGTCCAGCTTAGCCAGTTGGATTTTCAGGTTTGCTATTCTGGAGAGGAAAAAAAAACACAACAAAGCAGTTATTCCCTGAGTGGTTGATCTCCTGCTCCAGACACACAAAGGTGCACCACAACCAACCACATCTTCCACTGCCCTGAGGAAGAATCTCAGCTCAGGGACAACCACCTTCATGTCCCCCTTACCAAAATGCTGTCAAAGTGACAACACCCTTGGCATGTGGACATGAAGAATGGGGTTTTAACTCAGGTTTGTTCCCAACAGAAAACTAAGTCTTTAGCTAATCTGTAGTGTCCACCAGTCAGGGAGTAATATAATAAAAATTCTGGATCTCAGAAAAAGCAATCAGATATATTCTAGGTGCTTCATATGCCTTACAGCCAATGACCCCACAGTGGTTCATGTGGAGAGTATCATGTGGTTAATATCTGATCTTTAATCAGCCTTATGGAAAAGAACTGCAAACTCCCCATATACAATTCAGATGAAGAATCAAAAGTTTAGGAATTCTTTTTTGTCTTTACAATGAGAAAGTTAATCATGTCTCCATGCTGCCACTGGAAGAATTCACCTGTTCACTCAACAATAAGCATTTTGGACACATTAAAGAGTATCCTGTACCTGCGGATGTGAGGAGTCAGAGAGGCAATAAAACACTACCTAAATCCAGAGCTTCCTATTTGCACCCAATTTTAAGTCTATTTTCACTAGAGGTATCATTCCAGATTTCAGTTTAAAGTCTGTGTATCACCAGTCCTTCAGCACCACACCACATGAGCTCAGGCAGGAAGATTATAATTAAAAGCAAGGGCAATACAGATCTAGAATTCAGCAAGAGCTTTGACTGACAGCACAGCTTGTGGCAGGTAAGGAAGCTGCCTCCTTTGCACTCACTGACCTACAACTCTTCACGACCTGACAGGGTGATCATGGCAGTTTGGTGAGAAACCATAGTACAGATAAAGCCCAATAAGAATTAGCAGGGACTTGCATTTTCTGGAACTTGCACAATCAAAAATATCAAGTGGAAAGCAGGGAATGGGAAGGGCAGAATGGGCTGGGCTGGAAAAATTTGAAAAGCTTAGAAGGCAAACAAGAAGGAAAAGTATTTTGCAATGTAAGGCAAGATATTTGCAAACATAATTCACCTGACTGAAGATCAGAGTCAAGGCATACGTGCCCCTTCATGTGATTAATTCAGGTTAATCTCTCACTTGGGTTTAGTAAAATATGTAAGAAACAGAAGTGAAATGTTGTGCATGTAAAGTGAATGTCCAATATTCATCTCCTTTTGAAAAGGGCTTTGTGACCTGGTGACAGAATTACTGGACCTAAATTGGGCACAACAAATATTTGCAGCCACTAATCTGGGTTCATCTCTTTCTAGAATTTGGTTTATGCTACAGAAGTGCAGGACGGTGCCACTTCCTCCAGCAAACCAGCACACGTGCAGGCGCAGAGCAAGTTCAGTGCCAACCAGCAAAATCAGAGTGTGTGGGGTAAGCAGTAAGATGCAGATCTGGGCAGCAGCAGCTACATGGCTCCTGAATGGCCTTGAAGAATAAAGCTTTGTCTTCCGAGCTCCAGAGGCCAAGAGGAACTCGAGCCCCGAGAGAGCCTGTGAAGGATTAGGCTCACACACACTGACCTGCCTCCACCGTCACAGGAGACACACTAGAGATCACCTTTCTGAAGAGGAGCCTCACTTTCTGTAAACTCATTTCCCACAGCAGGTTGCTTACTCTAAATAAAGTTCCATAATTGATAGATATTCAGCTCGACTATTTTTAGGTCTTCTTATGAGCTGTTTTGTTTTTGAGTGCCTGATTAAGTGCAATACTGTGCTCCAACGAAGAATTAACAGTGGCATTAATTCATAATCCATGAATTCCTCTGTGCATTTTGAAGGGATATGAGTCTAAGAGGATTGGCTGGCATTAATCTGATCTCTTTTGGCATACATTTGCATGGATATGGCTTTTCCATAGGAATTTGTTCTCTATGCATTTCCGAGTCTAACAGCTTTGTTAAACTAACCTCAGCTTTTACCTTTGGTAAATGATCATTCTTTTTCCCCTTCTCAGTTAAAAGGAGATTTATGTATTCTATTTTTTCCAATGAAGCAGCACCGTTACAAAAGGAACACCTTGCAGGCACTTGGCTGAACACTCCAGAATTCACTGCCTGAGTCTGAACTGCATCACTGCAGAGCCAGGCTGGGTTTGCTATGCTGGGCTCAGGTCACATCATCTTTCTGAACGGCCACCACCTCGCAAGACTGAAAAATACTGACCAGGAAGGTCAAGTTTTATTTCACTGTTTTCTTTTTACCTAGAAAAGGCAGTTAGATGATTTATTCATTGTCATATCAAGTCTTTTTTTTTGTCTTTACTAGGGAAAGTTAGTACTTTCTATTATTATGCAACACAGGCATGACACATAAAATTTTTAGTCTCTTTGGAGAGTGTTCAGAACACAGGCATCTCCACTAAGTGGACATTAAGATGTGTATCTACAACCAGTAATTTGCAATCCTATCTGACATCAGCCTCTGTTCTTCAGAAAAAACAAAACAACTAAGTGGGAGGTGTGGTCTAAAAACGGACCAGTCAAATACCCACTGTTGCAATGCTACTCAATGTGACATTAATATATTTAATTTTAGGAGATTAGAGAACATATTTCTAAAATCCCAGAGTTACCACCAGTCACACAAAATCCAAGCTGAAAGTTTAACTGTTGAAGGAACTATAACAGTGCAAAGTGCAAGTGCTACACAATGAAGTTACTACTACATCTCTGAAACTGTACAACATAATTTCGCTACATTTATGCTGCAGCACCTATCTCCTTGTTGAGATGGAGCGATGACATCTCCTTTGACACAATGTCGGTTTCCAATCCAATTAAACTAAAGGTTTGTCACTTCAGCTGTCCTGTGTCCTTTTTTGCAGGTTTTACAATATGAGCTTTAGGGCTCTCCTGCTTTAGTGGTGGGGAAGGGAACAGGCAGAACTGTGTCCTGACAGTTCTGGTGTAGTGAAGGTCAGCAAATTATTCACCTACATCTGTGCCTTTAGTCTGGTCCACAACAATGGTCGAAACAGAGTCTGCCACAGCCAAAAACATCAGCCCCTTACAAATCTAGTAGTTCTAAACTAATTGAATATGGGATCATCTTGATTTCAAGCCTTCAGTTTTACCTTTCCAGAAAATGCAGAGGCAATAAGGCACATGTATTTCCACTACTTGGTTCCTTCATGTGTGGGAAAAGCACTTACTCTTCTTTGAGTTTCTGGAACATTTTAATGCTGCTGTGGGGACAGGAAACACTTCTAACATCACAAGGAAGAATTTTCACAGGAACAGACGGTTCCTTGTGAGTCACTATATCCATAGTATTGTTCCAGCTTTAAACCAGTCGAGGTATTTGTTTCTACAGCTCCTACTAAACACTGTGCCAAAACCACAGTGCTCTGATAGCTGGAGATCTTTGCATTTTCGCATCAATTATTCATACTCATTCAGGTCCATCTTTCCTCATAATAATGTTTTTTAAACTCTGAGAAAAATCTATAGATAATCTAAGACCGACGTGGGGAATGGGTATCAAATATTCTCTAATTGCAAGATGTGTGTATGCCCTTCATCATTACTTAAAATGAACTACTGCACTGCCTTTATAAAGTTTTGACTCTTTTAAAAGAGCATATTGATTATGTTCTCAGGTTTGCTACTATTCACTTGCCCCTCCTCAGGAAAGATACAGACTAAAGTAACAGTACTCCTCTTTAGTCCGAAGATGTAAAGTCAGTGTGAACTAGATTGCAGTCTTCAGCAAAGCTTAAAAGTAACAAGCTATTTTAACACAGAAAAATTAACCACTGCATCTGAAGGAATAGTATTTTTCATGTTGTTTTAAAAAGTCATTGCATGATTTCAATGTCAAGGTAGTCTGGCAAATCTTGGACTGGTAAAACAAACAGTTCTGATGAAACTGCTCCACGTAACAAGAAAAGTGTAAATTTGTGTCAGAAGCAGCTGAGCATACAGAGCCTTTGACAACTGCCACAGACACAGATCAAATTTTATGCCACTGAGAAACATAGCCTATTGGCTGTGCCAATATACCAAAATGAGAACATTATGAGTAATCTCAGCCTTAAAGCTCTTATTTCTAATTAGAGGCTGGAGAAAAATCCTTCTCTTTGCATGTATCCCAGTACAGAGTGTACCAAGCCTCTGAACTTCGTTATTCTGGAACTGCAAAGCCCTCCAGAGCAGTTAAAAGTGAAAAAGTCACCATCACCAATGGTTACATCACTGTAAGGACTAGGCCAGGCAAAGTCTAAATAATAATGCTTGGTGGTTTTTCATTTAACTACACAGTTGTGTTAACTATTATCTATCAAAAAAGTAAATCCTGGAAGCCTTTTGCTTAAATTGGCCTGTTAAGTAGATAAAAATTTTTTTAAATTTATTCTCCATTCATCTCAGATCATAGGGCAAGGGTGAAAACTTATGTTTTTACAGATAAGCTCTGGAATTGCAGCCATTGACCATATTTTGATATGTTAGGTGTTAACGCAATATACCTTTCTCCTTATCAGCCTTCAAGCCATGCAAACATTCATTTCATTTTGAATAAGGTAAGGAGATGCCTCGCAGTACACTCTCCTTATTAGGAATGGGGAAGCACTGGCAACAGGTAGCAAAACCACTTATGTCCCCATAGGTGTGGCCAGACTGAATTCTTCACGTATTAGTCATGTCTTAGTAATTTCTAGGATGGTTAATTTATTTCTTGAAAGATAACGTTGGCCCAAAAAGCCTATTGTCTCACTGGCTCAAAAATCACCATATTTATTTAGCAGTAATGCTGGGTTTCAATCTGGTGGCACCTTTTCTAGTGAAATATCCTCAGAATAAGCTGTGTGACAGCCAAAAGGTCCAAACAATTACCTTCTCTTTGCTTCTTCATACTGCAGGCGTAATCTCACTTTCTCAGCCAACTGGTTATTGCTGCTGGTAATAAACTGAGACACAAAATATAACATCAGCAACTTAGTAACCACTCCTCTTTTGGTTTTTCCTATTGAAACCGATAAGGTTACAAGTGACACTTTCTCTTGTCAAACTCATTTCCTAATTAAACCAATCACAGAATAGGAACACACTGCCTTCGATCACATTTTTTCATGATTTCTTCAAATACCTGAAACCCCACAAGATTAAGAGGCTCTTTTTGGCCTGGTTTGTCAGACAAAAAGTAAATCTACCACATCTATCTTGGGCTTCTATTTCCATGCACATGCAAATACCTTTGTAATCTTTTTTTCTTAAATGCTGTTTGCACTCTGTGCTGTCCTGTGAGAAATAAGATGCACCCACAGCACTGACCAAGGCTGGCACCACCTCACAGTTATGATCTTCTTGCACATGTGGACTGAAGGTTTATGAGCTCTACATGTTTGATGGCAAGAAAATATCTGCACATACGCCACTGTTCTCACTGGTAACACCATAAAAGCCAAACATGCTCCTAAGGGAAGTCCTCATCAGAGCTTGGCCCACGTGTAGCTGTAGTTTCTTGTGCCACGGCACATCATTGCTGTAAGAGCTATGGGAATATTTGTATCACAAGAAGCTACACCTACAGGCAAGAAAAAACTTCCTTCCCTTTTATTCCCACCTGGGTTGTTCTCATAGAGACAGTGTGGGGAAACATGAGGTTGCCCTTAGAGATCCATTAACTGCACACAAAAATGAAGGTCACACTGAAGTTTAAACCAGAAGAAGCTGTGATTTCATAAAAACTTGCCCATGCCTGGAAACTCACACGGAGGCAGTACTACACATAGTTCAGGGGAATGTCTCCACATGCACAGGGTTTCTCAAGCATTACTCACATTTCCTGAAACATCTGTCTGGGAGCTGACATCCAGGTACTGCCGGGGTAGCAAAGGGCTGGAGCTTTCCACAGACACGCTGCTGGCCCACAGGTCTGACTGGGATCCTCTGTCGTTCACAAAGCTGTCTTTTAACCTGGCCAGGCTCTGAAACCATAAAGAGTCATGAGGTGAGCTCCCCCCTGCTCAAAGCACCTCAGCAGCTGCATAACTTTAGCCTAACCACATGATTAAGATCTGGCCATGTCTGCTGAGCCCACTCAGACCTCACAAACAGGAGGTGAGGCACGGCTGGACTGCATCTCCCACAGCCTGGAGCAGCCCACATCACCATGCTGCCTGGACAGACAGGCTCTCAGCTGGACATGGCAGACCAAGAAGGCCACAGGGTTCATTCTTAACCAATAAACCCTGAGATGAACACTAATCTCTAAGCAAGTGCTTATTACTGTTAGTTGTTTTATTTTATACTTCTTATTTCCAGGATCTGAAGAACTAAAAGGCTGCAGTCCAACCACAACATAGAACTAGCTTATGTCAATAAAAATCTCAATTACATATCTGAAAGACAAAATACATAAATTACTTCTCAGAAATTCAATCTTCTAACAATGGTGACACAAAATAAAATAAAGTCATCTCGTTTCAATACCTGAATGAGGTCTTGTTTTTCCTTCTCTCCTGATGTGATGGCCTTCTTGAGAGCTTTCATTTCACTTAAAATGGCTTGTGCCTCATCAAGTTTGTAGCCCCCTTGAGTATCAGACATTTTCATGTCAATTCTGCACAGAAATTTAAAAAAAACCCAGTAAGCTAACACTTTATAACATCCAGTTAATTGAATCATCCTAGATGCATGCATCTTGACAGGAATTTTTAAGAAAAACATACTCCAAAGTATAACAAGGACAAGACAAGGAACAAAGAACCCCATTCATCACTGCCTAAGTTACTCCACTCAGCAGTACCTTAAGCTTCAGAATTCTAATTTTAGCCATATCATCATCTCTTTGACTCCCTAGGGAGGACAAAGGTGCACACAAACCCCCCAAAAGGGTATGTTTGGGCAGACTGCTGCCAGCTGCCTTGTTTCTAAGCTGGAGATGATCAGCTTAGGCATCCTTGAGAATTATCTTATTTTCAGTCATGATTTCAAAATCCAGGCACAGACTCACATTCACAGATGTATTTGCTTGCACAACCTAATTACAAGCCACCTCATCCTTCTCTCTTCCCAAAGGAATTCTACCACAGTTGACATTCATAATAAATATTTCTTTAAAAGATTCCAGATGTCTAGTCATACAAAGCACCTGAAACTTCTCCTCCCCTCACACTCCCCCTCCAGTTTTTCCTCAGTGCCCTAAATCAATGATTCTTTTAATTAAGACAACGGGCTGTACTGTGTCATCTGCACTGAGCCATACTGAGTCATGTCCCCAGTTAAGGGACAAGATCCTGGTTCAAAATCTTCTTGCCATGAAGTCAGTTCTGAGGTGATCAGTCACACACAGGCATTGATTTGAGACAACCACCCCCATGGCTGTGCACTGCTTTCAGCTGCATATGCCTAAAGATATCCGCAGCAACATATTTCAGCTTACGTTATTTAGGCAGCTATTTATAAATGTAGTGGGGGATGCATGGCAAGCCAGAAACGTTCTGCACTGAAAATAAGATCTTGAGAACACACTTACTTCTTCAGTGTTTGAAATCCATGCTCTTTGTACTGGAGCTCTTGCTTCATGTGAGCTACTTCTCTCTTGAGTTTATTAACCTGCAGCAAGGTGTCACATTTTAAGAATGATATCTTTTATGGGCACTTAGGTACAGCACTACCCACTCAATTCAGAATTTATTCAGTGTAGACAGTACTCTAAACAAATTTTCCAGATAATCAGCTCATCTCGACAGCAGCAAACAGCCCTAAATGCATCCTCATCAGGACTTTATCACTGGCTAGGGCTTCATCCGTTACATGCTATTGTATCAGGGAATTGGGGCTCAAGAGAAGGTCTAACCTCATAAGCGGAAAAGTTGAGAAAAATTCAAGAAGAGACAACAATGAAACACATGTCAATTCTACTCAGAAATGTTTGAAATCTTCCCAGTCATTAAAAAAACTGTTAAACATCAAGACAGGAGTTACACTCCACAAAAGGCACCCTCCGAGATACCAAACTAAAAGGCCCCACTGCACGAGTAACACAGCAGGATGATAACACATACTGTAAATCCACTGACCCTACAGCTTGCTGTTTTATATTCCTCCACAGAGGCCACACTGACCTACTTTACTTTAGTCCTTTCTTCTTCCCAAACCAGGCTCTGCATGAGAGCGCACACAGCCACTGCTGACAACCCGCACTGAGCCCAGGATAAAACAGCTGCCAGTCTCTGGAGAGAACTCACAGCTCTCCAGTGCTGGGGCACAACCAGGAGCCAGCACATAGCCCACAGTGTATCTGTGCAGCAGGATGTCCTGCCAGCTGCCAAGGAAGTCTAAAGTCCAAGGCGGAAAAAAAAAGTGTTTCAAAATCCCAAGATTGCAATGTTTGAAAATTCTGATAAATTGCCTCCTAGATTAAAAATAGCGACATTAGCTCTTCCAACTGCTTTCGCATCCCCTTTTAGTATTTGCCATGAGGTCTGGAAATATCTGAAGGTTACTCATGGCAAGCAAAGGTCCCTTTGTACCACTCACCCTGGATTTTGTAGTAGCAATCTCCGCTTTGAGGATCTCCGGGTCATACTTGGAACTTGACGATGAGCCAGAGAGCACTAGAACAAATACAGCACCCAGTTTAGCAGCTTTACCTTCCTTCCCAGCACAAAGCAAGACCTCCCATCACTCCTGCACATCCAGATCTCCACACATTGCTGGCGTGGACCTTTTGCCCAATTTCCAGATCTCACCCCTCTCACAGGCAGGGAAAGGCAACGGTGCAGTCAAGTACTCCACAATAAGTGTATATACTAAAGAGGCCAGAGCATGTCCTGCATCTCCAGAGTCTGGATTTGTTCCAGGTTAACACACTTAACTCAAACTCCCAAACACATTTGCTCCATTCAATAGTACGGCTTCCTGCATTTCCAAAGGCATTTAACAGAACTGAAGGGACAGGCATTGCATGAAGGTTTACTTAATTAATTTTTTCAGACTTTCTCATTGAGCAAAACAATTCACTGAATGTTTAGAAAAAAAAGCAAAGAATGAGAAGACACTGAAAAATGCAATGCAAGCCTTCTCACAGCCTTGAGGACATAACCAACCACACAACGTGTCATCCTGGATTAAATTAACGTCCCATTAGGAGCAGAAGTCTCTTCTCAGCAGTGGTTAAACCCCTTCAGCCCCAGAAGGTACAGAAGGTCCCCAATGTACAATGTTGTTAGAGGTAGCTGTAGGCAAGGGAGATATTTTGATCCTTGTAGCCACCAGTTTATGCCCTATAAAACATGGGAAAGCATTTCTAGTTCTTTCAGTTTGGCTGTATTTCTCAAGACAGATCACATCACACCAGTGTAACTCACATTCTTAGTGTACTGCTCTGCTACACCAGCACTCAGGTAGAGTGCTCTTAAATAAAGACCAAAAACTGTACTTCAGAGATGATGGATGGGACCCTTGTCAAACAAGAACCCTTTAGCTGACAGAAAACCACTTAAAATCTTTTAACACTAGCCACAGGATTAGCCAGTGGAATTGTTCACCATAAGACATAACTCACAAGAGTGAAGCAGGGAGAACGAGGTGCAGTGATGGGGCTAGCAAGAACACAGAAAGTCTGCAATTACGAGGATTATAAAAAATTTCTGGAATACTTGTAGGAAATAAATCCTCCTCTGGACATTTTCCAGCTCCTAACTAGTAAGTGAGGAGGAAATATAAGACATTTCTGCACCAACTCCTGAAGCAACAGGTATTGATGCTTCCTGTGCAATACAGAATATGGAGCACAAAACAGTGTTCTTCACACACACAGGAGGCAATCCACCACTGTTGGCTTTTACATGGCATAAAATACAGGCCCTCAGCTTCAAAATAGCCACTCAACTGGGATATTCAACTACAAAAGGCCTGGGAACACTATCCAAGATGGGCCTTCTTGCCTTGTTCCTATATTTTAAACAGGGGACCCAAAAAAATACCACATAACTTCACATTTTCACACAGAGCCAACCACCATACTTTTTCACATTTTTTGAAGTCCATGCTGAAAAGCTGCACGCTGACACCAGTGACTGAGCCAGCCATGAGAGTGTTCTGTAAGAATCAGCCCTTACCAACCGGGTGTTGGGCAGCTACTGCTTTGAGACAAACTGAGCAAACACGGAGAGTGACCTGGCATAACATCCCAGTGCTCTATCAGAGGACCAGCTTCATGCATTTTTACTGTCCTGGTGGGTTCATGACAGAGGAAGTCACTGGTTAAGGGTTCACTGAGTACTCACAGCTGGTCTGAGAGCCCAGTTTGTGCTCCCAAACATCATGCAGCTGCCGATATTCCTGCTGGGCCAATTCAAGCCTCTGCTGTTTCACTTGATAGATCTCCTTCTGTGCAGCAATCGCCTCCTGGGCCAGGACCAGGTAGTCTTTCAGCATGTGCTCCTGCTCCCGCCGCCACTGCACTCGAGGGTCTTCTATCTGCGTAGTTTCTTGGACAGAAAACAGGAGAAAGCCAGATCAACAGAATGCAGGTTTGTTCTGCTGTCTGGAGAAGCTCCACTATCTATGACAGTATTTTAAAATAGGCCCTTGCTTGTAATAACATAGTGGAATAAGGATATTTTTGTTTCTTCTTAGGAGGTGACCACTACAATGAATTCCAATGAGTTTTGCTGATTCACTGTGTAGAAAAATTCATTACAAAGTCATCATACAACTCTCCATCTCCTCTGCTGCTGAAGCCAGCCAGGTTCTGGCTGTTCTTAAAACAGCTCTAAGATACTGACACTGACTGTTAGACTTATCTTTATTGCAACTGCCTTATGACATTACTAATAAAATACCTCTACTGTTTCACTGATAAAAAACCCCCTTCAGAAAATATCATTGCCATGTGACTGCATTATACTGCATCTGACAACATGAAAGCATTTACAGCTCTGCCCGTCCTCTTTGGCTGCCAAGGGGCTTTTACTAAAGAGGGGAAAGAAGATCTTCTCACTCCGATTCCATAGGTAAGTAGAAATAAAGACTCGTTAAATCACAGGATGTATTTGTGAAACCTTCTTAAATGATATTATACAAACAGCATCTCAGAAGGGGAGCAAACAATTCCTTCACCCAAAGCAGGAACAGCAGTAAACCACTGAAGAATACAGGAGGTGGAATTTAAGGTGACACAGGCAATGCAGCCACGAGCAGTTACACTTCTGTCTCCATTCCTCCAACACAACCAATACATTGCTTTCCAGGTTTCTAATTGTGAAAAAGGCATAAGGTCACAGACACACAGCTGGTCTTAATACTAATGAAGCAAATTTATTGTCATTGTTTGTCTCTGTTTTGTGAGGAAGTGTCCAAAACATTTTTCATTTCTATTTCAAGGCTATTACATGTTCTTATTTGGAACAGGTTGCAATATTCAGTTGACCAAGTGCTCTGAACTGTCTAAACTAACATGCTTGAATAAGGATGCCTAGTTACCACATAATGAATAATTAATAAAAAGGACCTGCTTGAAACTACCAGTAGGAATCTAATCTGCATATCTTAAGAGCCTCTTTAAATATTTAGTAAAAGCTGCCAGGGTGGAAGGTATGAGCAGCTCTTGAGTGAGTCAGGCGTAATGCTAACACTGCAATACACAGGATGTAGGGAAGAGAACGGTTGGACAGTAATCCCAGGAGCAGAACTAGAAATAAAGGATTTTACCCAAGGGATGGATACAGAACCATTTTCACAAGCTGTCCATGATCATGCTGAGGAGAAAATTAACAGGCTACTCCAGCAATAACTTGTTTTAACAGTATCTCAAGACTCAAAAGAACACATGGCACTTCAAATTACATAGCAAAACTTGGAGAAGCTGCAAAAAGTGATTAAAAAATCCCAGTATAGCTTGTAGAAGCATTTCAACAAAAAGTCCTTTACAGGTCCTGCAAGCAGAGGCAATATTTCAGCCAACGTAACATTAAAGCTAAACCTGGACCTGAAAAACTGCCCCAAAATAACCTGAGGAAAAAGCAGCTGCTTGTGCCAGCTGTAGGTGCTGGCGCCCCCATGGACAGCACTACAGCCTCTCTCAGAGGGAACGAAAGAAAAGTCACAGCACCTGTAAGGCTCTGAAATCCCCAGGCTCCTGCTTCTGTTCTTCTACCCAAAGCCCATTTTCCATAGAATCGTGACCCACACCCACACGGAGTAACTCCCTTTACTTTACAGTTGAATCAGAAGAGGAAAGTCTGCTGTGAGTTACCCAGGGAGCTGACCCCCACATTCCCAGACATCCAGATTCCCTGCACCAGATTCCATGAATAAGCACCAGGAACCATGACTCACGACTCTTCAATTTCAAGCATAATAAGTATCTTGGCAAAATACCCACGACTCTTGAAGTCTAATTCAGGACACTGGGTCATAAGTCTACACAGACATAAGGTCTTCAAGCCTGGCTATTTCCAGTTTTTCCTTAGACTAACAGCCCATTCTTCCCATAATCCCAAGAAGGGTGGTAGAAGCTGCTGCAGCAAAATCCCTCCACTATAAGCAACCAGGAGGAAGACTATAAAAACGTACAATCCTGAACACCTCTGTTAGGTGGGAAGCTCTGCCACTGCCCCAAGCCCATACAGCATCTGACACAGGGAATCCTCAAGGGCCAGCTCACAGAAAGGATGGACAACACATTTAGGTATTGAAATGCTGTGTTTCCATATTTTTTCTAAATATTCACCTCAACCTTTACAGTAATCACTACACTAACTGTATCCCCTTGATTGCAGCTTTGAGCTTTGGTTTTCAAACACGTAATACCAATCAATGAAAATGCTGGCCAAGGGCTCTCGATGGGCCCCAGCTACTGAGAAATGCAAAATACACTCAAAAGTGAGATGAAAGATCTTCTATGAGAAGATAGAAACGAAGGCTATTACATCACGTGTTGTCTTGTGAATTTTTAATTTAATGTTGAGCTTGTCATAAATAATCTGGTTGTTTCATGTTGGGAGGAATGTAGCCTTACTCTGCTTGCATCAGCATCATTTCTTTGTGCAAATCAAATTCCAAAGAAGTTTTCCCAGAGAGACACTCTCAGGGCTAGGCATTAATACTGTATTAGGAATACTCTGGGTACTCAATTCAATTTAATTGTATATATTTTCCCTCAGAGAGGTGGTTAGAATTGTTCTCCATCTCGCTTCTTGTAATGGCTCCTGGCTTTAGATTTAGTTTAAGTCTGTCCTTGGGCTTGTTTCTGATAACTAGTCTCAAGCACTTATGCAGCAAGAACCAACATGGCTCCATCCCTTTCACACCCTCTGATGACAGTTCCTTCCTGCCAGGGAATCTGCAAGAGACCTTGGAGAGGAATAAGGTTTTGGACACCCTCCAGAAGATACTTCAACATAAACCACAACAAGGAGCTGCTTGATTAGGTTAAGGTAAGTGGATATGTTTTTGCTTTATCATGATTTGGATTAGAGCTGGCATAAGAAACAGGGTTGTGACTTGGCTTCTCTTCTTTTTAACCTTCTAGTTGAAATTCTCATTCAAGTCTTGTAGCCTCTGACATCCCTTAGAAGCGTCCCTTTTTAAAAGCAACTGTTGTTTTATTAAGCAGGTGTCAGCATAGTTTGAAGGCTTCTCCACATGCCCCTGTGGTGCTTTTGAGTGGTACTGCAAAGGGGTAACAGCCCTGGACCACACAGGGCTCAGACCTGCAACCAGACCTTTGCACAGTCACCCTGGGGCCAACCCTTTCCTTCTGCACTATCTTTCCCTGTAAAAAGTAAAACCAAATGTCCCATGCCACACAGAAAAATACTTAGGATAAAGCCATTTAACGATATGTAAATCCTGTGATTTTGAGGGTGACATAAGCTCTCAATAAAAATATTTGTGTAACCTTCACATCCAGAAGCTTTTGATCTCTGTATTGCAGAGGTCAATTATAGTGCTTTTTGGGAACAGGCTTTTTTCAGTCTGCATTTTTAATACCCAAGAGGAGCTGGTAAAGCCTGGAAGGTACTAACACAGGCTAGGTGAAACTGTGGCATTTCTGAAAAAGGGTAGGTAGATGAAGATACTCAAGGGAAGAAAGGAGGGTGGGGTGGAAATCAAGGAGAAAAAAAAACACACACCAGGCTTCCACCTTTTTATTTTTAAAAAGATCGTGCTACTTGATGAGAAAAAATATGCTGAAGTTCTCAGTTGAAGTCCTATAAGTATACTTAAAAAATCCCACAACTTCAAGGCACTTCTGTCTTAATTTTAAAAGTTTTTCTCTTTGTATGAGTTACAAGCTCTCCCAAAAGAGCCTGGGCCTGGTTCTGCTGTGAAATTCTGGACTGCAGTTGGAGCTGTTCTGTAAAGAGAATCAAAGTCACCGATTTATTCTATTTACTACTTTTTCAGGGGATTTGTTCTAGCACAACCCAATACACTTATCCTAACAATACCTGCAATGATCTATCAAATGCTGTATTTTCTTATAATTCAAGTGAGCTTATAAATTTAACTCTTTTGGCCTATCAAGCATTCTAACAAAGAGTGTAGTTTGAGGACACAGAACAAAAACACCACAAGCCTGAACTTGCACACATCTCAGGATACCCCAAGCTTACTTGAGAGTTTCCTCTCCAGCAAAGGCAGTGCAAGCTCCTGCAGCACAGCGAGCTCGTGCTGTCATCCAGTTGATCCCTGCCAGGGGAATCAACACAAGACCTTTGCACTATTTCTGATGGTCTTGCCACAGGGACAAATTCCAGGCTAAGAACAAACTCCAGATCACTGCTACTTAGTTGGACTCCTCAGTAGAACCAAATCTTACAGAGGTGTGTCCATAGTATTAGCTCCAACGTGACTGCCAATTTGAAGACTGCAAACCAAAATGTCTCAGATTCCTGTTTAGAGAGGGAAGTACCTTGTGCAGTGGAGAAGGACAGGATCTGATTTCATGAGCTGCAGATCTCAGATCTACTCTAAAACATGCTGTCAGCAACTCTGTGGTTTTGTGTTCAGTATTTTTTAACACAGGCACAAAAGAATCACTCTGCAAAAATACAATAACATGTCACTTACTGGTGTTGTGGTCTATGTAATAGACTCCAACCTGAGGGTCATAAGCTTCTTCCCATCCCAATGGCAACTCATCACTAATGCAGTCTGCAAAGGTTAGTGGCTTAGTATACCTGAAATGCAAAGTAATATTTAGCATGAATAAAAACGCTCCCACATCTCTATTCCAAAAAAATGACCAGAAGACAATTGCCACAAGGGTTCTAGTATCAAAACCAAAGGAAGCTGAAAACTACATTAAAGCTTTTGTTCTTATCATACAATAGTCCACCAACTCTTCCCTTTCTTCATCTGAAGTTACAGCAAGATGAATTCATTCTGACAGAGCTCCAGAGCCTTGCCCAGCTCAGCCAGTACTTGCTCGACAAAGGAACATTAAGAACTTTGCCAGAAACAATTCTTGTCTCTCAAGTGAAAGAACAAGACTGTTTGCAGGCAAGTCCTGTACCAAAAATATGTAGACAAGAAGGAGCAAGATGAGAAATGCAATTTGCATAGCATGAATAATTAAGACTGCACAATAGTAAGTGCCGAGGACTGTGAGACCACTTGTCATGCAACTCCTCTCATTTGCATTGCAATATGTTCTGTTTCATTAATGACAAACTAGATTAGTTTCTCAGTATCACAAAAATGTGTAACCCTCTCTGTCCGAATGAGGAAGTATTTCCACAGCACTACTCTGATGAGTTTTCCTATTAGAGACCACATCCAGCAACACTCTGAAGGCTTGTATGGCTCAGAGTACCCACTCCTTGAGTGACCCCACAGATTTTAAGCACCAAAACCATGTCCCTTTCCTCCCTTTGACTCTGACTTAATGAGCTTCAGCTTGCCCCAACGAAACACCTAACCAGACACAGCACTGCAGGGAGGCACAAGCCAGGAAGAATTAATCTTGCAGGTGTCTCATCTCCAGCTGCCAAAAGCACAGATCCACCACACAACCCCAAAGCGCGTGGTATATCTGGAAGGGGGGCCATGACTTCATGTTGGGACTCACAGCTCTGACTTACTGTGACTTACCAGGGGAGCCCTTTGAGCAGAAAGCACAGGGCACACCTGTACAACACCAGAGCCCCTCTTCAGCAGCCACATGCTGAGAGCAACCCGGTCAAAAAGCAGCCATGGAGCTGTACCCAACTCTGCTACACACAAGCAGCACATCACAGGGAGGCAGTGAGTAGGAGAACAAGTCTCCAACCCACTGGGAAAGACTGAACAGGTTTGCAGAAAGTCTTTCATATCCAAAGATAATTCAGCAGGGCTGACAGCTTGACAAAGAGTTTAACTAAGTTCTGAACATACTTCACCTGGAGGCACTGAGCAACCCACTGGTAACTCCATATTACTGTCACCTTACAGAGTTAAAGGGAATTCTAGGGAAAAAAGCCTCTAGCCAGAAGAAGTTCAACATAATTCCCCCCAGATACGATCCATATGCCCGGTATGCAGTAGAACAAGGTGGGAAATTTCTGTAAGAGCCATGTAAGTCACTAAGACCTCTGCTTACCTGCTGCTGCAGCTCCCTTTCAACACACTGCCTTTGCCATAAGAAACAGTGTTTGAATCGATATTTTGTCAGAAAATTTCAATTTAATTTTAAGCTCTGCAGTACAGAAGAACTCAGAGCTTCACAGCATAGAACTGTGAAACTTTCTCAATAAAGTTCCCCTGAAGGGTTTGTTTTTACAGTTGTTAATCTAGATTGTGTACCAAAAGCATGTTTGTATAGAAAATAGATGTTACCTGAAAATAAAACAGAATCTCAATACTTGTGATTGCTACCCCTTATCCCATGTTATTCCCCATGATCAAGCTGTTTCCTCAGCCTGAGTACCCCGTATGTGCTGCTGAGTTGATCAAATCCAAGATGCACAAGGGTAAAAATGCAGAGCAAGGTCAGATACAAGGCACTCTCTGGAGATAACACAGATGAAAGTGCAGCAGCAAACGTGTTGGCAATTTTAAGTTAAACACTGGGGTTAGCATTTTCACCCTCTCTGCAAATGGCATCTGCTGTTGTTCAACATTAGTGGTTTGTGTGGAAGGAGGACAGGTAGGGAAGAGTGAAGTGCTAAATGCTGAACTATGGAGCACCTGCCCTGAGAGGGCACAGGCATACAGGGATCACAGCATCACAGAACATGCTGAGTTGGAAGGGACCCATTAGGATCAAGGAGTCCAACTCCTGGCCCTGCACAGGACACCCCAACAATCCCACCATATGCTTGAGAGTTATGTCCAAATGCTTCTTGAACTCAGACAGGCCTGGTGCTGTGTCCACTGCCCTGGGGAGCCTGTTCCAGTGCCCAACCACCTCTGGGTGAAGAACCTTTCCCTGAAATCCAACTCAAACCTCTCCCAGCTCAGCTCCATGCCGTTTCCTCGAGTCCTGTCACTGGTTATGAGAGTGAAGAGATGGGTACCTGCCCCTCTGCTTCCCCTCGAGAGGATGCTGAAGACCCCCATGAGGTCTCCCCTCCATCTCCTCTTCTCCAGGCTGAACAGACCAAGTGACCTCAGCTGCACCAGTGCTCTCCTGGCCTTCTCCTGCCAGCTCATCAAAATCTCAGTGCCTTCAGGATGGTAATGCATTTGCAAAAAAAACAACTCAACTTCACACACAGGAGGAAACACAGCACGATGACACTTCAGTGTAACTGCTGAGGATTTGGTTGTAGTAATTATTTGATTGCCCTGACTAGCAGGACATTGTTCTCCCATTGCCCAATATTCCGTAAAAAAATATTCAGTGAAAAGTCCATGACGAAGCTTGGAGTTAACACTTACTAGATGCTATTTGGAAAAAGGGAAAGGAGGACAAGTTAGCATATATAAATAAAGTCAGCAGGGGTAGAGTGTGCCAGCTAGGCCGCAGGAAGTCCAGGGGTCTTGTCCTGTGCGTCATTTGATAAGTAACACTCAAAATACTGCTGCGAATTGGCAGTATGATTGCTGTTTTGCTGCTTCTATAGAGAGATTTGTAAGAAGAGGTGCAATTCCATCCTGGGTTTGCAGTCTCTGACATTGCACCCCAGCTTCCATTCCACCCTACAGATTGATTAAACCAGGAACCATGCCTTTCCCATGTCCCAGCTACAGTGGTCAACATTTTTGGTGAGTGACCCAAGCATCCCTCAACAGGGAACAGTAATTAAAGCCATACTTAAAATACATTACTTGAGGGTGTGCTACAGACAAAAAATATAACTCAGTATCTTAATTAGCATTACACATTGAGTGGAGTTTCTGCAGAGGAATTCTGCTTAAGAATCACACCTAACACTAATATCAAACTCTTTTTTTGGTTAAAAAGCAACAAAACCAAACCCAAAATCCAAACTGTTGAGCTGCACTATCAGTCCCAGGTCTTGGGAATACTTTCATCATCAAGGAATGGCACTGTAGTGCCAAAGTTTAATACCAAACTTATAAAGCTTCTGTTCAGCTTTTGTCCAGTCCCACTTTGTTAGAAACAGCTGAATTCCTTCTAAATGTGCTCAGGAACTGTCAGACTCAATAGGAAGCCAGGACCAAGCAACTGAAGGATGCTTATTCCTATTTTCCATATGAAATGCAATGCATGAGCTACATCCAGCCAGTTCTTTCAGCTGGAGTTTTGGAAAAAGGGGAGAAAAATCAAGGCAGGATCAGTCTGCTCAAGCAATGACACAAGCCAACTGGAGACCTGCCAGTTACTAGGGCTCAGAAATAGACAATTATCTCACTTTTGAGACTCTTATTCTCAGCATATCTCAACGAGCATCCATCACCAGGCACGGACTAGGGCCATCCTCCCTGGCTGACCACAAGCTTCCAACTATCCTCATTGTACAGCGGAGTAACTATGCATTAAAGGAGAAATTTGTCATTCAACTAGCAAACAGAAGAGTAATTAGTTTTGTAAGTAAGTGAGTAGTTCCATTTGTTATAGACAAAAGAGCTATTTCCCCAAATAACTGCACCTTCATAACCATATTACTTACTTTCCTAAGCTCCTTTTCCTTGCTGTTGTGGGAAAAACTGGCACAAATCAAAGCAGCAGTGCTACAATTGCAGATGAAAGAGATGCAATGTATTGTGTAGCCAGACTCCGAATACAGCATAAAAAGAAAAAAGGAGATTATTTCCTTGTTTTAAGGTATGATTTTAGGGTTTGTTATGAAGACTGAAACAAACCAAATTTCCACAAGGGGCCCAAAAAGGAAGCGTCTCCCTAAGCACATTCCCAGGGTAACATGAGGGATTAAATGAGCAAGAGGAGAAGTTTCTTTCTCACAGCAAGACATGATTTAGTTAGTGTATTATTACTGCATAAAACAGGACTGTTCCTGCATGTGGGAAGTTGAAGCTAGGACACATCTGCAGGTCTATTCCTTTGAAACATCTGCTTTACAATTCACAAAGCCTCCTGAGCTGCTTTGGAAAAAAATCTCATCAACTCAGTCAAACCATGTTATCATATAACAGGTCCCCTCTGTAGGCAGACTCAAAGCAGCAATCTAAAAAAACAGACCCCCTGCACCAATGTGCTTATAACTAAGGAAGGAATGGTTTGTGCATTCCTTACCCTCCTCTGTTAGGGAAACCTCCAGATTCATTCATCCAGCTTTCAAACAAAAGTAACGCACCCAAAAGTTCAGCAAATCCTGATTTTGACTTCTGATCTCCAGTCCCAAAGAGAGAACCAAGGGGGCAAATAGAAAGTCTGTAGATATAGCACTTTTTAATAAACCCAAACTGGTCTAGTTAAAAGAGATGACACTGAGACCCGAGTCTTGTCTGCACCTGCCAGCCACTCCAGCTTTGCTCTAATGCATCAGTTAGACCAGAACTGCTCTTCAAGTGCTTCATCTGCTTCTAAGCTGGAGGCTGAGCTTGGTGTGGAGGTCTACAAGAGAAACCCTCCTGACCTAGAGAAGATATTTGTAAATCATAGCCTAACTCTGTCCTTTTAGCTCACCCCTAAGGAACCCATACGTTCATTTCATTTCAACTCACCTGTATCTCACATTCATGGTACCTGTGACTGCCCTTCTATTAGCTACATTTTAATCAAAGTCATTATTAGAAACATTTAGCATTTTGAAAATGAACCATCAACCTAGATTTATCCATTTACATCATGTTTTCTTAGTTTTCAGTATGTTAGTTTTTAATTTAATTGCATTCAAGAAACCCAATTTACTTGAACAAGTGCAAATGCTCATCAAGACACCTGGAAAGCAGATGCCCGCAGCAACCACCACAAACAGCAGGTCAAGGACACTGTTTCAGAAACTAATCCTGATAAACAGAGATAGAAGATAACAGCATCATCCAAATTCCTAACCTGAGAAGCATCTGACAGCCTTCAGGCAGAGGCAGGCTGAGGGGAAAGCCACTGCTCACCCACCAGCCATGCTGAACGTTCAAAATGTTTGCCCCCAATAGATCAACTATTTGTACAACAAATGATGTTCAAATCCCACTGCTACAGCAGGAAATAGAAAGTTAGTTTCCTACCTCTACTTTCTAAATCACATCATTTTTAAATGAGAAGGGTTTCTATATTTCTTATTTTTGATCACCTTCAGTTTCTATCACAGATAAAACTGGAAGTCAATGTTATCATGTGCAAACAGTATTAAATGGAAACTTGCTCATCACAGATTCAGAAAGCCTTTCTATATTCTTTAACTTCACTGTTGTCAATCAAAAACCTCATTACACAGGAAACTGAAGGCAAATAATCCGTGTATAACCAGTTTTTGACTGACAGAAGGTTTGTTAAACATGTCTGTACAGAGATTCCTGACAGGAGTGGGAGATGGGTGACCTGCGCCACTTACAAATCCGGAGCTAATGCTACGAAGATAACAAATCAGTTCTGAACTTCTTAAAACAGCAAAAGTTATTTTTGTAATTACTGGATTTCAGTATCAATTGGTGGCCCACGGCAATTGAGCAAACCCACAGGCAGCTGTTAGCACAAGTGTGCATGTACGCAGATGTGCAGCCGGCAAACAGCGCCCGTGGGTCACCGAGACGTGGACATTTATAAACCAACTGCACTGCCAAGCCTCTGCACCTCACATAAACCCACTTAATCCCTATGTTTGCAGGGTTCCTCAGACCCATAACAAAGTAAAGCCATTTAAACAGGAGAGCCTTACGTTAATCAGTTCAGCACAGATCACATGGCCTTACATGAAACCCTTCATGACTCCCTGTGGGTGAAACGACAGACCAGGGGATTTCCTGCAGGTTGCTGGACCCATTGCAGCAGCTCCCTGCATCAGGAACAAAGGCAGCACCTAGATCACTCAGGACCTTCATGCCAGCTCCTCTTACAGCTACAGCATTAGTCACCAAACCCTAAAAATCAGCTTTCCAGCTCTGTTCAGCTCTCCCCTTCCCTGCCGCACTCACAGGTACACAGCAAGGGTACGAGTCACACAGGTTCATGGGCAAGAAGTCAAGTCAGGTAACAAACTTATGAGTTGGGGCAGATACTTCCACTCACACCATTTGTCTTACAAAACCAAACAGTTTTTAAACCCAGGATTTTGTGGGAGAAGCTTGGAGTCAGATTTTATTTTCAATGGCTTCTGCTCATTATATGCCAGGATGTGCTGCACAGACCAAGATAGAGAATGAGCTAAAAGCACCTAATTCCAACTGTGACACTGGGGCAGCTGTACCCAGGGTCCCCGTGGGTCTGAGTTTTGAGGAACCTGTTAATGGGCAGAGCTCCTACTGTAACTCAGAAGGCTGCTGCAGGAATCACTGCCAGGAGGCTCGACACGATGACATACAAGCTTCTTTGTTTTTAATGAGGTCATCCCATTCTCAAGACAGACGATGATTATTTTTAAACTTCAGCACAGAAAAACCTATCGCTTTGCAGACAAATTTTCTAGAACTACAGCAGTCTCCTCCTCACAAAAGCTTTTAAAAATAGACTCCTACACATTTATTACTCAACTTGGTGATCCAGCCCTCAAACACACCGGGGCTATTCGTCACTATAGTAACTATTTTCCCCAGGAGCATCTTCTCTCACTGCAGGGAGAATTGCCTTTGGAGGCTGGAGGTGTGGCAGGGAAGAGGCCCTGTTCTATGATCTTGCTGGCAAAGCTTTTCTCACCCTGTCACCACACACCTGAGCACGATGAAACACTCCCTTGGATTCCCACTCCAACTGCAATTGAGGCAAAAAGTGATGAGAACAGCTCATCCCTACAGCCAGTATCCTCAGCAGTGACACACCAGACAGCTCTGGGCCACATGGCATCTTCAATTGCACCAAAACATCACCAACCGTGAGGGAGTGAAAGGGGGAGACCTACACACTGAGGGGAGCAGAAAGGGGCAATTCAGACCACCATAAGCAGACAGGAACCATGAATGGGAATGTGCTTCGTAGGTAACAAAGAGAAGCCTTGAAGAAGTGATCATAAATTTGTGAAGCTTCTTAACTATACTCCAAGGAGCCTGATGAGAGATCAGACATGACATTTCAAAGTTTTGGAAGCTAGACATTATTCCAAGATCCACAGCAAGGCACAGCCACCCTAAACTTCTAGTAACCTCAAACGCATGTCATTTCAATGACTGTCAGTATGTAGTCCTGGTCTTGGTGTGATAAAGGATAACCGGGAACAGAATTACATCCCTTACAAGAGATATGGGGTCAAGTCTGAGAAAAACACCTATTTTACAGCTGTTGCTGTAAAACAAACAAATCTGCTTAAAGTACAACAGAAACATTACCAATAGAAATGCCTTAAAATCACCAACACGTGTCCTCAAGCAACACCAACTGCAAGCTGTTTGCTTTTCAGAAGTGGTTTCTTTTGTTGCCATGGTTATTGAGCATCTTCTTAGCCTCCTGAAGATCTCTTTCATCCTGTGTCTCCTCCTGGCCCCTAATGTTCAATGCATTGGGTCACCTCCAGGATAAGCAAGATCAACATCTATCTTCAGAGCTTATTTTCCAAGCTGTCATAATTTTTAACATTTTTATTGACACAAGAACTCAGTGATGTCCTTTACTGCTCTTTGGCCAAGCCATAAGAATAACCTCTGTACCTCGTTAAGGTGATTTTGAGTTGCGTGTAATTTGCTAATTTGGACCCTTTCACATAAGCAGGTAACATCTAAATTATTCTCTTTCTACAGAAGTTAGTCACATGTTGCCCAAGTAGATGATCCACAAAAGAGATCAGGAGACACCAAAGACACCTAAAAGTCTGGCAACAAGTCTATATCTCAAGCATTCCAAACACAAATGCATTTATACCTTTAATAGCAATACGTTTCTATTGGATTCATGGAAGTATAATTTTGTATATAATACACAATTTATGACCCCCCCTAGCCACTACCAGCATGCCTAGAACACATCACTTGAACAGTTAACTGCTCGTTCTATCCACTTCTGAAAAGGCTTGCATGTTTACAAGCTCTACTTTGCACAGAGTGACAGTCTGTTTGCCCACGCATTTCTTTTCAGTACAGATCATTTACCCCTGGAAGCAAAGATACTACTAAGTTGTTTGCAAGGAGAAGACCATCAAAAACCACTTACAGATTTTAGATCATTCCCAGAGATTAACAAACTGGTTCTGCAAGCAGGAGAGAGGCAGGAGGTCAATTCATACCTTCTTAATCACTCAAATGCAAAAATTCCTGGGATAGTTCAAGGTTAAAAAGTCAGGAAATGGGAGCTGAGGCTTCTCACAACATTAACTTGCCTGCCAGCCTGTATATCCTGCATGCTTTCCTGAACTGATTAAGCAGAAAAGATATAAAAGAGTAAGGTACAACTTGATGAGAACAGTGCAACACAACTGAACTAAAAGCGTGCAGAAGTTGGAAATTAACCATCCAAGTAATTAAAATGTCTTTAGTTTTAAATGGCTGAAGTTGTCTGCAGTTCTTGTAGGATAAGCAGCTTTGCCACCTGCACAACCTGAGTAGATGGGCTAAAAACAAGTCAGTTCTCTCTTCACTTGGAAGTTCAACTGTTCTCAAAGAAGGGGACTGGTCACTTCACAGTAAGGGATAAACTGTCTACCAAACATTCAGAGTAGTCAGACTAGTTTCTTGACATATTTGGGAGATTATGAACTGGAAGGCTTGTCTCTGTTCTTACAGCCAGCATTCCTACTTCCCTGAAAGGCTGCCCATAGTGTGGGTGGCAGCAGTTTACATTGGCAAGATGCCTGAAGATAAGGAGGTGTTTAGGACAGACTCCCCCCACAGCACAGCTCCTAAAGTAGGGAACCAACACCTACTGTCAGGAAAAGACAAATTATTTGAGATGTCAGCAAGGAGGTAAGAATTGAACAACTACTGTCCCTCGGCATTCAGGAACACGTTATCCATGGAGAGCAGCATGCAAAGACAGGCAGTGCAGCAGTGAGCACTGGGCCGACCATCCGGATGTCTGTGAAGGGGAACAGACTTGGGATTCACTCCACAAATGGACTTCATTGAGCACTGAATTTTCACTTCATGTATGGTGATGACAAACCTTAATTCTTTGAGATGAAATGCATTTCTCACCAGCATGCTCTATCTCTACTGTGAAAAAGCAGTATGACAGTGAATACCTCCTGCAACACTGCCAGCTCCTGTGCCCTTCATTCACATAGCATTTGGAGTGGGAATACAGACAACTCTAGGATGGCATCACTGGACTCATCAAGAGACCTAATCTACCCCATGTAGAAACCAGAATTGCTAGTATGAAAGCCTATTTGCAAAGGGGCAAGGGAAGCACAAGAGGCTCTTTTCACATTCACATGGTTTGTATTCTGCTCCCTGCTCATCTCCTGCTAGCACCGAGTCTGTACAGCAGCTTCAGCAGGACTGCCTGCTTGATTTTCTGCATTATGAACAGTCTTATTGAGTTATATAGCTATTTGATAGTCCCAATCCCAAACAGCAACATCAGCTGGCTCTCTGGTCTGTACCCTCTGCAGAATGTAGTCTAGGCAAGCAGCAGGGCACTATCACAGCCCTTCTGCTCTTTGCCCTAAGATAGATTAGCTGCAGCCACTCAGCTTTTATGCAATGCCTAGATCAGTTCTGAAAATATTACTTCTTGGCTCTCTGATCTTACATCAGTCTGGCAACCCGGAAACCTTGTCCAGATGGAGCTGAATCCAGCTACACAGAGGAAACTGCCAAGTCAAGTGAACTCCAAAGAGGCCTCAGTGCGGTCACAGGAGTTCATGGGTCCCTTCAATGCCATTGTAAACTCAGCAGTACCAGGTATGAACAGGAATATTTCTGACTGCCTGCAAGAATCAAAGGAGATGCCTGGTCAAGATGATCTTGGAGCAGTGGAGAAAACAGAACTACAATCCTCCTAGTTGCAAAGCAATTGTGAATTCAAGGTACAGAATACGTACTTCAGCATAAGCACAGCCATGCCAACTGTAATCCGTGCCATATCCCTCAAGAGGGACGAACCAAAATTATTTCAACAGACTCAGCCTTGTGAGTTAGCACTGCAGGCAGCCTTTGGAAATGAAAGCCTGGCAACTCCCTTCTTCCCCAAAGGGAAGAAAGTCCAGGTTGCACAGCCCTCAGCTCATGGATGCAGTAACTGCTGAAGCACATAAACACTTGGAATTCACAGTATCAGCTTTACTATCTACTACTGTTGCTGTAAGTGTTAACGCAATGTCTTCTCAGTTCCTGAAAAGCCATACTGTATAAAAATTAACAGAAACGTCAGAAGAAGAACAGATGTCTAAAACAACCTTATGAGAGTAAAGCTTTAGGAGATGCAAAGAGTTCCAAGGTAAGAGTATAGAATTCATAGGTTTAGTATCTTTTTCATTCAAAGTAACAAAGCCTTGAATTACCACGTAGCCACAAAAAAAAAAATCATGCCAAACTGCATTTATAGGCAGAACTGTACAAAGCACTAAACATAGCTCAGTACTTCACACATCACAAGGGAGTCGATACAAATCAACAAGTATTGAAGGTTGCTCACGCATGTGAGGACTGCAAAAGTGAGATTTGCATCACCAAGTGAGTTTGATTGATTTACTCTTATAAACATCATTTATTTTTAATGATCTGCTACCAGTATGTTTTGCCAACAGATCAAATTTCTGTTAACATGGAAGTTATAATGCCTCTTGCACTTCGCATTCCCCTTCCCCACCTATCTCGTGCGGTTTAAAGCCCACTTGCAGTCCTTCTGCCAGCTCTGAAGTGGCACAAGCTGCCGGCTGAGGATTTGCATTCCCAGAACTCAGCTCAAGAAGAGCAAAAGTAGTCCATCTGTAAAAAGTCACAGGCCAGGGACCACAGCTTAGATCAACCTGAGAGAGAACACTCTGGTTTTGGTACTTTCAGGACTCTAGAACCGTACCACAAAAGTCTTCTTCAGGTTTGGGACAAACATGCATTTCACCACGGTCAAAGCCAAACATATCAGCACCACGGGGTCTTGAAACTGGGGTACTGCTCATAGCACCCCTTGCAACTACCAGCAAGTCCCAGAAACAATGCGTCACTTTTCAGAATTCAAGGGAGAAATCCTTCTGAAAAATTTATTTCCCAAGACTGTTCACAACTCAAATTTTATTGCAGGGAACACTACCCGAGGATCTGTGAACACAAGCTCATGGATGGAATTGATATCAAATTGTTCACCGAGGGTGTAAGTAGAAGGGCTCAGCAGTTAGGTACGACCAACAAATGATATCCTGAGCACAAATCATCACTGGTTGCCACAAAAGTAAGATAACATCTTTAAACATGAGCATAGATATGTGTCAAAGTCTCATCTTTCACTGGCAGTTATTTTGCTGTAAAGGTCTTGTGGAGAAAAGACTGCTATATGTTGTGGCCTAAGGCAGTTAACCACACTTCTATCTAATGCATTGTATTATAATTTTTGAAGCGTCCAACAGACCTTTACGTAGGTACCAGATATCAAAAGCTTTTTAGTTATTCCTCAGTTCAAAACATACAGCATTTCTTTCCACCAAGCAAGGACTCAGCATACACACCACCTCATCACTGCTGCTCACACTTCATGCTCTGGGTATGTGTCAGAGACACACCTTACATAGTCTTATTATTAATATTTAGCTACTATTTTACTTTCATGTGTGACCAAGAGTACAGGAACTTCCTTCCAAAGGAACAATCTTCCTCTTTCCAATACACCCTGGTAAAGGTGGCTAAAAACGCAGACTGTTTGTGTCTTCTTGGTATATCTGTATTCCCACTTCTCCCATACATGTGTAGTAGGTATGCACCTCATTCCAAGTTCCTGGCAGATATGACAGCAGAGACACCAGTTTCAGTACCACCACACTAATTGTTCCATGTTAGAGAGTGAAGGAGGTGAACCCCGGTGAACAGGCTGCATTTCATCCCAGCTTTACAAGCTGGATAACTTCAAAGAAAAAAGCCAGAGATGCTAGATTTATCTTAATCAAGTATCATGGCAAACAAAAGCTGAAGTTATGGCATGAAGGTCAGCAGGGGCACGTTCCACCTCCCTGAGCAGAAACCATTCCACAGTGCCTAAGAACAAATGCCCCAAGATCATCAGCACACAACCAAATTCCCAGCACACAGCTAGATGCTCTAAAACTGAGAAGGATCTGGACTTGTTAAGTGAGAAAAGGTTTTTACCCAAATGCTCTAAGCTAAGCATTTAGAAAGGAATTATCTAAAAGACACTGCCTGAATTCCTCCAACAAAAAGCACACAGCACACAAGGGTGAGTTCATATACCCGAGAGAAAGATAGGTTTTTATTCTATCCTTGTCAAGAAAGAAAAAAAAACCAAAAAAACCCCACCACAAACCAATGAATTTTAAGTATCTGCTCACAAAGCTGCAGTGCAGCTTCAGCAACAAAAGTAGCATAGTCAAGCTCTAATGATACTTAGATTTCTTCAGGAATGCAGCATTTTCCATTTTATAGCACATACAGTAGTGTTGATTTCTTTTCTGCACTGCAAGAGTTGCTTTATCTGCATGGTGTCACTTCCCTGAGACATGCCTCAGGATTAAAAGCACACAGAAGGCATTTTAGAAAAGGATCAATTTCTAGGAGATGCAATTTCTTAACTTGAATTAGCATGTGAGTGCACAAGTACACATGCTAGCACGGGGGAGGAAGGGAGGGAGAACTGTACTGGATCCACAGCACAAAGACATCAGCAACTGATCCAGGCTAATGGTTTGTCACTACCATAAAAAGCATCTCTTGCACCTTACATGCTGCACAGCTTTTCCTTGCTCCTCTTCCCAGTCCAGCAGCTCTGCTCTCCCCTACTGCACACTCCGAGCCCTTCCACAAACTGCTTCTGGCCCATAAACACAGCAGAACAGCACCCAGACTGTCCTGCCCAGCGAATTCCCAGTTGGGTTAGAGGAACTCGGCAGTCAACAGTGTGCCAGGGACAGAGGAGTGTCAGGAACAAGAGCAACACTGGAGAAAACCACAACCCCCCTTGTTGGTTGTGATGAGCTGCCTGGCTGCTCACCAGATTTCTGGGCAACAAACTTGTAGATGAGCTTCATCTGCCATGGAATCATAATTAAAACCAGTCCTCTCGAGTGGCCCATCTTCTCCACCTGCCAGACTTTGCCTTGCTACTGCCTTCAGGCTCGTTATTACTTATAAATGCATAGAAACCATCAACTTTAGAAGCTGATCCCTTGGATTTACACACACTCAGACCACAACCCTGCCGGGCTGTGGGAAGGCACCTCCCGGAGCCCCAGCAGAGCTGTCTGTGAGCTCTGTGCAGCCGCAGCGCTGGCTGTCACACTGTGCAGCAGCGTGGCCGCGGAGGAATGTGCTCGCTGACTGCACCTTTTCATCTCGATAAGGATTTTCAAGGTCATGTTCGCTCCCCTACCGGCTCCTCCCCGGCTCCAATGAAATCCCAAGCACGCAGCCCTGGGCCCCGGTGCGTGTTCCCACCCTCCGCGTCTCCCGGACACCGGCACAACCTGTCGCATTCCTCCGCAGCAGTAAACCCCAGCCTTTCTATTTGCTGCCAGCCCGATGCCGGGGTTGGGAACACCTCTCTCTCCCGAGCAGGCACAGCATCGCAGCGGCAGCCGCTGCGCCAGCAGGACCAGCAGCTCCTGCGCTGCAGGGTCAGGACAGCTCTGCAGCGAGGCTTGTGACCTCTGGGATTAACATTTCTGAATTAAGTATTTCAAATAAAACCAGATTCCAGTCCGGGCCAATGCCTAATGAAACTCATGGGCCAAGAGAAGGGCTCTAGTGGTAACTCATGCTGTGCATGCTGAAGCTACAGGATCTGGTGAGCCTGTCTTCAAGGACACAGCGTGGGGGGCTGCCTTTGGGGACAGCCCCTGTCCCCACAGCCCAGAGCCGCCAGCCAAACCAGCCCAGCATCAGCAGCCAAGGGGGAAGAGCTGCTGCCAGCCCAGGGATCAGGGGAATAGGCAGAGGTGATGGCACTGGGCCTGGGAAGCCCTTCTCCTCCAGGCATATGGGATGCGGCCCCCTCCCTCGCACCCAGCAGTCATCGCTGCATGGATACAACGAGCTTAAGGACCCACATGCACTCCCTACGCCACATAGGATTTCTAGGTAGCTACTGGAGAATCATACATGCTGCCAGCTTACAAAGCCAGCTAATTATACAATCTGTTAAGCATGTATGCACACACAACAGCGCTTTGAGTCATTAGGGGACGGGATTTATACTTCACTGCACGCATCTTGCTCTTTGTGAGTGCGTGCCTGGATACAGCCAAAATGAACACAAGTATCTGGAATGTCTGCAGCTCGCAGGCCAGCGCATCTGAATACAAAGCTGAGCCCTAAGAGGCTCTGACTGGCTGGTGTGACCCGCAGTTGCACATATTGCTTCCCCAAAGATGTTTAAAATCCTTACTCCCTTTTTTAACCACGCTGAGCATCTGCAAGCAGAGCACAGCATAATGTCTGAGCCACATTCTGAAGCTGTGAGAGTGATGTTAGTGAGGACATGGCAGCAGTGCAGGTGATGGGTTGTGAAGACAGAAGAGCAGCAGTGCCTGCCATAATGTGGCTGTCCCGGATTTAATCCTGACAGAAGGGCACTGGCAGGGACCTCGGTTCCTATGGCAGCAGCCACTCCTCGAGGGCCAAGCCCACGCCAGATGGAGATCCCTGTCCTAGGTGTTTGCCAGACAGAGTGCTGTGGCACACCAGGGATACTGTCTCTTCCTTTCAGTCATTCTGTCTTCATTTACCAGCGCCCAGATTTGCGGCCACTGATGTCAGGCAGATCGACTGCAAGGCAACAGCTCTCCCCAGAGCACCCCAGATGACAGCTCAGACCAGGGCTCCCTTCTATGCTGCATGAGGCCAAATCATTTGGGTGCTTTTCAAGGCACTAAGAGCAATAGCTATGTTTTAGATAGATTCTATGATGTTTCTGACATTTCTTATTTTTAAAAGAATTTCTTCTGCTGAGGATTTCACTTCAGCTTCCCAGATCTCTAAATGTCCAAAATAACATGCAGGAGAGTTCTAACCTCCCCTCAATGGCTTCATCCCCATAGCACGGCTACATCCTATGGAAAGCCCTATCCTAAGCAATCGTATACCTATAGCTTATGCTATACTTTGTACTTGGCATTGAATTTTCCATTTTTACCTTCTATGTATCGCCATTTCACCTATTATTTAATATGAACTCCAAAAATAGAATGATCTTAAACATTTGCTGTATAAGACACGGAATATAATTTCAGGAGTTTGTAATATGTGAGGCCAAACCACCTCCGTTTTCACACATTGCTCTTTGCCTGCAAGTCAAGGGAAGCAGCAGAAGGCACCAACTCTGTAAGAGTTTCAGCTTTGTCTTGGAAAATATAAGCTGGTCAAAATAAGATCCTAAAATGTAGTCGAGACCACACAAACCTAGCACAGTAGGAAATCACATCTTTCTTTGTGCCATATCAAGCCCCAGATGCCTTTCATCTGTAACAAGGTATTTTTTTCTCTCTCAGTTTTTAACACAGGGGACATATCCAGGAAAAGAAGATGGTGAGCTACATCTACACTCTGCTCATAAAATAAACCCTCTGTGTGGAACAACCAGGCAAACAAGTTGCAGGATCTGCAGGTGCTTTAAAAGGCACAAAACATTTCACTCCTGAGATTTTTCTTGTGGGGCCTAGAATGCCCCGGGTCACCCGTACCTTTCCTTGAATTTTAGAAAGCAAGGTTCTGAAAAACAAACTAGTTCAAAACCAGTCTTCTCTATGCACAATCCAAATCCTTTATTGCTGACATTGTTAGAGAGACAGCCCTTTACCTCAGTCGCCTTTTCCCTTCTTCCATCCAACAAAAAAAAAAAAACAAAAAAAACGGAAAAGGCTGGTTTGGGTTTTTTTTCAGACAGCGTAAAGTAGTATTTCATGCCAAAATCCCTCAGTAACACTTTTTCCTCCATAACTATCAGGTTTTGCAGCCTTTATATATGCCAAAGGATAAGCAGCAGCTGAATGAGTCAGTCTCTCTCAGTCAAAACCAGTATTTGTAGCAAGACACTTGAGGTAAAACTGAAGCAGCTGGGGAGGTGGAAAGTGTTATGGAAACCAGAGCTGTGTGGGTACAGACACCTCCCCTGTAAGGAAGCTCAGGGTACACACCGTGTGTGCTGCTCTCCAACCAAGCTATGCCAGGCGCTGTGCACAATTATCAGCTGCTTGATCTGGCCTGAGCTGTAGCTTGTTTATAACTCGATGAAGCTGTTAGAATACAACCATCACTGCTGCTCAAGGCAATTACCTAAAATATCTCAGCTATTCATTTTCATCCTTAAGTCAAAGCTGTGTTTAATGGACCTGACATTGTGCCTTACAGTACTGTACACCTGGACTTAAGCAAGCCATCATGAGAGCTTACAGGTTTGAAATTTGCTGCTTAACTGAGTACTTCTTCACGATCAGCACCTGAATGAAATGCAACTCTCATGACAGTATTTTATTTTTTTTTAGCAATTAGTTTCACTTTGTTATCCTTTTTATTCATTTCTACCCAAATGCTGATCTACACCACCAATGCAGAACTCACAACATGTATATTCCCTTACTCCCATCAGCTCAGCTAAATAAATCATTATCCACAGTTCAGCTCAACTGCAAAGACCAAGATGAAATTCTCTGGCAAATAAAATACTCTTGCTGCCCTTGTCTAGAAACTTTAATCTAATCTACAGATTGATCCAGGGTACCAACTAGCTATCAAATTCCAAAATCAGTGATGAATCCGCAGAACTATTAAAAACACAGACCTTGCGGGCAGAGGTCTTTGAATACTCCTCCTATCCTCTAATAATGTCCTTTATTCGATGTCCTTCTAATAATTGCCAAATCAACGCCATAAACAGATGCTTCCGCTGTTGCAGACTGGAGAAGACAAAGGGCAGTGATGTTGCAGAAACTGCAGTGCTCGGAATGAATGAAATATGACATTGAAATTCAAACAGCATTTCAGAGAAAAATACTGAGTGTTCTGCTAGGCTCCTGAGCAACCACACACTGAGCAAGGCCAGCATGCAGGTAAAATGGTGCCTCCAGTTTTGTACGCAGGAGATACAGGGAGGACATCCAGAAAGCAGCACATACCTTTTTAGGTGTCACCTTCACCGTGTTGCAGCAGATGGAATTACAGCCCACAGCGCAGACTGAGGAAGCATCAATCTGATATCTAAGCTGTCTCCTTTGAAAGACAAACTAGAAGTGACACAGCTGCCTGGCTGAACCCGCACTCACCACCCGTGGTGCCAGGCAAGCACAGCACAACTGCTCTGACAGCAGCTCAGGAGTGAGCCATGACCTCCAGGAGAACCATGTTTGGCAGGAAGGTCACTCCCACCCCGGCAGGTCACTGCTGCCAGACAGTCCTTGGGCCATTCCAACTCACCAGCAGAAACCGTGCCCAAAAAAGAGGGAGCAGTTTCCTGCGTGCCAGCAAGCTCGGGGAGGAGTCTCATGGGCACCTGGGCTAGCGGAGTGGCCACACAGGATGGCTCAGTCACTCAGCCTGCTCCAGTCCTGCCAGTGGGGCTTGTGCTCAGGCCCACAGCCAGAACCAAGCCCTAGGGCAAAGATTTTGACCTTTTCCACCAGCAGAAGTACAAGTGGTTGCAATGGTTCACTGCACTCCTCTGAGATGGATCCAAAGGCAATCACTTAATGGTTACTAAAACAGGAGGGAATCAAACCCACTTCCCATCCACTCCCTACCTGAGCAATGCTCATTTAAAACATGACATTTGTTAATAAATTTATCTCTTCTAGTTTTCCTCATTAATATATAATAAAAAATACTGGCATAAAAAACCAGCTCATACAGCCTCACAGTAATCAGGGACATCATGCCTCACTCACCAGCCATTCCTCGGTGTGCACCTGAATGGGTGAAGTGTCCAACATCTAAAGCCAAGAAGTCACCATCTCAGGGCTCAATTTAAGGAGAACTGGATTTGTCTCCTTCAGTTTTGTACTTTCTATGAAATTACACCAAATCGTATTCTTCAAGTACCTGGTGCTGCATTTACACTCCCTCCTGTGACCAGCCACCAGCTCAAACAGCTGATGCTCTGACATGGCAGATGATACAAACTCTCAGCGCTCATTGTAAAAGCAACAACTTTTCAGTTACCTGGAGACATTATATCAAATCAACTGAAGTACAGCTTTGTACAGCAGAGCCCCAAGCACTGGAGGGACATTGCCTCTGCTATGTGCCTCCCTGATCACAACACAAGACAGCAAACAGGGAATCCAGGGCTCTTCTCTGATCACCAAGGAGCAGAAACGACCTGTGACCGAATGAGAAAAACAAGTAAACAGGAATAAAAGGGCAATTTGTTACACCTGTGCCAGCCAGAAACATACATATAGAGTCCTTAGTGAATTGAGTGCACTGCTCTGTCTTGTTCAGCTCAATCAAAGCATCCCACAAGCGAGCTGTTACAAAACAGGAGTAGGAAAGCTAAATCAAACAACACAACTTTCAAAGACAGACTAACCTCAGTGGGGAAGAAAGAACACAAGAACTCTGCTGGCTTTTCCCATCCAGCATGGATGTACCTTATACTCTGCCAATGCAAAATTATGCATAAAGGAAAAAGAGCTCATAAAGCTACAAAAAAGGAGCAATTCCAAAATGAGCCATCAAGAACACCAGGAGAAACCGCAGTAAACAACAGTTTGCGATGGTTCAGAAACAAGAATAAACCACAGCCTTCCCAAAGGGTAAACAGGAATTTACACAGTTGGAACTGAACAGGCTTAGGTCCAGCTTTAAGAATCAAGAACTTTGGTTCTTTAGTAACTGCCCATAGCAATACACAAACACCAGCCAGCACAGAGGTCCAATGCTACCTGGCCACCAGTCTGCTGCCATAGCAAAGCAGGTGGTGGATCTAGAGGGGACACAGGACTGCTAATTCCAGCTGCAAAAGGACCCTGAGGAAGGTGAGGGCAGGCACAAAGCATATAACACAATCACATTTTAAGTGCCAGCCTTATTTTATCGCAGTGGTACTAGAGACACAGGCTAAGCTCTGCTTTTTCAGATGGATACCTGGCAGTTGCTGTCCCATCTGCAGAGTATGATTTAGTCCGATGACTGAAGGGCAAGATAAACCAGTCACATCACCCCACCCTATCCAGGAACGCTGCCACTGAGCACTCACCAGCTGTAGCAACCCAAGTTGCAGGAAACAGTTATTCCATAGCAGTATTTTTCTCCCATTCATCTGTTAGAAAGTAGATACTTTGTAATATTTTAACGCTTTTGAAAACCAAAAGCACCAGCAACAGTGTATTAACTTTTAGTATTACATGAGGAACTGAGGCTACATCTTTTAAGGGCAATTCACTCCACTTGCACAAAGGCTACTTATTTCAGACAGCGGCACCCCAAGCTGTTCTTATCTGCCTCCTTCCTTACCTATGGGATATGAAAGCTCAGATAAAGGTATTTGACAATAAAATCAAGTTGAGAAAAACACCCTAACAAGTTTCTAAGCCTATTTGCTTCTCTTAGCATGATAGGCTTTACAATATTTCTTGCAATTCTGTTCTCCGTGTTTTGTTCAAAACTTACTGATTATACTAATAAAATAATGCCCAAAGCACACCAGAAATCTTTTAATAGAGTGAAAATTAAAGTATCAGATCTATTACACCACCCAGCCTTTCCCCTCCACTGGAGAAGCATTAGAGCCTTTGGACATCTCATTTCAACAAGAAGGTTATTTAGTTCTTGAGTTTGGAGTAAAGTATTTAATCGCTAAAGGATTTGCAAATTACACATGAATATGCATGTAGCACTTCTCACCATGACATAAATCCTATTGTATATTTATGAATGGATTGCTTTGCCTCCAGCTTCTACATGTATATAAACACAGGTTTTAATCTTCAATTCCTTCTTCCCTCCCTTCTTTTTAAGGGGTTGCTTAAACAAATTTGCATTTTTGGAATCTATTACCTACAGCGTATTTCTTCCTCTTTTTTTTTTTTTTCCAAACTCCATAAACCTCCTCCTCCCATCAGGCAAAATGAAATGCTTACTTTATGAAAGGCTTTAACGACCCTGTAAGCATGGCCCTAAGAGAACTAAGCAACAGTGTTATACAGCTCGTGACTGACGAAGTTGAAGCAGCAACAACCACTGGAAAAAGGAGTGCATCAGAGCCGGTAGGACAAAGGTATGAAGTGACAGCTTGTCTTCCACTGCAAAGACACTGTTTAAGGCGAAGTAAACCCTCCATAAAGATGCAGGATGCCACATAAATAATAAAACTGTTATCGTAAAATCCCTAATTCATACTGACATAACTCCATTATTCCCTACACCTTCCAACAGGCATCTGGGCTGCTCACAAAGCAGTTGGACCAAAGCAGCATTTCAGCCTGTCTTCAACAAAGAGAAAGGCAAGAGGCACCACCATCACTCAGAGAGGCTTTGCCACACATCTGCCCCAGGGAAGTAATTCAAACAATAGCACCTTTGGAGGGCATTGTTAAAATGATTTTACTTAGGTTATTTCACTGCAAATCTACTCTGTACCAAATGTGACTGCGAAGGAACACTTCCCAACGTGCCACACTCCATCAGAACTGTCACAAGCAGACTTCCAAGCAGAAGGATTACGGGTGTGAATTACCACTTGGGCTGTTCTCATTTTTGTTACTACAAAGCAAAACCCTAACAGGAGGAGTAAACAGCACCAGATGCCACCTTCTCTCAAGGACCTGGTGTCACTTGGCTCTGTTCAGAAAACGGGAGCCCCAGCCCCCATCTCCCTGCCTGGGGCTCTGGCAACAGCCACTGAGACACTATGGGACACGGTCTGACCCAAGAGCAAATCCTCCCACCCCCAAATAGCCACTGCCTGGTCGCAGGGCTAAACCAGACTGTGAACTGTGGCATGTTCAGCTGCAGTCACGTCCTCCCCCATTAACTGAGGGAGCTTTTCCCAAGAGGAGGAAAGAAACACCACAGGACCTGACTCAAAACCCACAGTGACCCCACCAGAAAGGGCCACCAGCCCAGCTAAGCTACTGAAGATGCAACACAAGTTGTCAGAACTACCATCCAAAACTGCAGGAGCCTGTGTCTGGGAAGCAGATAGAAAATAAAACGGGAAGCACTATGGGGCATCAGCTACAGACTGCTGGACAATTAGAGAATAAAGATGAGAAAACTCAACACAGAACATTTGCTTTAGGGATAAGAGTGGCATTTACAAAGGATGTCTGAAAACAAGCCTCAGTGCGACCAGTTCAGTTGCAAATTTGTCTTTCCAAACTGAGATTTTTAGACATGCAACCCTTTTGCAAATGACCAAGCCAGGCTCCTCTGCCACATACCCCTCCCCGTCCAGCCACACATTCTTCTGCTAAATAAAAATCTTAAAAACTAAGTGAGGAGTAGTGGCCAAGGAGTATAAGAGATCAGGCAAGCAAACACCACGTGCTTTAAGAAAGTATTCACACTCAGGTTATGCTTTCATTAGCATCAAGCAGATGATGGCAGACAGTGTTGAAATTAAATTATTAGTAAGCCAGTTGTATGAGAAGCTCACCATGCCTGCCACACAGTAGTCTATGAATAATTAACAGATGACAAATGACAATGTGTCTACCTTTATTCAGAGTTATAGACCAACTCAACTGAAAATATACCACATTGATATTGGACAGATTGAATTTAAATTAAATCTGGAAGCTTCCACATTCACATTTAAAAAGCAGAAAATAAAGTTAGGAAGTCTAAGATATCTGCCAAAACCCTGGTGCCACAGAAAACCATGAGACACAGCAGCAGCCAGGACATTTCACTTTCCTGCATATACACATTAAAATAAGACACAGTAACACTCACTGATGACTGCAAAGAGATGTCATTGCCAGACAAATCTGCCTACATCTAGAATACTGGAAAACTTACTTTTTGAGAACTGTTAAACAGCTTAAAGCCTTATATGTATGTATCCATATGAGAATTAAACAGTCAGTGCCCCATCAAGGCAGTAACTGATGATTAGACCTTGTGGTGTGAAATCCTTACTAGTGACATAAGACAAGACAAACAGCAAGCCTGGCTCACTGCCTTGCTGGCTGACAAGCTATTTAGGTTAGCTGGATGTGGAGATGACTCCAAGGAATTCCAGAAAAATCTAAACAAGTGGGTTAACTGACAACTGAAGTGTAGAGAGACCAGATGTTGAGAAATGTTGAATAATATCCTGACCAGAAGAGTTTAACCTCCTTATTCTCTGCAGCATTAACACACACCACATCAAATACACCTGAGCATCACCACATACACGCTCCAACAAAAAAGTCTGTTCAAAGTGGTGATTTAGTTTCAATACCAAACATTATTCATATTAAGAATATTTAAAAAAAAAAAAAAAAAACACAATTCAATATGAAAAGCTCACCTGGAACGCTAGATACAGGTCACTGTAATTTAGATAAGCGTTACTCTTTTTTTCTTAAGAAATATTTCTTTTTCATACCAAGTTCTCCCTTGAGAAAAAAAAGTTTCCATCTCTTCTATAGAGGAATTCGTTCAGAGCAACCGCAGTCAGTAAAGCTGCATCATTAGCATCACTCCACTAGTCATAGGAAGCATCTAGAAAAATCCTATAAAGACCACAGAAGCTGCTTCCAAAGAAGGAAGGAAGGCCTCTGGCCAGCTGAGCCCCTCTCTCCCCATCAAAACAACAAAAGTCATAAGCAGCCACCAGAAGAACCAAAGTCACATCAGATGCTGAGGAAGTGCCACCATGCTGAACAAAGGTCGGGTCTGAACACCAGAAGCACATCCAAAGAGCACTGCACCAACCTAAGAGCTGTCAGATACAAGAGCAGCATCACCAACTGGGCATGGACCTTACCCTGGGGCGCTGCTGCAGTAGATCTGTCACACCTCCTGGATTTGTGACATCAGATACAGGAGCACAGCACACACACTGCCTCAGAAACCCTTGTAAACCCCCAGGGAGCTACAGGAGCCCTGTGGAGCAGCAGCAGACAAGGCTGGAGATCTCTCCCCAAGGAAAGCAGCACTGTGAGAGCAGCTTTAGAGCACCCACAGAACACCCACCTGCACTACTGCACTGCTGCAATGCAGGACACGGGGAGCCCACCCTCACCCACCTGGCAGTCCCTGCCAGCCCAGGACAACAGGTGCCCTGTTCTGGGCTGCTGCTGCCTCCCTCCTCCCTTGCATTTCAGCAGCTGCAGAGCAAGCCAATTCTACCAAATGAGTGTGATCAACTCCCAAAGGGGTTACCACAGCCTTCTCTGAACCAGGCTGACTGACCAGCACCACCCAAGGCAGGCCACCAACCCAAGATACCTCATAGGAAATGGGCTGAATAATATGCAGAGCAGCATCACATGTGACAGTCAAATATGTGACAGTCAAATACTTCCCATTATCATCCCCACCCAAATCCCCACTGAGGTAATTTGGATAAGCAGCTCAATCTTTCAAACAGTCCAACTATGAGACCTTCATGAAGATGTCAGGAGATGACTCCTGTTCACTCAGGGCTACGTGCTGTGGTGTAACACATTCCTGCTGCCAAGCCATGGTGCCAACCTGCTTGAGCCCCTCAAAGGATGTCCCAAAGGATTCGTGTCCCCCATAGCCTGGAGGCTGCATGGGCAAGGGGACAGCCTGCACAGCTGGGCCACCAGCATGTCTTCTACCAGCTGCAGAGGCCACTCCCACACCTCACATCCAAGTTGTGCCTGGCACAAGCTAAATTAACCACTAAGCTATCCACAGTACAGCTTTACAGAGCAGTTCTGGGACTACCTACATTTTCCTGTGGTGCTATAAAGGTCCAGAAAATTATTTTACCCACTGCTGTTCCTCTGCAGGCCACCCTCCCTGTGGTAGGGTTGTGAGGGATGAAATAGCAGAGAGCCCTCACCTCAGCAGGGCACTGCCCTTGTTCTGAGTACAAGGCTATTAAAGCGGTTGAAAGTCACATATGAGAAATTTGCAAGCTGCTGCACGGTCATTTAAGCAATAGTTTCACTTACATTTTAGTTCAGAATAGCTGTGTGGCCACCTTACCTCTCAGCTCTGCATAGAGCAGATATGAATGACTGCCTCTTGCAAATCAATACTGTTTATTGCATGCTTTAAATCAATAAAGCTTTCCTCCAAAGAGTACATTCTTCTAAAATAGTGATTAGGCATTTGAGGAGAACTAAACAGTTTCACTGAACAATACCATTAGTCCTGAAACATAAGTTTGACATCTCAGCCAGAAAGCACTTCGTCAGAAGCAATTAATCCCCACAGCACCTCTATGAGACTCAGAAAGCAATTCATCTGCTTTTTAAATGTGTTGGGTACTTATGTTGCAGAACATCGTGGTTGGGGTGGAAGCCGTAAGTATCAGCATAAACTGAGAACAAACCAAGCCAGGAGAACCCATCCAAGAGTACGAAAAAACCAGTCAACACTGACAGCTGTAGGATTTGGCTTCTTTGCATCTTCCTGTTACACATCAAACCTCCTGTGACTGCCTGGAGAGTCTTCCAGATGTCACTTCATTGAATGAGTGGCAGTGAAAAGCAGTTATTATTCTATTGGGAGCAGTTTTGCCCACTGTTTGTTCAGCCAATTATCTACGCATGTAGCTTAAAAGGGAGAGGGGAGCAGTAACCTTAGGCTCTGTGAACAAGAACTGTGGGTTTTATCTGAGCGGTTTAAGCTAAGTCTTCATTACCACAAGCAAAGCACGTAACCTCGCTAAACAGGTCTCCTGACTGGCACCTAGCCAGCATAAAAAGTATTTCTCCCCAAGGAAGTGGTCAATCTGCATAGCTCTCATATATGTGTATGGAGTAGTCTACATACTGCACCTGACTCTGCCAAGCTGCTGCCACCCCTATTATTGATTTACTATTTTAGCCAACACTTGCCCTGCTGGTGCAGCACTCAAGGCCACCAGGTCCAGGGAGCCAGCTCCTGGCAAGGGAGACCAGCAAGGCTTTCCCAAGCCAGCTGTTTGGTCTCTCTTTGAGAAAGGCTTGAAGTTCTCCCATACTTGACAGAACTGAGCGTCAAGTGAAGCCCAGAACACTTCAGTCCTGGCAGGCAGAGGGATCAGTGTCGGTAACACGCGCAGGAACGCGCTGTGGGGCGGTGACGGTGCCCAGTATGCTGAGCAGAGTGCAAGGCTGGCCTTGGCAGTGAGCACCTTCAGGAGCACAGAGTAGGAATCAATCATTTACTAATACATTCCTCCAGCAACTGAGATTAGAGCCCCTCTGAAAAGGTGGAGTGGTGGGACAGTGACAGGACCACCCCGAGCCACCCAGCAAACATGGCTTCTTTATATACAAGTTATTTCATTAAACTCCTTTGGACAAGTCTTCCCATGTCTTCCAACAAATTTTCTGGCACGAGCTAGAGGAATTTAAATCAGATTCAGACATGGAAAGGTTTGCTGCAAAATCATCTTCCCATAACTGTGCTAGCTATGAAGATGCCCTGTGAAGACTTCCTTTAGGAGGTGCTCGGCCTCACTGCTGGCTTCGCCTGAGCTCCAGCAAATCCATTCTGCCCGTAAAAGTCGGTCAGAAATCATGCGGCAAGCTAAGCACCTCCAGCCCTGGGAACACCTCTTCAGCTGGGCTGGCAGAGAGCCTGACCAGGTCAAGTGCCTGGGGATAGTTTCACAAGTGCACCCTCAGCAGCATTCCCGGGTTGCCACCGGAGCCAGCCCCACTCCCACACCTCCCAGCCTGCTGGCTCTACCCTAGCTGTGCCACCACAAGTTTCTGCACAAGCACACACAACCTGGGTCAACTGTTTCTGTAAAATTAACCCAGACAGCAAAAGAACATTTTTCAGCCAAACCTGCACTGATGCAGAATTTTATCCTGGCAGCAGCAGCAGCTTAAGGTGCCCATCAGCAACAGCACGGAGCAGCTGCCCCAGGTGACCGACACAGCAGCCACCTCTCACCTGTCATACCCACATCTCCTGGAATTTACTAGCCAATTTCCTGCCATTCCACTGGATGGAGATCAAGATAACTACTTTGATATGAAAATACATGACCTACATAGGGATGAAATAGTTGATTCCGTTGCCAAATAAGTTTCCAGTCAGTGGCAGTGTCACTAACTTCACAAGCTGTCAGTTTTTGAGGCAAAATTAAAGGATAGATCTTGTGAGCAAGATGACCTTGCCAGAGCAGGAGATGAAGCTCAACCTACGTATTTCTAAACAATATGATTTATGGAGATTTCTTCAAAAGCAGTTCTGATCTTTTAAGACTCAGAATTCCCCAAGATACATTAAAAAGCTGCTGAGCTTAACAAAGCTTCTCATTTTGCCTTTTTTTTTTTTTCACATTCCAAAGGGAAGATATAAATAATGCTTTTAGTAGTTCTGAAGTCAGTGCCAACATCCTCTGTCACTGCACGTGTGCGTATCACACCTTTAGCAGTGATGCCCTTGTTAAAAAGCATCACACTTGCTGTTTCCAGCCACATTCCCTAAACCAGGCTTGTCTGGAGAGTCCAGGGGAAAATAACCAACGAAAACAAATAATAAAACAATAAACAAAACAATTTAAGTCAGATTTTTCTCATAACCGAAGCAGTGTGATTGATTTCATGTCCAATTCACATTTTCCAGTCACAGGTGCATCCTGCATTAACTCATCTTGGAATACACTTGATATTAATAAATTAAAACAATTTCAAGTTTCACAATAATCTTACTGTCCTTGTCTCCCCATATATTAGCGCTTACATAAACCAATTACTGTGGAAAATAAAAACAGCACAAGTCCTACACATTAGGACACCTGTTCCCAGAGACAGCACTTAGATGACTTTGAAGACTGCATTTTTGTCACTCACTTCTGTACTCATGGAAAGCGGCCATCAGCAGTTTCTATGGGCACACACTGAGCTGCCTGTTCTTTATAAAGTAATCGGCTATTTTGGGGAATTCAAACACGAGAAAGCAGCAGATTCACATATATATGACAGGGTGCTTAGCTAGCTATCAGTAAAGAAAGGCAGCAGCAGGCATCAAACTAGGAGCCTTCAGCTGCATGACCTGTGCTGCTGCCACTGATGAAAGAAAACCCCACTGAAAAGGTCCATCTTGGAAAATTTTTCTCTCTTCTCCTTAGTCTTACTGATTTTCATCTACAGAAAAGCACAGCTCCTTTTATCCCTGCTGCCTTTTACTGCCTTCCCTTCTTCCAGCCCTTTTACTTTGGAGAACTCTCACGTTTAAGTTAGCTATATTTAGCTTTATTCCAGTGATTATAGTTATGCTACAGTTAAGCAAATAATCCAAGGAGTAGACGGTTACATGTGAAATTTTAGTATGATGCTCACATTTCTAAATCTTTAATATAGGAGGTTTGGAGACCAAGTGTGCAGAGCAGACTGGGGATAAAAAGCTTAAAGATCAGAATAATGCAAAGACAAAATACTTCGCAGTGTTTCACATGAAGCCCAGAAGGGCATGGTTAGATGATGGTGCGCTCTACACGACATGCCTGGCTTTTCTCCACCAAAATCCTCAGGCTCAGCAACCACGAATCTTCCTGAGTAAATAGGTGGCCCTGACTATTTTAAACACATAAGGTCTTCTACATGTGACACCACATACCTTGGCAGATATTGACCCTCCACCTTGGCAAATCTCTTCCCCAAAGCTCTACTTTGGAGGTTCAGAATGGAAAATATTCCATGTGGAGTAGTAAGAGAATTTAGGGAACAATTGCAGAGAATCTGGGCTTTCATTTAATGAACACCTCCAACCCTTCACAGCAACATGAGCCCTCAAGAAATGAAGGGCCATCAACTGAGGCCCTGCTGCCTTCCAAAACATCTGCTGCTGTTAGTAGCTTCACCAAACCTAATCTAGAAGTGCTCCTGTTTCACTGGCTTTCACCCTCAGCAGGAGTCCAGTGATTGAGGTAAACAAGAAGTTCAGTCAGCTCCATCTAAAATAACCTAGAAGAAGCTGCTTATACCACCATGCAAGAGTAGGTGCGTAGGAACAGTACCAGAACACAAATAATTGAGAGTGGGGCACGTTATCAGGCATCTCCAAACCCCCAATGCAATCCTGAAATTTCTGAGTTGAAAGGCAAGGAGAAGTGAAAAAATAATACCCTCTTCCGAGACAGTCTGAGGGAGAGTTGATGTTCCCTAAGCCTGGTGTAAAAAGCCCAAGGACAGTACACCACTGGATCCCAAATTCCCACCTCTAACCCTCATGTCTGATGAAAGCAGGAGTCTCACTCAGGGTACCCTGTTAAATATGTAAGTGTTGCTCATGCCGATGTTTAAGAACAGGCAGCGGCTGGTGCTAAAGTTTTGAGCCACCAGTGGTATTTTCTGTTTGGCCACCAGCACAGCAGCTTCCCGAGCAGACGCACTCTCCATGTTCAGAAAGCAACTGGGACAACTCCCTGGCATGATTTACCAATTGGTATGTAGTGGTGGATACCTGAAAGGTCATGCCTGGCTTTAGAACTAGGAATGACAAAATTTTTCCCCCTAGCTCAGTAAGGTTTGATCTCCCATAACACTGTATCCAATTCCTGAATTTCAAGCAAACCCGCAAAAAGAGTCAGCTATGTGAGCTTCCTTTTACACAAGGGAAAACACAGTAGGTTTGGGGATTTTTTCTCCACCTGCTCGCAGAACTGCCTTACAGCTTTTTAACCTGACATTCCTGCAAGTGAGGTACCTTGATGCTTTTCTGTTACACCGTATCACAGGTACAGTAACAGTTCAACCACAAAATTCTTCAGATTATTCAGACTAATCTTAGATGATTTCCCAAAATGCTGCAACATCCACAGGTTTCTCAGGACTGCATGAAGTCTGGAAAGGTCAATCAAGATTCCAAGCATCTGAGCATCACTCCAGCCAGCTTTACAGCTTTACAGAGTGCGATGCCACCAGGTGCCAGTGACTTCCTACAGGCAAAGTCTAACAGCCCCTCTGCAGGACTGGTGTCACGCACTAAACAAGAACTGGAAAACCACCAGCCCAGCTTTTGCTTTCACAGCCCAAGCCCAGGTGAGGTCCCACCTTTCAACCCCTTGCCTCCCCTTCCCTGCTGTGGATCTTCCCTGTGCACCCACAGCCAGGTCTGCTTCCCTCACAGCCTATTAAACTGACCTCAGTCAGCAAGACTACAAACCTGACACCAACTGCTGCCACAAAAACAACGGGCGAGGCCATGCCCTGAAGCTAGATGGTATCCCTGCTCGTGTTTATTTCCACTAAATTAAGCTAGAATGAAAGATTTAGGGAAGGTTTAAAAACCTCTGTGTTCTATCTTTCGCTACCAGTAGCTGCACCCTGAATAAACCCATCAGGTGTTACAAAGGTACAGTACCACTGACAAGCATTTAAACTTAAAATGCACTGATAAAGTTCAATGCTCAGTGTGAAAATCCAGGTTTACTACTGCACGGAGCAGGCACCTCATGACTTGAGCTGATCAGAAATCCCTCCCACCAGCTGTTTTTCACAGCCAGTGGTAAATTACTTGGAAGAGAAATTTCTTTCCTGTATGTCAGAGCAAGATTTCAACTCATACAAGCACATCATCCCCCAGACAATGGGTAAGTGTTGTGTCACACAGTTGTTCCACTGTGGACCAATAAACTCTTCAAAACTTTGAGGGTTTTCAGGGGGAGTGTCCAATACAGGTTTTTTTCTCCATAGCACTACTGGAAGATGACTCAGACCCAAAGCTCGTCAGAGCCACGTGTATTCAGGTGTATTTCTATCTGCACAACAAATATGTCATGTGATAGGAGTTATCAGTGTGTGTCTGAATATTGTCCTTTAGCAGTGGTGAGCAGGTAATGGTTCTGCGACAGCTCAGCACACAGTCATTTCTGTCATTCCTGAATCACTAACCAAGGACACTCAGGAATTTTTATAAGCCTCTATTAGGCCTATTAGATTTCTCACTTGTCTTCATTCTCTGCAACAGAATTAAGATGCCAGGAAAGCATCCCTAATTTAAGCTTCTATTGACTTTTATGAAGGTTAAAAAAACCATCTTGAAACAACTGTGTTACTAGTCCTTCTCAACCACATTACATTACCCAAAGACGAGTTCCAAACCCCCCAGTTGGCAGCAGGTTGCATTTGTGTACAGTACACACAAGGATTATTCCTGGAATGCAGAACACTCCTTGAAATCTTGTAAAACTGGACAATCATTCACTTCCGTGCTTAACAAAAAACCCATCTAAGTAAACACAGTGAAGGCAAAGTCCTGACATCCCACCACGAGTGGAAACCCCTTCAAGGAACTGATCACTGGAGCAAGGGGAAGAGAGGAACACCAATGCAGAAATCGCACCCTCTGCCCCATAACAAGGCAAACGCTCACTGTCAGATAGGGAAGTGCGCGAAATTTATCAATGACAAACTGCATATTTCAGATTGTTGGGATTTCCAGCTCACTGACACGGATTTTTGAGTCGCTGCGTCCGGGAATTTCAGCTAACAAAGCACTAAACGGGAAATTTAGAAACTTCTGATTCCAACAGCGATCCAGGAGCTGAGTTTCCAACATGCTCAAGCTCCTGTGTGCTGTCTCACCGTAACTGCCTCAAGCACGGAGCTACAACGTGCTAGGACAGAGCGTTGCTTGGAAAATTACCCGGGTCTCGAACAGCAGACTTCGCTGTTTCTCTTACTTTCTCTAAGTGACTGATACAGCGAAAGAGCTACTCAGAGCAAGCAAGGGGATACCGCGGGGAAGAGGGCGGCAAAGAGGGGCGGTGAGACACACCCTGAAGTCAGCGACCTCCGCGATGGCCAAGCTCGGTACGGCCACGGAGCCGCTCGCGGAGCTGGGCCACGCTGCAGGGCACGGCCCAGCGACCCTTCCCTGCCACCCCTCCCCAAACCCACCGAGCACCGGGCTCCCCCCGGCCAGGGCCGCATGGTCGCGGTGCGGCGGGGTGGCCGGGGACGGGCGGAGAGCTGGGCAGGGAGGCGACAAACAAAACCGCAGGACGCAACTCGCCGACCCCACTCCACCGCTCCCCTCCCGCGCAGCCCGGCCGGGCCCCGCAGGTGAAGCCACGACCGCGCCGCGCCCCCGCGGAGCCCGCCCGGGGCACGGCCGCGGGTCCGGCCCGGTGGGTGTGAGCACACCGCGCTCCCGCCCCCGCCCACCTGTCGCGGGGGTCGACCCAGCTGGTGGTGCGGCTGCCGTGGTCGATGTAATACACCTTCCC
>VZRE01001254.1:616371-979894 GCA_013396775.1 Cephalopterus ornatus
GGGGGATCGGGGGGATCGGGGGTATTCGGGAGTCGGGAGTCGGGAATCAGGAATCAGGACCGCCGCTGGGCGCGGGGCTCGGGCTGGAGCCGCGGGGCAGCCGCTGTAAGCGCAGCCTTGCATGCAGCGCCCGCGCCTGGGCTCGGCCAGGCCGAGGGGGAACGCAGAGGGCAGGGCGAGTGCGTCCCGGAGCGGGTCGGGGATGCTCGGTGCCCTCGGAGTCGCACGAGCACAGCAGCTCCTCCCCGACTCTGCGGGCACCCTCTGGGACATCAGGTGGCCCTGACCGCGGGGGCACTGCCCTGAAGTCCCCTGGCTCAGCCGAGGTGGGCTCCCCGCAGGAGCCATCGGAGCAGCCCGCGGGGGTGGGTTTGTGTGGGTTCCAGAGGGAAAGCTCCTCGCAGCTGGGTGCGTGGATACAGCTCAGACCATCGGGAGACCGGGCACAGCAAGGCCCAGGGACAAGCCGGGAGCTGCAGGGGGGCGATGGTGCCCACCCTGCGGGTACAGACCCCTCCCCGAGCAGCCGCCGGCGGTACCGGAGCGCGGCTCCGGCACAGGATGGAAGGAGCCGGGGACGTGCCCTCCACAGTCTTCTGCCCCCACATTTCATTCATTTGGGCTCGAGCAGCCAGCCCATGACAAAATGTCACAGTAAAAGCTCCTGCAAGCACGCCATCGGGCCGTGAGCTGGGCCGGGGGACGTGCCCAGCGCGGCAGGAGCGCGGTTCTGTGGGAGGCAGCGCTTTCCCCGCGGAGCTCCAGCCGACGCCGGTTTCCCGCTGTCAAAGGTGGGGGGAAAGCAAGAAGTTTTGTAGAGCTGCAGCTATTGAAACAGCAGAATGGAGCAGGGATCCCTGCCAAGCACAGGGGTGGAAAAGGAAACTGGAGGATGGGAAGAGGGGAGCCCCCGAAGGGCTGGAGTGGAAAAGTGGAAAAAAGACAATTAGAAATAACATCTCCTTTTTTCTGCCAGATTTTGAGGGTAAGATAACTTCTTCCAGGCTTTCTGACAACCTGCTGGGAGTCAGAACTGCTAATTCTCCAGAGGCCGAAGCAGAATGCAGTAGCAGTTGGCTGATGAAGTGGTTGAGCAGGGAAGAAAATGAAGACAAGTAAAACTGAAAGTGAGGCATTCGGAAAATAGCCTGATTTAACCCCATTTTATGTGAAGCCAGACTTTGGAGGGGGGGCACTAAACGTGTTGCTTTTATGAAGAGGACCATACACGAGGCTTGTAAATTAATAATAAACAAAGAATAAGGAAATAAACACTGTATCTGTGCACAACTCTAAGCGAGGCATGTAGTCTCTTTTGGAAGGGCAGGCTGGGAGCACTGGGAGCACTGGGAGCAGTGCCGCTCCAGCGAGCAGACACCAGGACGGCCGGGAGCCCTGGGCAGACGCCAGCGGTGTGCAGGGGATTTCTGCAGGGCACTGGGCTGCTCACTGCTGCTCACATTTTCTCTTTTTTTTGCTTTTAATCTCGTGGATAATGTGGTTTTTTTCTCTCGTTGTAAAACACTCAGCAAAGTGCTTAAGACGTTTCAAAGGGGGAGGGGAACTGTAACAGTAGGAAAAAAATCAGCAGCAACCAATATTTTTAAATATTACAAGAGAAGAAGTGAATAATAAAGTGATAGCAAACTACTGTTTATTTGTGATCTTATGTTCAAGCACAGAGATACTTCCAAAGGTCATGTTCATTTTCAAGTGTTTTTTTTTTAAATTTCAGAGCATATGTAGATCATATAGCAAAAGGCTCTGTGTGAAGAAGCTGATCAAATACCTTTTCTTTTCCCAGTGTTATCAAGTGTGTTCATGAAGAAAGTAATTGTGTAATTTTTTAAAGATAATTGCTTTTGAAACAAATACGTCAGAAAATATTTGCAGGTAGTTCTGACTCAAGTCAAAAGATCTTATTTTTCCACTCCTCTTTATTTATTAACTCAGAAAAACACAGCCTTGCCATTGAACCATATGAATTTACAAATATAATCAGGAATGTGCATATGGTAACTTACTCCCTTTTACCACTTACACTCACAACAAAAGAATTCAGTGTTATCAGAGTCTGTTTGAACGGTAAAGCAATAAACAAACAGGTGATTGTTTTCTCATGAGCAAGGAAAGGGAAGGTTTGATTCGTCGGTAACCTCTTACCTATGTGAAAAGGAAGAACAGAGCAGAGGCCAAAGTCTGCAGAAACCTCTTTTTTTTTGCCCTGGGGTCACCATCTCCAACATGACCTAGTGTGCTGCACAGCCTTGTCCCACCAGAGCCCACAACAGGTCAGGCAACCAACTGCTCAGTAACAGGAGCAGTGATTTTCTGCTGGTGAGTTCTGGTTTGGAGAAACTGGTTCCTCACTGCACAGGTGGGTTTTTTTCCCCCAATACATTCAAAAGACTGTAATTTTGTACTTTTGCTCTATTCTTAATTGACTTCAAATAACAAAAACACAAAAGTCAAAGGTGACTATTGGTGTCCTAGCGAAAACCTTCAGATATTTGAACTGAAATAGGAGGAAAAATGGGTTTAAATTCAATTGCCAGGAAAAAATTACATTTACCCTAGATACCACATTTTGTTTAAAACCTCCAGCATTATTCAGCTTGAAGCAATCATATAATTTCTGTGGAGAGTTCCCTTACCCTTCTAGAAAGCCTCTTCCCCATCCTGCCCACTCCCAAAGTATATGTCACTTTTTTTCAGTTTCCAAACAGAATTTTATTTTTATAAAATGGTCAGAACTGGGTTTGGAAAGATGGAACACATCATTATGGAAGTAACCTGAAGCCTTCCTGCTTTCAGAAGCTGTTTCCAGCCCAGCGGGAAGAGCCAAGGTGCCCACGAGGCAGGGAAGAGCGCACACAACCTGCTGTTCTTTCCAGTCCCAACATGAAAGGAACTTTCTGCAAACATTGGCAAAGCCACTTCATTGTTTTCTTTCAAACTACTCCTTAAAAGACCCGTTGCTGGAGGCCTTAAAAAAAAAAAAAGGCAGCTGACATCCGCAAAGCCATCCTGTTGCTCTGGCAGGTGTTGGCTGCGTCTTGCCCGGTGGGCACCGCCGGTGCTGGCACCCCTTGCTCCAGACAAAGCATCTGTCGTTCTGTTCTGTGCACAGGCAGTGGCTCAGTGCTTCCTCATCGTGCTGTGTAGCTGAGGTGGGATGTGAGGGATGGAGAGTCTCAGGTTCCTCTAGCAAGGCGATTAAATAGGACCTGTGCAGCGAGTTGGCTTTCCCAGTGCCCCAGGAAGTGTGCTGGCTGGATTCCTGGTGTGTTTTGGCCTCTTGCAAGAGGTATGTGGTTAGATTTTTTGTGAAACAAGATGCAACAGAATCACAGACTCATTGAGGTTAGAGAACACCTTTAGGATGGTCAAGTCCCCAGTGGTGGGGCCATTCCACAGAGCTGTTATGACCCAGGGTGAGATACTGCAGTCCCTAGGGCAGTCCTCAGACACTGCTGAATCAGGGTTCTACTGAGCCATGGGTCAATATTTACACCAGCACAAATGTTCAGGCCATCCCCTGCCACAGGCAAGGCTGGCTCTAACACGGCAGTATCATTAACCCCCAAAGGCAGGAAACCCTTTGTCAGCTGAGATCTGCCTTGGGAGCACAGGATTCATCTGTGACAGTTCTTGTGATTCCTGGGGCTGTCAGGGCTGCCACAAACACGTCACTTGGCCATGGGTTTACTCTGTGCGTCCTTCCCAATCCTTGGCACTTTGCACACCTGCAACAAAGATCTTTATCTTTCAGCAAACAAGCCTGCATCAAGGGAATAAATTCCTAACTATGACCTTTGGGTGCTCTGAGATTTTTTTTTCACCTACAAACAAAACAGGTTTGTTTGGTTTTTTTTCCCCAAACAACCCTTATCTTGGTTGCATTATTGTGGGTCCACTGGAAGCACTGCAATCATCCCTTGACATTTCTGGGAAGATTGGGCCTCTGTCTTCCTCTAATATGTGGATATCCCTTGGAGCACACACTAGGAGGTGAATGTGTGTCTGTTTAACCTAACGGGGAGACCACCCAAGTGAAAGTGAAGCTGTTCTCATAGCAGTGAGAATCTCCAATCCCATCCTAAGCCCCTGCACCAACCCCCCAATACCCAGCTGTCCCCCCTGGGGCATCAGCAGCTCTTGGAAGCTGCCACCCGGCTGCCAAACCAGCCAGTCACGTGGGGCTGTGCTGAGACCACGGTGCTGGCGCTGAGCTCCTCAAGATCTGCCATCAGCAGCCAGCCTAGCCCTGAGGAATAGGGCCAAACAGTCAGTCTGTTGTTACAGCTTATAAAAAAAAGCTTAAAAATTTCCATCAGCCTGTCATGGAGAACACATATGACAGAGAAATCAATTGGTTTGGGATCAGAAGCTTTATTCGCTGGCTCATTATTTGCTCTGAAGTCAGGGAGAGCTCCTCCCACAAGCAGGTTTCTCCTGGTCATGTGTCAGCTCCCAGCCACAGCACTGCACCTTTCTGGCCTGAAAACAGGCACTTTTGCATTACTGCCAGCATGACGTGTGACTCTCAACCCAAGAGTCACCTACAGTCCCCTGAGGCTGTCCCACAGCAGCAGAGCGAGGCGGTGGGATGTTACCAGGACACAGCATGGCCGGAGCTCATCCAGATCAAGTGGGACAAGTGCCCTTTGCTGCACACAAGGAGGGAATAGCCTGCACATGCTCGTGACAGGAAACGTGTCCATGTGCACTGATACCCACATTGGACCCTGAGCTGTAAAAACACCCCAGTGCTCAGCCAACACGAGCTGTGAAGCACCACTGCAGAGCAGAGCGGCACAGGCAGCGCTGGGGCAGCAACATGTGCCTGACCCAGGGCAAGGGGAGCAAAAGAGATTTAATTTTGCCAATGTGCATTGTGTTTCTAACCTGACAGATGGGATTTTTCTGTGGTGGCTCATTTTACACTGTGTTAGCAACAACAGGGCACTGCAGGTGGGATTTCTGTTGTCTGGTAAGGCCCTGTGAAACCTCTGCCTCCCATTAGTGCTAATGAGCAGGTTCAGCGGCCGGGCTGGGGCCAGCAGCTGGTAGCACGGAGTGGTGAAGGGACAGGTGCCATCGTTTCTCCAAGTGGGAAGTGGCCAGGAGAGGGATTCCAAGGCTGCTCTTGTGAGCAGGCTGCTGCTCAGCAAGGCAGCAGTGGGACAGGAGCCAAGTGCCTTGGCAGTCTGTCCTGCTGCCTCGGCGATCTGTCCAGAGGCTTGTCTGCATCTGCCAAGTGCAGGAGCAGTGCAGGGAACCACCCTCCGAGGGGTGCCATTGCTGTCGGTAGCACGGCGGGTCCCAAAGGGGACAAGACCACTTGTACCAGCAAAGGGCAAGGTGAAGGCAGAAGCAAGTTCTCCAAGGCTTTCCTTTCCCACCTACATACATCACACTTGTCCTGTATCATGCTGTTTTGGTTGGATGCGAACTTGAATTTGCCACTCAGAGGCTGGTGAGCAGGTGCTGGTACCCAGAGCACCACAGGGATTTATCCAGGGCTGGGAAAAAAGAGCTGAGTGGCTGTGGGGCAGTGAAGCAGTGATGCTGTGGCTGGATGAATGCATGACCACAGCTCTGAGGAGGCAAAGTACCACTCCTGTCCACACACAGCAGCTCACAGCTGCAGCAGCAAAGACAGAGAAAAAACACCCCAAACAACCCCTGCTCAGTCACTGTACCACATAAATCAGAGACACTAAAAAAGAACTGTTTATTTAAAGCAGCTTAGCTTCACTTTGAAAATAATTTACAAGAGGCAGGACTCTAAGGACCACTTATTCCACATGTCACTAATCCAAATCCTGCTTTGTAGCTGCTGCTCACCCCCATCCCACAGAATGCAGCACTGACATCCTGGCAGTGTAGTTATCACCCCCCTTTCCTCTCAGGGCCCCTGGAGCACTCCTGAGAAGTTGTGGGAGGCCTGTGACCACAGGGACAGCTGCATTTGTCTCCTCCCAGTGGTACAAGGGTGGCTGGTGGTACCCGTCACACCTCAGGCCAGGTACTGGTGGCAAACTGAGGTGGATGCAACAACCAAAAGATCTGCCTGGCTGCTCTCTGCCCAGGGGCTGTAGAGGCTGTGGCAGCAGATGAGGTGAGGGGTGGCCAGTGGGACTGATGGAGGCACAAACTGCAAACCTGGCACATCAGACACACTTGCTCAGGCAAACAGGCACAGATTTTAAATCACAGCAAGTTTTGCAGTTACATTATCTGATGTCAGATATGACAAAGTACAGTATTTCCCCTTTAGCTGTGTCAGACCTTCAAGAGAGTTAGGGGGCTGCGCTTTCCATGCAGGGGTGGGTGAGAGATGCCTGATGGTGCCTGGCAGGGCAGGCAGCCCTGATCTGTGCCCGGCAGTTTTGGTCAGTGCCCAGCTGGGAGGAGTTAAGGCCGGCACAGCTGCAGCTGGGCTGGGCTCAGAGGTGTGGAGCTGGGGCTCCTTGTCACCCCCCAGCTGAAGATGCTCTGTGTGATTTGCCCCGAGGCTCAGTGGGGCAGCACCTCACCTCGTGTTTGTGTGAAGATCAGCACAGCAGTGTGAGCTCTCTGCTCGCTGCCTGCAGTGGGGGCTTGGTGACAAAGAAAAGGCTGAGACTCTCAATGCCTTCGTGGCCTCTGGTCATTCCTGGTGTTCAGCTCGCATAGGGAGAAAGTCCAGAGCAAGGAAGACATACACTCTCTGGAGCAGGATCAGGTAGGGAACAACAAAAGGAATGTGGACAAATCCCTGGGACTTGAGGGAGCTGGCTGTTGGCACTGCCAGGCTGTTCCCTGCTGGCTTTGAAGTGTCATTGCAATTGAGGGTGGTTCTGGGCAGAGCAATGATAAACCACAGTGTATTCCATCATCCAGGGAGATAGGCTGGAGAAGGGCTGATGGGAGCCTTGTGAAGATAGCAAAGGGAAATTTGGAGTCCTGCACCTAGGGAGGAACAACTCCAAGCACGAGTACAAGCTGGAGGCCACACAGCTGTAAAAGAGCCTTCCAGAAAAGGACCTGGCAGACAAGAAGTTGACTTTGAGGCAGCAATACGTTTTCATGGGAAATCAGGCCAGCAGCACCTTGGGTTGGATGTGGCAGGGCATCACCAAGGGGCTGAGGAGGTGATCCTTCCCCTCTGCTCAGCACCAGTGAAGCATGGCTGGAGGGCTGGCTCTGGTTCTGAGTGACCTGGATAAGACAGACATGGACTTATAGGACAGAACTGGGCAAAGGGCATTAAGATGATAAAGAGATTGGAGCATCTGAAACAGGGCGAGAGACTGAGGGAGCTGAGACTGTTCAGCCTGGAAAGGAAGTGGCTCAGGGGTGATCTTATCAGAACGTACGAGTATCTGAAGGGAGGAGTAATGACAAGGGAGCCAGGGTTGTCTCAGTGGTGCCCAGTGACAGGACAAGGGCAAAGGCAGAAGCACAGAAAGTTCCAGTTAAACATAAGAAATACTAATTTTACTGCCAGGGTGACTGAGCACTGGAACAGATTCCTCTCTCCATCCTTGAAGATATTCATAACTCAGCTGGACATGCTCCTAGCAAGGTATGGGCTTCACCCATCTTGGGACTCTCTGAAACCAAAGCAAGGAGCTGGGCTCCAAGCCTTCCACCCACACCACCCACTCCTTTTCAATAAGGGCCCTGTGTAAGGTACGAAAACTCTCAGGTTTTTAATGACTAGCCTTCCCTACCTGAGCAGAGACCAAGGCATTAAGTTAAGGATATTTTCTAAAAGATCGCTACAGCCCTCGAAGGCAAACAGGAATCTCTTTTTCACCTGTCAAAAGTTCTTTCTAAAGATAACAAAGTCTGATTTATCAAGAAGAGCCTATTGAGTCATTGGCTATTGCAGACCACTAAAAATGAAATAGCGGAATGACTGATTTATAGCACTAATATCTTTTTAGTATTTTACCTTCATTTACATGATGGCTGCAGTTAGTAGAGGTTGAGGAGTGAGAGGTATTTGACACAGTCACAAGGCCTGGGCTGTAGCACAGTAAGTGGTGAAGCCCACACAGTTCTGCTGGCAGATTTTCTTTTTGTATGCAACCACCAAATTAGACTAAACCCCGCCAGAAGCTGTCATCTAAAGATGTAAAACTTCTGTAAATACAATTTCTCCACTACCAATGCTGCTGAGCTGCTGTAGCAGAGCACGGACAGAGTTACAGAGTACTGCCTGCCACCTTCTGTATTCATGATGGCTTAACTGCCACTTCCATTGTAAATCCTATTTGTTAAGGACTTATAAATTGGCCGCATTCATTTGCTTGTCTGAAAGTTGGCACACAGCTCTCTCCCATGCTGTTTTTACCACATTTTACTTTATTACTCGCCTTTTTTTTTTGTCCTTGGCTCAGAAGCACCACAGAACTAGCCTGACTCTTACCATTAAATCCTCCCAAGATGCTACACAAATATTTTAACAAACACAGAAGTGAGGGGAAATCTAACCTGTTCAATTAAATGCGTGTTTTTAAGAGCAACATCCCCGTCCTGCTGCAGGAGGTGCAGGGAAGCCTGGGCAGGGCTGGTGGCACCTGCTGAGCTGCACATGGTGGGTGCAAGGCACTGGCTGGGCACTAACTCTTGCCTTGGTGCAAAGCCCACCTTGCCCAGGTCAGAAGTGGCTCCTGGGGCTGGCAGAGGCTGGCCAGCCTGCAGGGTGCTGGCAGACAGCCCCCCAGACTGTGTGGGGGAGAGGCTGTTAGGGTCAAGTCCCTGCCTTCTCTGCCAAGCTGTTTCCTTGCTGGGAATCTGGCTGGATGTCTGGCTTGGGTACCTGAGCACATCCCACTGGTGATTCCACTGCTGTGTTTTTACCTATTTTTGGTGATTGTGGTGGGGAGGCTGAGCTGAAACAGGGTCAGCTGAGATTAAAATTACTAACTTAGGCCATAGGTGTGATGGGTCCAGCTGTGAGGGTGCTGCAAAGCACTCTGTGATGACTGCTGTGTGACCCAGTCTCAATTGCTTGCTAAATGCCACCTGCTCTTCGTACTAGCCCAGGTAATGACCTGCCAGGTGGTGCTGTAGGCACACACAGCTCGTGACCACAACTCCAGTCGTGCCCAGCACTGCTGTCCTGGGTTAGGCAGAAGCAGAAAAGGCTTTATCAACACAGGGGTGTTGATACTTTGACACTGGCAACGGGATTTGCATTTCTGGCGCTCTTGGTCATGTTCAAGCATAACACTGTGTTCATTATAGAGCGGCAGTACACAGTAAGGGAGAGGGAATTATTCTGATATTATTGAGCTAAGCAAGCAGTTACAGCATATATGTGTGTGTGTTCATACAACCAACAGCAGAGCCTTCACAGACAGACCCAATGGAGCCACCTGCTAGAGCCTGCACTCCTTCACTGTTTTTTGTGGGCTGACAGTGGCTGTAGGCTTCAGGTTCTTGTTGCTAATTCAGAGACAGATCTGCAGGGGAAAACATCTTTAGTAGCTGTCTCAGCAACTGTACTGTGGTGGATGCTGACCCTCCTCTGGGGAGTGCAGCCCTCAGCACTTGGGGCCACAGAGGTGGGGAAGTTTGATTCCAGAGGAGTGACAGGTTTCAAATGCAGTGAGTAATGTTTGAATTAAATAATCCTTGTAAATAAGAAACTTTTACGCCGCAGGCTGTACCTGAAGAGGTTGGGAAGGAACTTTCCTTGTTGGCAGAAAATCTCAGAGGCAGCTCAGGGGCAGAAGGGTCCTCATAACTCTTAATTACACCCTTTAACTAAAGTCAGGGTGCCTGATACACTCTACAAATTGGGCTAGTAAAGCCCCATTTCCACTTTCATAATTGCTCAGGGGTATCTACTCTTGATTCATCTTTGGAGAAGAAATTACTGGCATAGAAGGCCTAATAAATTTTATATTTCCTGAGATTAAGGGCCTTGTACTTTACATGTGGATGGGGTAGGACTTGCAAGGCCATCCTACCTTAGTTTGTAAGGCATGATCTCACCTTAGAACAGACTCACAATTAAAATAAAGGCCACCTGAGTATATATGACTGACCTCCATGGGTGGTTCTCATGCAAGATCACCAGATGACCGTACAATATGGCAACAGGAACTTTAGAGTTTCCTGGGGCTGTACCCTCAAAGCTGCATGCTGAACATATTCTCATGTTTGATCACTACTGAGTGCTTCAGAACTGTTTGTGAGAATGATGGCAAAAGGGTCAACCTGACAGCAATTACAGCACAAAGCAGTTAATGCAAATATTCAGTGGCATTCAATCCTGCCGTGGGTTTATTGGATTCCCAAGGAAGACAGATGCTTGTTTGCACAGGAAACTCTTGACCAGCAAACATGAAGAGCCTTGGAAGGAGGTGTTGTGGTCACGTTCAGGAGAGGTGAGTGATATCTAGTTCTTCTGCTCTTACAGCAGTGATGAGCCTGGGCTACACAAAGACTACATCAGGGGCTTACAGAGGCAGATTTTTGTTGGTGCAACATTTCTGGCAGGAAATTTCTGAGAGGTTGCGTTACCCAAGGGATGGGAGTTGAAAACTAGCAGTGCCAGCCTGTGTGAGCCACTGCACTACTGGCAGCAAAGAAAAAAGGTGTCTAAATGCTCCCTTCTCCTCATTTGTTCCCATGAGAGTATTGTGGATCCACTGGTCTGGCCCAGCTTTAGGAGAAGGGTCTGTGTGTGCCTTTATCTAGGACACACTGAGGCCCCTAAGGAAGGCTGACAGGGCACTGCTGGGGACTGGCATGGGCAAGGCAGTGCCAGGAGGCAAAGGCTGGTACCTCTGGGCATCTCGTGGGCAGAACTGCCTTCGTGCAGCCAAAATGCCATGGGGTGCCATCTGGAGAGGCCAAGCACTCGTGGTGGTGAGGGGCAGGGTGTCTGAGACATGCCTACACCCACAGCCAGGCTTTGGGCTCAGTCAGGAAACAAAACAGGAGTTTTTTTCAAGCTGAACTGCAAGGTTATAAATACCAAATTCCTTCGGTTATAGGAATCCAATGGGAGAAAGGAAACGTAGTCTAATGCTGATTCTCCATCTGGTTTTACTGTCAAATAGGAGCCTGTTCTTGGATTCCTGCTCTCTCTGCAAACAACTCGGCTTACACTTGAGTGAGTCAGGAGGGCAAACCTAGCTTTGTAGCTCTGGGGCTGGTCTGAGCTCATGCACCGTGCCATCCCACAGCCAGGAGCACCTCCCAGGCTAGGTCCTTTCAGGGCTGCCCTCAGCCTGTTCTCATCACAGCACTGTTGGGGACACAGCCACAGTGTCACTGTTAAAGCCACCACTTAACTGCTCCCCCATAAGAAGAATCCAGTTTGTGTCTCCTTGGCATTGCTTTAGGTTAATCATCTACTCCATATGGAAAAGTCTAGCAAGGAGGAGAGAGGAAATGCAACAGCTCTGAGAGGAACAGGAAATATCAATTTGTGGGGGGTGAGGAAAGGGAAGGTTGTAGAAAGGAGAAGGGAGGAAGAAATGGCTCCAGAAACAGGGGAAAGGAAACCAGAAGAGAGCAGGCCATGGCCACACCAGCCATCTCCCCCTTCGTTAAGTGAAAACTCTTTAGTATGGCCTCTAACAGTGAGCTGTTTTTTTCCCACATGAGAGAATCTAGCTCTTTTGTCATAATTACAGAAATACAGTAGTTCTTCCAATCTCTTTGATGAACCACACAAACCTATCAACTGCAAGAAAAAATCCATCGCAAAAAATGACCCAAGCAGCTTACCAGTACAGGGCCATGTAATCCAGAAGAACTGTGATCATGGAAAGTGTCTCCACGTTGTGATTTCACGTTTTATGACTCCATTTAAAAAAAAAAAAAGTAACAGTATTTCCTTAAGAGGTTTCACTTGTAAAGGACAGGCTGATAATGTAACAGCACTTCAAGTCCATCAGCTCAGAAAAACACCTGCAGTCAAGGACAACCAGAACTTCACCTGAAAATGCAGCCAGGCTCCTCCTTCAGAGGATGAGTAACAGAGCTGGGGGTTCCTGTGGGTGAACTACATCGGGTGAACATGTAGGTGTAACCCCCAGTCAGAACGGGGTGGCTCTTGTTTGCACAGCAGAAATTAGACGTGCTTTCTGAGTGCTCCAGGTGTTACACAACACAGGCACTGAACGGTTCGGCTTTAAAAATGCCCTGGAGTGAATTAATGCCCATAATCAACTCAAGCATCTCTGTCGGTATCATGAATCATTAAAAACCTCATTTGCAACCCCAAAAGCAAAACTGTTCTCAAAATTAAGTAGAGCTCCCCAGCTACATACTTAAATGAGATAAAAGTGGCAGGGCTCTGGTTGATGGATGGCTCCCTTTTATCATCACCAGGAGTGACTGTTTGCTTAGGAGAGAGGTTTTGATCTTACCTCCCATTTTTAAATGTGGTAGAAATAAGCAATCTCCCAAAGAAGACAGATTTCGTGGAGACTTCCTGGCTCGCAGCCTTCCATGTTCCATTTAATATTATGTTACTACATTTTCAAACTGTTTGGAGGTTACTTTAGTGCAATTAAACTAATTCCAGGATTGAAATACACGGCAGTTTGAGGATTGCTAGTCGTGAGGTGTGGAGAGGGAATTTCTAAAGCATTTACCAATTTTCTCCTGTGTCCTAAGCAGAGTTCTGGGTCATGTGTATGTAAGTCTTTGCATGCCCAGAGACGAAAGGACCAGCAGAATCCACGGAGCAACAAGAAGTCATTTTTACATATAAGATGCTGTGTGCATTAGATGATAGTGAGACACGAATCACTTTTACAAGATTTTGCAACGGAAGACAAGTAATTCACAGGAGTTTTAGAGACTTTATTTATGTATAAACAATTTAAACACTTTGCCATAAATTATCTTTGCCTGTCTCTAGTCTTTGCTTAGCAGCAAATTAAAATTAATATAAAAACTCAATGAACAATTCATACATGTATATTACAAAAAAGTTCTTGTACCAAAGTTCTTATTAGACTTTTTTTTTTTTTCTTTTTTTTTAGTGGTGACCGTAATGTGATTGTCTCAGTTTCTCGACCAAACAAACACACTAATAATTTTTAAATCTGAAACAGTGATTGTGCCTTCTGGCTGATGTATGTACAGGGTGATCTGACGTGGTGCCCATTTGCAATAGTGTAACACAATGCCCACAGCTCTACTGGAACTGATACCAACAAACTACTGAATCTAAACAGACTACACCCTGTAACTGTGTTATACTGTCCACAATGGAAATCTTCAAAGACAAACAGAGTATGAAATTTATCTGTAGTGATTTATAGCCACCATTTTGAATGTAACTTTACACTCTGCCCTCTTTGAATAAGTTAAGCTTCAGGCCAGACAAGTGGAGGGTCAGAGTGCAAGTGTGGTTTTGTTACTTTTAAATATATTTTTTTCCTTTCCTATTTCCAGTGCGCTCTCACTTGCATTCCATTTGTCCTCCAGTTGCTACACACAAATCACCCCAAAGTCATGTTTTAAATGCACCTGTATTTTGCTTTAAATGAAAACCTCTTGGATATTTATCAAACAAGCAGTCTGAATCATCTGTGTTTCATCAGCTGGTTAGTGAAAGTGGCCCACTTGGATTTCTTAGTTTGCTCACGTGTGAATGGAGTGAGGTAATACAATACGAGGCCTTCTTTTTGTTTTTCTTTAGACCCAGAACAAGTGGGTAATATTTCAGGGGTACTTTTTAATTTGTACGGTTAGAGTTTTCAGTCTGGCTTTAGTCCACTTCAGGATGTGGTTTTTAATCCCTTGAACAGTAGCATTTAACTCAAAAAATATGAGCTTTTTTGCCACTTACTATCCCAGAGTAGCTCAGCCTAGTGCCCCCATTTAGGTCTTCATCTCCTTAGGAGAGGAGATAACAGTTATGACTACTGATTCATCCAGCAAAGGATGACAGCAGGTTAATTTGTTACCTCTTTCCCATTTCATTCTGTCTTAAAAACTGGATGTTGCTGCTACTGTCTGCTAGCTCTGGGTACTGCTCCACGGGCAGGACATAATATCCCTCGTAACCTTGGACCCTTCCCATGTTCAGGAGCTGCTGCCTCTCTCCGTCTGTCCATACGCGGCTGCCCTCTCGGCCGTCCCGTGCCTTCTGCTGCTCCTTGGCCCAGGCCGAGCCCAGGGCTCGCTGCCGCGCCTGCTCCAACACTCGCGCCTTCTCCTCGTCCAGCGTGTCGGGGGTGAGTCCGTAGCGGATGTTGAGCAGCAGGGTGGAATACTGAAACTCAATATTCGTAAACCTTCGAGTCCTGCCGTTGACAAGGAGCGTGGGCTGGGACACGGTGACGTTGATGCCGCTGTCCAGGACCTTCCTCCCGCTGGTCATGGCGAGGGTGACGAGGTCGCTGTCGGCCGAGCCGACCTTCACGAAGTAGTGGGTGTCCTTCCCCTCGATGCTGTAGTGCATCTTCTCCAGGTAGTGAGCACTGTTCAGGACGGAGGCGATTTTCCTGCTGTCATCCGTGGCTATGCTGGAAACGCCAGTGGTCACTCGGCCCTCCTTCACAGCAAACATGATTCCCTTCCCAATGATAGGAGTGGTCGTGGCGAACCAGTGACCTGCTTTTTCTCTAATACTGGCATGTAATCTTTTAGATATGACCTGTCCCTCCAGGGCCATGAAAGCCTGGTTGTGTCTTTCTGTCGTCTGCTGCACTCCTGTGATTAGCTGGGGAGAGCAAAACAAAAGGAAAAAAAAAACACCAAAGAAGATACAGATCTGAACATACTCATTTCAGAGACTGATAATGATCTTTCCTTTGCTTTTTTAAAGAGAGGCTATGCAGCGAAAAATTCTGCTCTATGGAAAGACCACTCTCAGTTACCCACCCTTACATATATCCTGTTCAGAATCAGGTAAACACTCACCTGACAAATTATTTTGCCATCCTTAATACCAAATAAAATACTTCTCATCACCCTTCGTAACGTAGATGTACCAAAAATTTCAATTTTGGCAAATTATATAGTGTCCAGTAAAAGAATAAGAAAGATCCAAGTCTAGCACAGTATTAATCAGAGCTAGAAACAAACAGAATCAATGTACTAAAAGGTGGCATTTAACTTCTGGACACTTTTGCACTTTTGCCTAGAGATTTTAACCAGTATATATAACTGAAACATTTATGAATGTAAGCTTTTTTGAAAATAGGGGAAATTTGTCTCAAAAGTACCATGGCAGTTCCTGAAGAGGGGATTTAGACTCAAATTACTTAGAAGCCTGTGAAAGTGCTATGTTTATGTTTATACAATAATTTCTACTGCATTACCATGAAGATGGAGTAAGCCTAGCAAAGACTAAGTTTGGAATTAGACTAGTGCTCTTCTTAAGTTTATTAAATGGGTTGTAATTTATTATAAGGGTCAAAACCATTGTTCACCCTTAACCAGACTGTTAAGTATGAACACTGTAACTAAAGTTAACTGGAATATCAAACAAAAGCCTCCAATTAGGAAAATGATAAAAAAATTATAAGAAATCCTATTTCAGGGTGAGAAGTAGAACCCTTTTTTACCAGTACAAGTACCAACCTAAGTTTATTGCAACAAATCTGTTATTAGGATGGTTTTACCAAAGGTACAACAGATGATAAATTACCCTGACAAAGTCTCCCTTTGTCATTGCTAATCAAGTTAATCAAGTTACAACTTGTTAATCAAGGAATAACTCAATAAAAGACAAACTAATGACATTGTAATTATGATAACAACGAAGGCTGGCAAGAAAGGCATATGTTCATTAGTATAAAATCTAGCTATACTCACTTCATTTTACACTGAATTAAATACTTGGCCTTCTGCTGTAACCACAGAAGAGCCAGCAATTCTATCCATAGAGTGGGGCAAATTTATCAAAAGAACTAACTTAATACTTCTGCCTACCTGTCCATTTTCACATGCTTGACTCTCAGACAGTTCGTATGGCGGTGACACAAAGTACATTTTTGCTCTAGGAAAACCAGGAATAATGTTGCTAAGCTGAAATCCAAACATCACCAACCAGCTTTTGACATCTAAAAATCAAAAGAAAGCAGGCAAGTGAGAAAAAAATGTGTGAAACAAATAGAGGAAATAAAAAAAATTTTGGAAATCCATCCTTGACATCCTTAATTTCAAGCAGCAACTGAAGTCACAATTAATATTCCAGTGTGGAACTTTACAGAATTGTAGCAATCTACCATGAACAGGCACAGGAAATACTGTTTTAAATTTAACCTAAATACTTCATCAAGGATATACCACCTCTTTCATTCTTTTTCCATTATAGCACATGGCTTATCCAAACATTTTATGGTATGCAGTACTTGTTCCATCTCTGACATCTTCTAATGTGGTACTGTAACCTGTAACTGTATTGTAAAATGATATTTTATTAGGTTAACACTTTAAAAACATTTGCAAAGTCCTTTGGGGAAATACATGGCTTTTCTTCTACGTCCTAGTTCTATCAGCTGTCATCGGGTCTCAGGAGGCTCCATTAAAAGCAGTGAGAAGCCAGAATTGTAAATCAGATGTCTAAATTTAGGCACCGAGAATATCCTCCCCATCCCTCCAGGGAAAGTAGGAGCTGCATAGGAGGGTTACAGCTCAGCTTTGAGGTGAGCTTTGGGAAGTTCCAGCTGTGGGTTCGACCAGGAAAACTCTGCCTTCAGATCGATCTGAAAAAGCTAAGGAAGTAAATTAATAACAGTAATTCTCCCTCAGCAGGTATTAAGAACTAATGATGTATTTTATCTATCCAAATGATCTTTTTAACAAAAAAGAAAAGAGTTCATGACCCCGTTTTACGTTTCTGTTTCCTGATTCATGACCATTTTTGTTTAAAAATCTCTCCTGTCTTTCCCAGTATCCAAATCTTCTCGCTGGCCTACACTGGCTCCTGATGCTGCTATTGCAGCTTCCTCCTGTGAGCTGAGCTGTTGCAAAGCTGGTTTTCTCCAAAAGTCTTCTTTTCTTGGCCATTCTGACTCTAAAATAAGAAGTAAAATACTCTGCCTTTACTAAGGTGTCCGTATCTATCTCCCATCACACAGTGCCTACTGTATTTTCCTGCACCTTTGGACAGCACAGGGTTACTGCTCCTTTTTAAGGCTTCAATTAATTTTATTTTCAATTAATTTTATAGTTAAATGGGATCACCTGAACAATTCATTTCAGCTGCCCTAATTCCACAAAAAACAGAGGAGGACCTATATACAAAGTAGTCACTAATTTGCTTAGCAAATGTGCTTTGCAGCACTGTACTTGCTACAGGAATTCCTTTTCAGCAAATCTGTGAATAAAGCAGTGTCAGGGGTTAACAGTAAGAATGGACTGAGGGGGGAGGTGTTTTGGGTTGGTTTGTTCTCCCTTTTTTTTTTTTAACTATGACAACAAAGGTGTCACTATCATCACTTCTTGTGCAAGATAATCTGTTTAGCCCATAAAGCAAGAAAGATTCGCATCACTGATGAAATCTTTTTACGGACTACAAGGAGTGTGTTGTCCCAAAGAGCAATTTATCTTTCTAGGTCTCCTCCAGTGGATGGATAAATTAAATAAATGCAATTTTAGAACGTAGCAAAATACAGTAAGATGATGCTGAAAACCTAAATCAAACAGTGGTGGATGAAAATAGGAGTTTCGTTGAATTTAGGACAACAGAATTTGATCCCAAGGTAATATCAGCCATCAGTGTTTTCACACTGTCAGATAGAAATTGCACCACTATCTCCAAACTGCAGAGTAGCTCCAGTAGAATCTGGGGTGTGTTACACCTATTGGGTCACAATGTACTAATGAAACTTGCTAAGATTTTCTTTGAAGAAAATGCACGCTTTTCTTGAAATTCAAATTACTGCTAAAATTAAGATCACTCCTTTTTACAAATGATATCACTGCTCTAATTATTGTACACTGAATATTCAATTCTGAAAAAAAGCTTTTCCTGAAGACATATTAATTACCTTTCCTTTCAGAAAGTGCCAGCAGCTAGTTCAAGCACTGTGTGATGTTACTAAATGAAAAATTATTCCTAATTAAGAAGGGGTTACAAGTTTTACCCAATTCTAACATATGTGATCAAAACTACTTTTGTTTCTCAGCTCTACACACTCCATAACATTTCTTAGTCTTTCAGGATGAAATAATTTTAAAAAACATCAAGGATTTTGTTTTAATGACTAAAAACTGTTTGCATATTAAAAGTTAAATGGTAAAAAGAGGTTTAATTAAATCCATTCTGGGTGCTAATTCATAATGTGCCCATGGGCTCAGTCAGTAGTTAATTTTGAAAGTAGCCCTGAAAGGAAGAGATCTGAGCAGTTCTGGCTTGTGATTCTGAACCAACCTGCCAGTGATTCCTGTAGGTGATTTCACTTTTCTCGATACAGAATTAGAATGAACACATCTTCATGCAGGACTAGTTCAACAGGAAGAACACTATGGCTGCGCTGAAATTTGATATTCAGCAAAAGTATTTTTATTCTTTTCCCTCCATAATTCATCATGGCTTCTCACTTAGTGCCCTTCATTCAGGGAAGAGCAGTACCAAAGGATCAGCACTGGCCAGCCATTTTCATAGCACAAAAAGGAAAATGGCCCACACTTGATGGGAGCATTCAGCCAAGGGCTAGTAAGGAGAAGCTAGATTTCTTTCCCAAATCAGCTTCCAATCTGTAGTATTACTTAATATAAATGTGATGAAGCCTCACCTGTTACATAATTCTTTAGATCCAGTTCATTGCTGAGAGGGTTGTTACTCTTGAACATGTACAGGTTGAAAGGAGCGGGTTCTCTGCCAATTTTTTTCCACATGGTGTAATCAGGAGATGTCCAGCGCCCAGCCAGGACATCATAGTCCCTCTGGGTGAAATGCACAAGTTTGGTTAAAGGATCATAGAGCCCTCCATGGAACCCAATGACCAGCTGGAAATCTGGGTTGGAGTCATAATAAATCTCCCCGTACGCCGTGTACTGAAGCTGTTTGATCATGAGGCCGTTGATGCTGAACACGGCCAACGGTGTGCCCGTGTTATCAGAGGCCACATAATACTCTTCCCCACTGCTACTCTCCATCGCAAAGAGGTGGCCTTGCAGATCGTAGTACAAAGAGGTAATTTCGGAATTGGAATGATTGTAGACGTGAGTTACCCTGGTTGGATTGTGAAGATCAGCATAAAAGTACTGCAGGTGATGCCCCAGGTTGGTCTTACAGGAAGCCCTTCGGCCCAGCCCGTCATAGCGGTACTGAACGCTCCACCCGTTGGCTTTGTTGTAAGCTCTGGTCAGCAGCCCTTTGGAGTTGTAGTCGAACACATCCGCGCCCCGCTGCCACAGGAAGCCGTCGTCGTCGATCTTGTACGGGATGTCGCCCAAGCGCGTGATTCTATCTCTCAGGTCGTACCGCAGTGGCATCAGCCGGACGCTGTTCCCAGGATTCAGGAGGTGCAGGTTTCCATTCAGATCGTAGCTGTAGCGCCAGGTGGGCCTGTCATTTACTGCCACGCTTTGCAGTTGCCCATCTCCATCATAATCATAGGTGTACTTGGTTGTGTTGGCGTAGGGACCGAGTTTCAGCTCCCTTTTGGTCACCCTCCCCATGCTGTCGTACTGCACAGTCATCCAGTACATCAGGGACCGGAACATTTCATACTGAACCTCTTTAATCCGTCCATGGGTATCAAAGTGCTTGCTCAGCGTCATAACTGCTGTGGTGATAATTTGGTTTATATCATAATAAATAACTCCAAATTTGCCAAAATGCTCTACTTTGCCAGAAATCTCATCGTAACGGTAAAGATCAACTGGGAGGGGCGTCTCACTTATTATGGGTTTGATGCTTGCGATTCGAAAGCTGTTATCGTGATACGTATAATCAAACCTGGCATTGACCATGCCTTCTTCAGAGAACCTGTAGATTTGTTTGTCAACGAGAGGACCAATTTTCCGATAGCGAATCGTACAAGAAAATCCCCCACTTTGCAAGTTCACCATTTTTAGGACACCCGTAGTTTCATCGTACCCAAAAGTCACCGCGGTGCTGTCATAAACAATTTCAGATAGTTTGGACAGCTTTCCATACTTGTAGAAGACTTGCCGGCCAGTACCTAAAAACGACGTTTTCAAAATCCTCCCGTCGTCGCTGTAATCAAAAATCACAGAAGCATTGCTTTCAGGAGGGTTGTAGATATTCCTGATGTAGCCAATGGAGGTGTGCGTGGACATGCTGTGCCGAGCCACGCTGGGCATCGTGACAGCATGGAGGCGGTCCGAGGAGTCGTACTCGAAGATGTACTGTCTCTGACTCTGGAGCAGCAACACCATGGACTAGAGGGGAAGCAAGAACAAACAGTTACCAGCTTTCAGCATGTGGCCTGCGGGAGGGCACCGAGGGAAAGTTTACTGGAGAGGCACTAATGTTAAATGACTACAAAGAGAATCAGATACATTACTTAGGGGCACGGAGCTGCTCAGGGATATTGTCAGATTGCCAGATGAGAGGATCTGCTCCTTGGAAATCAATATGCCGACGCTCCAGAGAAAGTGTAGGTTAGCAACCTGGGAGCTACCCTCCCTGCAGGAGGACTTTTTTTTTTCTTTTTCTTTCTTTCTTTTTTTTTTTCCCTGAGGGATGCAGAGGAGTTAGATAAATGACTTGATTTATCTTTCTGCCAGCAGTTGTAATTCACAACCGTTATTGTGAAATATGTGAGAAAGCAGAGAGCATCAGCTCTGGTTTGCTTAGAACAACAAGAAGGGAAAGGGAAAACAATATGCAATTTTGCAGTACTTAAGAAAATTTTATGACTAAAGGGTCTTAATTAGGCTTTCATTTAATAAGTAATGATTAAAGATGAATTACGTGTTCCTACATGAACCTTTTGTCAGATTTAGTCGTGCATTTTTGGGCTTAATTAAGCACAATTCATTGTGTTAGTTTATGCTGGTTTACAGCAGCCTCACCGTTGTCAGGAAAATATCAAACCATAAACAAAGTATTTCCCACTAAAAATTAGTCAAATTCAGCTGACTAATTAAAAAATATGGAATTTTGAGACCAGGTATGTAGGGATTCTTAACAGCTGCAACACATCACATTTAAGGGAGTTTGTGTGCGTGTGTTATGCGTACAGCTTAAAACGAAGCTGGGCAGTACTTTGTGTCTTTGCAGCTGATGCCAGAAGGTAACACAGCATCACCTACGTTCTCTAGGTAGGTGTAGCTCCACACTTTCCCATCGGCGAACATGCGGGATGTGATCCTGCCTTGCTTGTCGATGTCGGTCCTCTCGCTCATGGCGCCGCGCTGGAGCCCGGCCAGGCGCCCGTTCAGGAAGTAGGACACGTTGACAGCAGCCAGGCCACTGCTGGGCAGCCACAGGAAGGGCCGTCCCAGCTGGTCGTAAATGATCCGCAGGGTGAATTTCCGGTGGTCGTCATAGATCTTCTCCGTGCGAATGTTCCGGTCGTAGTCGATGGACAGTAAATTCCTCCCGTGCACCTGCGGACGGGAAGGAAAGGAGGCTGCACTCAGTGTGTGGTGGGCACACCATCCCTCTGGATTTACAGTGTGAGAACACGACAGAGAAATCAGTTTTGGAAAGTGTAGGATGTCTTCCTGTTAACTGGCTTTTGCTTTCTACTTCTCAGTATATTCAAATATTTCCCATCTCCCTGCAGGAGGTGATAGCCTACAGACAAAGGCTTCCCTTATGGTCAGAACAATTTGCACACCTAAGTATTGAAGTGCAGGGAAACAAATTATTTTGCACGGAAGTAATTTTTCTACTTCTGCCATCAATAGTTCTTTGCCTTTTCCCCTACAATCACCCTAAGAACCACAGAAGAAATCATAATTTTGTGCCTTCATTGAGGTTTAGCCACTTGGCTTCTGTAATTCCAACACTCTGCTTAGAATTCATTCATTTATTGTTTTATTCATTTACTTTCCAAATATTCAATAGATCCTTCAGCAACCCAATCACTTGGGATGGCTTTCAATTCTTCTGTTTAAAAATCCTGATCATACAGGCTGGGAAAGATGGACTTCTAGTGTTGAAAAACAAAAGTGCTAAATAATGAGGTTAATTTTTTTTTTTGTTATAATTTTCATTCAAAGTCCAGCATGAGAAGTTTCAGTGCCAGATTTTTTTTTTTTTTAAGTAAAAGAGGAAAAACAGAAGCAAAGGAGAATAAGAATGCCAAATGGAGAGGCTTCTAGTGAGAATGTTGTAATGAGAGATACATAAATATATTCACTGGGGGCTAAGCCATAGAATTCAGGCTAATGCTGTAATCTGATAAAGCTTCTTAAGTAATTTAATTGTAGATGCATCATTAATAAAGTAGAACTCTTTAAATTAGATACGATTTGAGAGCAATGATTACTTAAAAAGTATTCATCAATTTCTGAGAATTTGTTCTTCAGCTTATATTTTACAGTGGCTTTGATTAAGCAACGTTTTCTCTTACCCCAAATTAAACTGCACATCAAACAATATGTAAATTAACCCTGAGCCTTTCTTGAGGACATAAAAGTTATTCTGAGATATATTCACTGGCAGGGGTAAAACCCAATTCCCACCCCAACCAACTCAGTAGGAAATCAGCTATACAGAAAGCACATTTAAAATTAATACAATTTTGTGTTTGTAAAGAAATAATTATTTCAAATTATTGCTCATTATCCTAATTTTCTCCATTAATAAAATTTATCTCTTTAGCAGTTTGCATTTCCTCAGTGGGCAATTACTAGAAAAAAAAGCTCTCTTCTGTAGGTTTTCCCAAAGGTTATCCCAGCAACTTCTCCTATGATTCAAAGAAAAGGTAGGGTATTTTTCTTAAAACACCTTGGGGCAAAATAAATCATATTCTGCTCTCCCATTATAATGAAAGCAAAGCCAGGGAAGCCGAACTCAACATCAGTACTTTCTCAGCTGGTTACTCTCATCTCCTGATGACAGAGCCATAAGAAAACCCTTTCCATCAACAGAAGAGGGCCTTCACTTCCCAAAAACATTTAGCTATAGAATTAAAGGGTTAGTGTATGACTGACAGATCCCAACTTCTTAAGGATGGGCAGATTTTCTAAAAAGAAAAAAAAGAAGTCTTTCAGAAAGATTATGAACTGAATTTTAGCTTTTGGAGTTTTGTTTGTTTGTGTTTTGGGTTTTTTTTTGCAATTTCTGAAGCTTCATAAAGCAGTTGGGATTTCCCTCCATTACAGTAACTGCAACCATAATCTGCATGTAGGAAACTCTGATCCAGGTATCCTCTCTTTTCTTAAAAACATTGTAACAGTTATCAGGTTTTTTTGCCGCAGAAAACAAAATTAATAGGGTTTTTTATAATGATTACACAGACAAGACGGAGATCTCTCCAGTGGATGTTTAGGATTGTACGTACAATCCTAAACATCCACTGGAGAGATTATGTAACCAATACGTCTGTTCTTGAACAGGCAGGAGTTACAAGTATTGAGGCCATGTTACTGCGAATGCANATCACTTGGAGATGCACACACAGACATCACCTGCTTGGATAGTCCAGTAACTCCATTTGCATTTGTAAAATAAGTAAAACCAGAGAGTGTAATTGCAGTATCATATTAATTATACAGAAACCCAAACAGGCTGACTAACTCCCACTCTTCCTGGGAGCAGTAATAACAGTTACAATTATCACGACTGCAGATTACCTAACAAGCCCTTTTCTCTTTTGTTCCCTGCCCACACGCACATCTGGTTTTCCCTCAGCTGCTGCTGAAGGGGCTGTGGGGATGTGCCCTTTGTGCCTTGGAAAGGTCTGGCCACAAAAATCACTTTATGTGACGCTGCACCGCAACAAAAACTCTTCAGAAGGGAATCTTATCACGACTTTATCTGAAGCTGCCACAAGGGCACTGAACCTGTGGTGCATAAAACAGCAGCAGACAGTGAGGGGGAGAAGATAAAGGTGAAGTGCAGGGCTTCCTTTCTCAGGGAAATGAAATCCACCCGGGTGTGTGTGCAGAGGCCGACACACGTGGCTGTGATGTGCCCACAGCAGGGGGCACAGGCATCAGCACTCAGAATCACTGAATATTTTAGGTTGGGAGGGACCTTTAAAGGTCACCCAGTACAACCCCTCTGCAGTGAGCAGGGACATCTCTAACTGGAACAGGCTGCGCAGAGTCCAGCCTGACCTTCAGCGTTTCCAGGGATGGGCCATCTACCACCTCTCTGGGCAACCTGTGCCAGTGCCTCACCACCCTTACCATAAAAGATTTCTTCCTTATAACTAGTCTAAATCTAAATCTCTTTTAGATTTAAATCACCACGCCCTGTCCTTTTAGACCCTGCTAAAAGTCTGACCCCTATCTTTATTATAAGTCCCCTTCCAGTATTGGAGAACAGGGGCATGGGCTCCAGCAACTGCTCCTAACAGCACTAAGAGGTGAGGTACTCACCTGAGAGCTGAATCCTACAGAATTAGCACCCCTTCAATAATCCTGATCCTGGCCTGGGGATCCAGAAATGGCCCCACACCCTCTTGCACCTCTGCAGGTCGTATCACTACGCGCCACAGCTGTCCCTGCCCTGGCTCCCCCTCAATGTTCCAAACACTTGCTCTGTTTCATTCACTAAACAATTTATACAGATGAATTAGAACAAATGAGATGCAAATAAATTCTGTGCTTTCTCCCTCATTTTCGAATTTCATTTTCAGTCCACTCAACCTGTGATAATCTCATAGTGATTTTCATTTAAAAGAGCTAAATGGATATGTGATTATTGTTACAGGAACTAACACCAGACAATTAAATGTTGAGGTGTTGCTAGATAAAGCATTGTTTTGATTTGCATAAACATGATGCAAGAAAACCTATCTCAGGCAAGGTTTCAGCTCTAAGATGTGTTTAACGTCAGCTAATCACCACAAGTACCTCTATTAAATTTTTAGTATTGAGACTTAGGATTACAGCAACTTCATTTCAGGGTCCCATTTATTTTTATTTTGAACATCCAGTCACAATGCAGAGCTGATCTATTTTCCACTTATAATCAACTGCTGCAGGTCAACACATCAAAAATCAATTACACAGCCATGAAATTTAGTCATTAAGGATTAGCTGCTAATCTCATTCAATTTTTTGTCTAACCTTCCCCCTCTCCCCAATAAGTACATTCTGTGCATTGTGAGAATAAGGAAAGAGTTGTCAACTCAACACTGGGAATTAGACATTAAGCAAAGAAAATAACAAAATTTAACATCCAATTAATTTTATTTTGGTGAATCACCACAGAATTGTTTACATATGTTGCATTTAGTATATCATCTTGAGCACACAGAACTGTATCTTATGTTCATTGATGTTGAAAGCATTACTAGAAGAATGAGGGCTTGATTGGCACTACATTGGTTTTCTCCCCAGTTCCTCAAAGCCCTTCCAAAATGACACATACTAAAGCAGCCAGTGAAAGTTTAGATACTGAAGGGGGGGAAAACCAGGCCAGCTAAACACAGAATGGGATTAATCCAGCTGCAGCAGATCTTTAATTTGGCAGGGGATAGATTACATGACCTGAGTGTCTTTCTTATCCCATGCTTATGACTTTGTAATTATAGCAATTATTTTCCCATCATGCCATTTGGGAAAGGGAATAAACACAACATGCCTGTGTCAGTGAGTCTGTAAGGGGATCTTACAGCAGCAGGATGCAACTGCTCAAGCTGCAGTTGTGTTTGCTCCACAGCACCAACTGGGTAGAAATGGTGAGCCCTCCGATTCCCACCTGCCACCTTGTACGGGGGGGAACTCATTGCTCTCCTTGAAAGGTGGTGGCAAGGTGAAGGTCAGCCTCTTCTGTCAAGTCTCAAGCGAAAGGATGAGAGGAAATGGCCTTAAATTGCACAAGGGGAGGTTCAAATTAGATATTTTAAAAGCTTTTTTCACTGAAAAAGTGGTCAGGCATTGGAATAAGTTGCCCAGGGAGGTAGTGGAGTCACCACCTCTGGAAGTGTTCAAGAAGCATCTGAATGTGGCCCTTGGGGATGTGGATTAGCAGTGATTATGGTGGTGCTCAGTTAACAGCTGGACTGGATTATCTTGAAAGTCTCTTCCAACCTTGATGATTCTACGATTATGTAATATTCTGGGTATTTTTACTGATCACTTTTGCAATACTTTTAGTAACAAAGCTTCTACAGCTGATTGCAGCAGACAATCCCATGCAGCTAACTGAGCCCTCAAACAGAGGAAAGCATATCATACCAAAGACAATCCCACAGTTGTGCATTTTTAACAAGTTAAAATAGGGAAGGCATGTCCTTCAAAATAAAAAAGTTAATTTTCCGCCCCAGAAGATTGTTATTGTAACGATAGATTCTACTTACCCTGAGCTTTCTTCCAAACACAGTCACTTTGCCTTTAATCTGTTCCTTCCTCAGACGCCATTCAATTGAGTTTAAACCATTTTCCATTGGTAGAGAAATATTACATCGTCCTATGGTGGGAGTCACAGTCCCAGCCAGGACATGAGGTTCGCTGTGAAAGCTAATGCTCATGCCATTGGCATACATCACTCTCAAAGTACCATTATTACAGAGCTGGTAGCTGTTCCTCACTTGATCTACAGCAATAATGAAAAGAAAATAATTTAGCTATTCCAGTCATAAAGAAAACATATAGCTTAATTTGATTGGTTTTTTATTGCACTCCTGTTGATGTTAAATGAAGTCAGCCTGCAATTACCATTTACGTGGTACTATGGTGGAAATTACAGATGTTACTGATTCATGTAAAGAACAGTAGTGTAGCAGTGAGCCTGCAGAGAGATACTGTGTTTATTTCATTATGTTTTCCCTTCAGTCTTAATTGTGAATCAAAATGCGCAGTGATATGTGTTCAACCACGTAATTTATTTCTGATATGAACAAAAACTCCTGAAAACTGAACTGCTGGATGAACAACAAACCATTAAACTCCAGGACAAAAAAAGAAAAAATATTACTGGACTCTTTATAGGTAGGAAGAAGTAAGTGCCTCTTCTTTCCATCTGTTTAAAAACTGTCTCCAAGCAGAGGCTTTGTACAGAATTACAGTTTGGCTTTAAATCCTCAAGGTGTGAGGCTCCAGCAGTGCAAGCTGGCAGCCACAGTCCTTCACTCGCCTGCCTTCCCACCAGAACCACGGTGGCCTGATGGGCACACCTGGCTGTCAGAGAGGAGTTACAGCAATAATCCTGTGATTTCAAGGCTGTGTGGTTCTCCAGCTGTTTGACACAGCCAAGTCCATTCTCAGTCAGGGTGGAGTGCTACAGTGTGCAGCTGTCAGCAAAGCATCAATATTTGCCTGACAGAAGGACAGCATCTACATAATTAATCGTCTGGTATAAGAGAAATAAAGTCTTTGTAACCAGACCTGTCATGGTATAATAGTCTATAAATGTTGACATTTATGTCAGGAGGAGACTATTGTTTGATGATGGTATTCTCATTCCAGCGACATTACATCTTAATTAAAAAAGCCCCATCACTCATCAAATTCCTTTCAGTCTTTGATAACTGACTGGTTTTGCTCCATCAGATACAATGCCTGGGTGGTGCTGGAAAGCTCTACGCAAACACTGAACCCCTGTGCCGCTGCTGCCTCCTGCCACACTTGGGCTGTAACACTGCTCTTCGAAGGGATCACCCCCTGCCCTGATTGTTCTACGCTGTAATTAAGGGCAGTGTACAAATTTGGAAGATGTCACTTCTCATAGCAGGAGGCTCCCTGAGCCTCTCCAGAAGGATCTCCTCCCAGGCGGCCCACATGCAGCAGTCAGCCTGCATCTCTGTGGCACTCAAGTCAATTTTCCAGTGAAGTACAGAGAAATATGTGAGTGGGTAAAGTGACCCCAACCCAAGAGGCAGTGGCAGGACTAACTTTCCCCAGCAGACAGTGACCATACATACTTGACACAAAGCATGGCTGTGAAATGTCTCTTACCTGTCATTTTAGGAATAAGCTTTATAGGAGCCTTTCTTGCAAACCTTACACAATTTCCCCCTGCTCATAAGTGTCCTAATGACACAAATCTTTTTCTCAAGCTGTGTGTGTGGTTAGGAGGTGTGCTGAGAAGTGTGCTTTGGTACCTTGAACAACTGTATAGGAAGCCTCCACAGAGGAGAGATTTGTGATGACCGTGACATCGTCATCCCGATTAGAATTCTCAATGTCGATGGTAATAGACTTTTCCATCTCTCGATGAAGGCTAGTTACCACTCCAGTGGGACGTGTTACATTGGTCAGACGCCCTTCATGATCATAGCTAATAGAAAAGTTAGTGAGAGCAAGAAAGCATGAGGATATATGTTCATTTCAATACCCAATGTATTAATAATGCACCACACTTGTGCAAAAAAACCCCCAGAATGAAACAGGTTTTCAAGAACATCCTAGCCATATCTATTTCTCTGTTCTTGAAAGAGTCTATAATGATGAAATAATATATTTTTAGAGATACTGATCTCAATTACATGGGTGCAAATCCAGGCTAGCATAAATTATTACATTAATTAAATTATTATGAATATACAGAGTGGTATTTGGCTCAAACAACTATAATTAGTAAATTAAGCTGCTTTTTAGTAGTTTCATTTCGCTCTAAGGAAGTGGACTTCTGATGGACACTACAATATACAATTGCATACACTGCATATTTGCAATTAAATACTTAGTGGAAACTAAGTATGGTCTTTAATGACATATCAAAGAATAAACTTGCCATGAAGGATTAAAAAAAGACATCAGCTTGAGAACATAATTTCATCTTGATCTTATCTGTGGTATTGAACTGCATTTTGGGGTCAGTGTTTTGGCTTATAAAGATGAAAGATGAAAAGCACAGGATAGGTAGGAGTTTCTCAAAGGGCAGCAGTCAGCACTCAGAATAGACCTTAGAAGATGAGTTAAGTGCTCCAGAGGCATAAAGATTAAAAAAAAAAAAAAAATAAAAAGGGCTGCTCTCCATGAGTTTATTGAGTTTAATTTATTTAGAAGTATAAAGCCTGAGGAGGGGGGAAAGAAGGAATGCTGCTGGAAACCAAATCATACCATTTCTCCCTTTCCTCTAGTATGCTCTATTTGTGTGCATACATATTACAGAGAAGCAATTCCTTGGATCTTAAGGGCAAGAAATGGGGACCTGAAACAAAATCAGCATTCCAGGCTGCCACTCTGCTTGCTGCAATTCTCTACTCGGGCAAGAGTCTCTCACCACAGTGCACAGAAAGGCAAGAAAAAATGTCCTGTGTAGATAAAGGGAAAAGTTTAGGTGGAGATTGAAACCAACTGCTCATCCTTGGTATGCAGAAATCCAGGGAGTGGGAAGCCTGGAAGAGAACTGGTAAATCCATTGCATTGCCTGAGAGTAACAGAAGAGAAGAGGAGCACATTTAGTACCACGGAGCACGCTCACTTCTTTGTACGTCACGGTTAGCTGGAAAGATGAAAAGAAATCAGTGCTTTCAACACGGCTTTGCAATGAAATCATTCACAAACCTCAAACTGTGCCACCTGAACTGTACAGCACATCTCCAAAATTAACACACAGACTGGCTCCTCAGTAAACACAAATAAAAAATACAAATTTTCAAATCCATTGCAAATGGTTGTACCCATTCAACTGAAAATTGGGGGGGGAGGAAGGGAAAAAAAATCACCTGTGGAGCAACAAGCCTTACCAGAACCAATGGAAGTTTTAGGCAAAGAAGGAAATCAATAAAACAAAGCATCATGCGACCTAAAAGGGACCAATAATACATTGTGTTCATTTAAGCAGTTTAGGATCAAAGAAAGATTAATTAAGCAGCATGATTTTTCTCAATAAAAGTCAGAAGTTTCTCTCCACATATACATATATATTTATATATAAATACTTTTACCATATCAGCTAGATACTGATGTCAGCATATCAGCAAGATACTGGATAAAAGATACTATGTTGAGATAATCTATGAAAGGGGATTTGGTTAAAGTTTTTATAAGGGTCTTCAGAAAAAAATATTGAAAAGTACTCAAAAAGTAGAGATGAGGGAAGAACTTGATCCAGCCAAGCATCCATCTAAATGGAACCAAGGAAAACGTACAAAAAATGGACAGTTTCAAAAATCTGAAAGGTTAATAACGAGATGCTCCCTAAGAGTCTGTATGTGGTATGTTTAGTGAAGACCAGAGTGATGAAGAGAACACTTAGATGGCAAATATTACAAGAAAGACAATGGGATTCTGTGTGATTCTGTGTGATTCTGTGATGTTGTTTAGGACAAACTAGAAAAGTTCATGAGTAGCCTCAGTGTGACTGTGCAGCACATGGTGAACTTCCAGAAAAATGGCTGGTGAAACTCCCCATCAGCAAATATATTTTAGGCAATGCAAATGAGACATTAATTTAAACTCTTCATTCACATTGCTGGGTTTTTAATTAACCTAGGAAAAATTCCTGGGGATTGCTGTGGGCTACTCACTGGAAATCTCTGTTCAAAGTGCAAAGGCAGTCTAAAAAGTAAATATGGATGTGGATGTACAGAGACTGAAACAGGAAAATGAAAATATTCCAGTGCTATTTCAAGAAACCAGGGTTTTGCCCCTTGCCACGAGGCATGTTTCCCAGTGCTGGTCACAGTTTTTAAATCAGCAACAGCATAGATTAAAAGAGTTTACAAGCAAGTGATGGACACACTTAATACATACAAAAGTACTCTCCATAAAGATCTGCAGAACATTTAGTTTACGAGGTAGATGTACAAAAAATTAATTGCTTAAATGACAGATACCCACTGTGATACCAATGTATAAAAAAGGCACTTCTACTTTGTCCATAGCATCAATAAAATCGTATTAAAGAAAAATACTTTAAAGGTAAAAAATTTAAAATTAATAAACCAGAAACCTTTTACGTACTACAAAATTTAAGTGACATATTCCTGAGGGTTGTTGGTGTTGCTTTTTTTTTTTAATTTATGTATTACGTGAGAGCAAGTACTCAGTAGAATACAACACCCAGTCTTTAATCTGAATAATAAGACTAAACTATATAGGAATTAAATGGTTATATTCCTTTCTTCTTCACGTCTTGAACCTGATCTTAATGAAGTAAAAAAGAAAATTTGCAATGGAAGAAAACCTAGTTAACCTGGGACTTCTTGGTATCTTTATCAGAAGCAGTCAGTATCTATGACAGGCTATGACACAGCATCAGGCTGGATGAATCAGATCTCATAAAGGCAACCTTTATATCTTCAGATGAGGTGGGCTTCGGCTACACTGAAATTCCTGAGCTTTCGTTACTGACTTCAGTTTAGAGTAAGGTTTCATCCCAAGTTTTTCTGCTAATAGAATTACAAGAGGAGAAAACCTTTCTTAACGCCATTATCTTAAAAAACATCAACTCCTTGTGCCCACTGCTAACTCACCAACACATTGCTAACTGCCACCAAGTGTCCCCCAGAAGGAAAAGGCTTCCCAGGACAGCTCTGGGTGTCCCCAGGCACCAGGGCAGGCACAGAGGTGTTGGCTGACTCTGCCAGCGCCGGGGCTCCGAGCCTTCCAGAGCCATCCCACGGGTGCTGGGCCACCCAACACACCTACAGCTCAACTGTGGGACACAGCTGAGCACTTGTCACCTTCTCAGGCAGCTACAAACACCTGACCTGAGCATCCCTTCAGTGAGCTGTGACAGTGCCCTGAACGCTGCTCTCCCATGCCCACTATTATGGCACCTCTCTACCTCCGGCAATTTTTATCTCCAGCATCCTGACCTCTGAGGTTTGAGCGTGTGCTGCTCGACAGGAGCAGCCAGGACAGAGCCACATCCAGCACTGCAGAAAGGAGGAACAGCACCTTTTGACTTAACACAGAGCTGGGCAAGGCACAGACCCACATGCATTTACATACATCCCCATTTTCTCACCCTCATAAAACTTGATTTAAGAAGAAAACTGCAGCCTTCTCTTCGGATGCTCCCTAGACCAAGTGGAATACCCCTGGGAACCACTTCAAAGATCTGTGCTTCATGCCCAAACCAAGCTTAAATTACCCCATGTGAGCCTGCTGGTAGCTGTTCTATTATTGAAGAGCCTTGCCTGTTCCTACTGCAAATGAGCTGCATGCACACACACAGGTGCTATCTATAGAATATACATATGGAGTGTGTACAGACACACACAAACCCACTTCGTGGCTGCACTTCTCTGCATATACAGATGCACACCTACATGAACTGTGCAAATTTAATTCTGAGAGCGTTTCCAGGGTAAAGTTTCAGATAAATGAAAGGAATATACCCAATAATATAGCACTTCAACATCTGGTTGATATAAATGCACTGAAATAAATTTTTCATAAGAACTTTCGTTCATGTAGTATTTTACTACTTAGAGAAGACTTTTGTTCTTTCCTAGTTCTGCTGCCATATTAACAATTTTGGGTGCTGATTATCTATGTATGAATGTAATGGCACAGAAAGCTATTTTGTTGTCCTTCTAAACTCTCATTAGCTAAATATTTCTTTCATCTTCAATTGATATTAACTTACAGCTACCAAAATAAACTGCAGAATGATGAACACAGAATTTTCCCTTAGGAGCTGCTTTGAAGAACAAACAGAAACCAGTATGGAGTGACTGTGGACTGTGATTGTTTAGGTTTGTAAATTTGATTTAAATAATGTCTACATGGTCCTCTCATCTGTGGGCTTTATGCTTATGAGAATGTATGTACAAATCTGGGAGAAAGTAAGTTATTTCTGCTGCCTCATCAAAGTTACTAATTATCTAATACAGTACCTCAGGCTGTACTATTTAGACCTAAATATGATACTTAACTTCCACTGACCTGGGGCAAAGGTTGCACATCTCTTCTTACTTGATCTTGGAAAAAAATCTGCAGTACTATATACACATTAAATGATATTTTCAGCTGATCTCAGTAAGACATCAAAGCCCCTACCTTCTATATTTCCTTAGGAATCATAATGCAATTTTTCTAATACATCATATTAACTCACTACTTGGCGTGATTCTCAGACACCAGTTGTACCAGTTTTGTAACTGGTAACTTTCTGATGACCTTTTTTAATGATTCATTGATTTTCATGTTGAGTTTTAAATTACTTTGCTATTTAGTTTTCTACAATTAATTACTGGTGTTTTGAGAAATAGCTAATTTATACGACTGAATCTTGAGCCACCTAATGAGGAAAAAACAGTGAAAAAAACCTACCTAGAAGGGCATCCACATCTCATCAGCAATAATATGGATTTTTTTTCTGCCTGGTCCAGTGAGCTTGTAATCAGCAGGTTATGTGACCTTGATGTCACGCAACCGGACCGTTTTTGTAACAAATTTGTGGTAAAGGAATAATCTTTGCGAAATATTAAGGAAAAAAACCCACTCCACATCTCTAAGCCCCGCCTAGATGAGGCATCAGTGGTTTGGTGTGCAGGGCCCCACGAGAGGGCACTGCTTTCCTTCGTACGGGAAAGCCAAACGCAGCACGGACAAAGTACTGATGTGCAGTGCTGATTTAGAGATATTCTGGGCAGACTGAATACAGTCCTTTCTACTCCTGCATTACTTTTGTTATCTCTAAACAGAGAGAGAGTGCTGGCCAAGCTGAATGCATTAATAAACTAAAAGAGGTGTGTGTCATTGCTAGTCTGTAACCTTGAAAATCAGCCTGCCATTTAAAAAGAAATATAAAGCCCTATTCATATTTTCTACTCACTATTTTGAGGAATGATATTTATTAACCATTAATTAACTACATAAAATGATATATGGTGTCAGACTTGCCATACTTAAAAGTTAAATATATTTTTTCAATATATCATTTAGCTTTTATTTTTAAAATTGTTTTGATGAAAAAATGGCAATAAGACTACTAAGAATAAGATAAATATTAATAAAAATCTGAGTAGTTTTTCTAGATTTTTAATATACTTTTGAACTTCATCTCTTCAGATGAATTTCATTTAAAGAGGAAGCTCTGTCTATTTAATCTATACGCTCATGAACACCAGTGTGCTTTTGGGTTATCTACAAATTATGGAAGTTACACCAGGGGTCTGACAGATAGCTGGGGCTCTAATTTCCTTGCTTGTCTCAAGAATGAACAATCAGTGAAGTTAATCAACATTTTAACAACCATGAGTAATATATGAGTCTGAAACAGAAAGACAGATAATGTGAGGTCCAAAAGAAGCTGCAGCGTGAGGGTTCCTAGAGAGAGGCAGCTCAGTGGGAGCCGCAGAGTGCTGGGGGCTGCTCTGGCTGTGCACTTTTGGAACCGTGGTGACAACTAAGAGCAGGGTAACTAAGTGGGGTTCTGGGCGTGGCACACAGTCCTTCCCGCTGGAGGTGGATGAGCTGCCCCGAACTCTAACCCCCAGCAGGGATTTAGGTGGATCAGTACCCACCCAAAGGACCCGGCACAACTGACACAATCAAGAAGCCACTTAACCATTTCCAGCATCAAACTAGACTGAGGTGCAATGGCCTTATTCAGTGTCAGTGAAAAACCTACAACAAATTTCAGTAGGGTCAAGTTTAGGGCCTACACACTACCATTTGAAAAATAAATGCACGCTTAATATATCCAAAAACATTCTTACTCATAAAATGTTGTCCATCCTGTTTCATCACTCTTCGTTGCTAAGAGACCACTGTTTCCGTTATATGTCATTAATCCGAGCTCCAGGGTCTGTGTTGAGACTAGCTTGAGTCCACCATTAGTGCCAACAGCCAGCGTGACAATCTGATTATCCGGCATCAGTAAATGGCGGGGCATCCCACTGGCATCCCGACGGACCTTCAAGGAGTTGCCATTGTTGTCCATCACCTCCGTGACATCGTTATCGCTGCTATAGGTGAAATTGTACAAGTACTCCCCGGTAACAAGGCTGAGAGTGTACTGGTGAATCCCATCAGCATTGAAGACATACAGCTCCTGTTCTCCTGGAGATGCAGCTTCATATTGGTTAAAGGAATTAAGAATGGGCCTGTTTTTACTGACAGCCCTAATGCGGATATTTCCAAGATCAGCTATGTAGATGGTACCATCTGGGGCCACAGCTAAGGAAGATGGTGAATTTAAGATGGCATCAGTGGCATACCCATCATCCCCAGCATAGCAATTACAGTTGACATCATTTTTGCAATCACAGTCTGAAGCTGCCCCTGCAAGAAGGCATATTTCTCCATTGGTAGTTACCTGGCGGAGCCGATTAATTTTTTTTTCATCTGTCTCACTGATGTAAAGAACTCCTGTGTGTGAGATGGCAATGGCACTGGCTGATTCAAGTGCAGAATGAATAGCCAGTTTGCTAAGAGAGTAGTCTATACCAGGAACCTGGCAGTGCATGGGGCGTCCAGCAATAATGCTAACTTGATGGTTTTCTGTGATCCGTAAAATAACATTGTTCTCTAGGACATAAAGGGAGTTGTCCATGGGATTGACAGCGAGATCAGTAGGCCACTCCAGCCGTACCTATGAGTTGCACAAATTATCACTGTAAAACTCGTAACTGAAAAGTACACTTCTAGTGTTCAAAATTCCATGTGTAACAACAGCAAATTAGTGAGGGGTTTATCAGCGTAAATCATGAAACCAAGTCATGAACAGCAACTATTTCAAACAATGATTTTTTTTTCGGAAATATTAAAGCTACGTGCGGTCGTAACTTTGGCTAATTGTGTTTCTGTGCAAAGAATGAATGCTACATCGTGGAAGCTCTACAATAATTACAGAATAACAGGCAATTAAGACAATAACTCCCATTATCTCAACCTTATTTCTCTACAGTTGCATAAATAACCTGTGCTAGTCACAGTAAAAAGGATGGTTCACTCACTTCAGTAACGAATCAAATAATGCTATCATCTTGTGCTGCATAATGTATTTCTTAAGTGGCCAGGCAGTCATCCAAAAGAGATGCCCATCTCTTCTAAGGCAGAGAAGGAAATAAATGCAGCAAGAGTCTACCTGGGTGACGTCCATGCTGGAATCGCAGCTGAGAGGCCGAACAGCAGTCAGGTCATTGGAGCCCAGCAGGGTTGATATAATTCCATTCTGATCCACTTTTCTAATCATAGTGGCATCAACAAAATACATGAGTCCGTACTTATCCACTGCAATTCCTGCGAACATAAAACCCAGGCATCAGTGCAGCAGTGAGGCTCCTGGCTTCAAGGCTGGCTTTGTCTTATTGACAAGTCTACAAGATGGTGACATTTGTTCACTTCCCCCATTCTTTCCTCCCTCCCAACCTGAGCACAGGTCCTGGAACCCTCCAAGTACCCATAGTTCTGCCAAAAAAATGGCATCAAGCAGGTTTATCCATCAAGGCTTTAAAGAAAACCACAGAAATCCCCAAACATGCCAAAAAGCAAGCAGAATGCATCAGCTTATTTCTAAATTCAAACTCTGTATGATATATTACATAAACCCAATTAAAAAACTATCTCCTAAATTTTGCTCTTGGAAATCTGAGGCATTGCTTTCTTCATCAGAAGGATCCAATGAGGATGAAGAATTTTTAGAAATATTTAAAGTTCCCTTAAATATTTTTAAAAACTAGGAGGGCATTTTATTTTTTCTGGGATGCTTTTTTTACTCTTCGACCTGTTGCACTGAAAATATGGGAAGAACATCTGGTGTTTCCAGATGAAGACACAGGGGTTGCCAGCCTAGGAAAAAAAGGGAAGGTTCAATGCCTGTCACATTGGGAGTTCTTAGAGAGGAAAGGCACAGAATGAAAGGGTGCTCCCTCGGAGGAACAGACGGATGCTGCTGCTGGTTGGGAAGAAGGGCAGCCTTTTTCTCACTTGCCTTTCCTGCTTTGATTTGGCACACTGCCTTGTCCGTTTCTTGGGCTGAAAATAAAATATTGATCTAAAAATTCTGGCTTCAAATGGTTGCAGAGCTCATCCCTATTGGGCAGTGAGGGAAGATACAGCTTCATCTTCTTAACTTCTACTTATTAACTGAAACTGCTTCCTATACAAAGAGACAGGACCTTCCATTTTTATTCACTTTTATGATCATCTAGTTATTTTCAACCACTGAAAAAAACCCAAAGATGTTTGAAACACCTGGCAGTACACCTGATTAATTCATCCTTACAATTAAGATGAAACAAGAGAGAGAAAAAGCCTTAAAAAGAAACACATTCCCAAATCTCTAGATCGTCTTGAAAACTTTTTGTTGAAAATAAGAAACTGGAAAGGGCAAAAAAAGCCTTTTATTTTTTTTTTTCTCCAACTCTGAAGAAAAAGGAGATACATTGAATAAAAACTCAGAGAAAAGCCACATCAGGCAGTTTTTCTCCCCAAAGACTGTATCTCAAACAGTAATTTGTTTCCCGGTTTACATGCTCACTTCTTGGAGTGAGCGGTACCCTGCTAATTTGTGTTCTGTTCTCCTTTTGCAGCACTCAGTGTTGGGGTAATAAAGTTTGCTTTAACTAAACAAAGCACGAGCACTTGCCAATCCACTGTAATTAAAGCCCAGAATAAAAACCACGGAGCAAGGAGTGATTTAATTGCCAGATAATTATTTCCACATCCAGCCCAGCCGCACGCAGTCATTTTCTCCAGCTTCTTTTCCTACTTTACCTCGAGGGCTCATTAGGGTTGCATCCACTGCCTTCCCTCCATCCCCACATCTGGCTTCATCAAAGGGCAGGCACTGCTCTCCCGTCCCTGCCACCACTTCAGAGTTACCCGCGAGGTCTTTTGTGCCTGTGAGGGACTTGACTCTGTATATCCGTCGACTATTGGTGTCCGACACGTAAAGTGAGCCTGAAACAGGGTCCACGGCCAGATAGTATTTATGAGCGGGATTGTTGCTTTAGAGAGAAAGAAAGCATAGAACAGAAACAGCTGAGCAGTCTAGAAACTTCACAGGCTTTCAGAGCTTGGGTGCTCATCAGGCACAGAAAGATCTGGAAAGAAAGTCTGACACCTTCATACAGAGCTGAGGTCTGAGGGACCACCACCTGAGCACCTAACTTGATTAGGGCCTGGTCAGTGTTCAGAGGGGTTGTCATTTTAAATCTCACTCATCCTTCCACACCGAGCCTTGCACAGCAGAGCCCAGTAAGCCAGAGCTGCACAGCAGTCTTGATCTCTTTAGCCCTTTAGATCTGCTCCAGGTCAATTCTCTTCAGCTTATCTGTTTCCCCCTTTCTCCCCTCCCCACTACCTTGTTTAACTTCCTTTGGAAGCAGAAGTCATAGGAGTAAGATCAAAGAATCAGCTTCTGAGTTACTTAGATTACACCACAAGATTTGTGAGGTCTTGTATAAATAGGAGGCAGAGGCATAACAAATTTATTCCTAAAGCAAATTTGTTCTCATTCATTCTTATCAAGAATCTCGTTTACAGCAGATGAAGTTGGTTATATAACTAAAACCAGAGACCCCAAGTGTCTGACTTTAACTCCAAACCTTCTGTTATCGGAAAACTGGTCCTCAGTTTGTGATTAGAATGGGCGCTCATATGGAAAGCTACTTCTCTTCTGAAATATATGTTTTTTGACAGCTTGTCACATTTTGGAACTACTTTAGCAAATCATCTGAAAATTGAGAAATGTCAATCTTCGCAATATATATATACATTCACAGACACAGAACTGCAGTGCAGAAATATTTTCAAAATCTTGCCTGGCTAGTTTAACTCAATTTAGTTGGATTTTAAGCGTGATGTGAATTTTCCAGCCTTTGGAGCCTATGGGTGAGCATAAATAAGGTCAATGGTTGTTTCAAAGCATAGAAGACAAATGGAAGACAGGAAGAAAAAAAAAAATGAAGGTTACTTACCAGTAACCAGAGAGATTTGCCTCCAAATATCCACACTCCTAGTCTCATGTGGCAAAAGTGCCCATCTCCAAGAGTGAGGATACACAGAGGTAAGTTATGATGGACATAAGCCATTTCTTGATCAGACTTGCTCAAACTCTAATAAGGCCACTTTCGGCAGATGGATCATTGGCACACAAAGATAACTGGTCATATGGTCATGACCAGATTTGCAGGAATGAGGAGGCCCCAAAATATCACTTTCTACAGTTATTTTTCTCTACGCCAGTCTTTGACATGCCATGATTTTAGGTCAATGAGAGTTTGTTCTAAAACCACAGAAGGTAGGAAGGAGATGGGTTTGATAGCAATTCAGTAGGCAGAGGCAATACCATCTGCTGAAGTCTAGGAGTGTAGAAATTAGAGATGAAGAAATACAGTAAATAAAAAATACTTGGCAGGTTTATTTCATGCATGGATCTCAAAGTACTTTAAAAAGATGGGTGTTGCACCCATTTTACAGAGGAGGAAACTGAGGCACAGAGAGGTTAAGTGGTGTAGACAAAGTTATGCAGGGAGACTAGTGACATGCTTGAGATTAGAGCACAATCTCATTATTCCCCAAGTTCCTCTCCTTATCTTCAGCAGCAGACTGCACTCTTCACTAGACCCTTATCACATTCCTCCAAAATAATGCTCAACCTTCTTTGCCACATAGAAAAAGTGTTCTTTCCACTTAGGAGATTCCTCCAGTCTCTCAGCTATCTGAGCCATACAAACATCTGCACATTTGCCATTGTTTTGAAATCCCGCTCTCTTCTCCCACCACGCTGTCCCCTGGCACTGAAGAGCACACTCTGCCGTGACACTGGCGTTCCATACTTCACAAATACACCCAAACTTAGCTCAAGGCTGGTGCCTTTTGTGTGGCCCTTCTAAAACAAGGCACACCCCTCCCACCTTGGCCAGATGGGGGACCTGAGGCAGGCACGGACGGGAGCTGGGCACAGACACAAGGCAGGGCCCTTGCTGGTCTCAGCAGTGAGAGCTGCTGACACAGTGCCCAGAGGAGCTGAGCTGCTGCTGGACACGGAGCAGCAGCCACCCCACAGGAATGGAAGGGTCTCTCTTTTTGGACACTATTTTGCCAGCGTGTGTCTGCCTCCCTTCTGCCCTCAGCTACCCCCAGGCATGTCCCGCTGCTACCAGGATGGGATAAGGTATGAGTAAGAGTAAAGAGCAATGGCAGAACATGGGCTTATCTCCCTCTCTCCTGCAGTCCCTGCCTATCTCCTTTGGAATCTCCCTCCCCCAGGGCAGCTGTGCCAGGGAGTCAGTCGTGAGCTTTGCTTTCAGATCAGGGAGTGGCTCACTGGAGCTGCAGATCTCCCGCACACCCTTTCCCTCCTTCCTGAGCCCTGTAAGGGAATAGATAGTAAAAGACTTTCCATGCAAATTTTTGAGGGACTTTGGCAGAAAACAACTGCTGGAAGGTGACATGCACTCACTATGTCTCCAAAGGATTGATTAGACTACTACCTCAAACGGGGATGTGTTTTATAACTGGGTAGTCAATATGTCTCAAACTGGCATCTGAGCAATTAAAGACCTCTGCCTCTCTTTTCCCCGCGCCACAATCTTTAATTTGAATTATAGGAGGCCAAGGATTGTACCTTGTTTTAAAAGATTTTCCACGGCATTCAGCAATTCTCAGAGGCCTCTGCCAATAATGTCTCTGCCTCCAGCCCTCCCGAGTGAATACAGTGGTTCCCAGCACCTGCAGCCTCTCTGTGCTCTGTGAGGGAGCCTGTGCCTGGCAGCAAGTGCCAGCAGGACCAGCTTATCCTCCCTGTTCTTCTCACAGGTGCATCGAATTCACAACAGTGCAACAACAGCTTTGGTTTAAATTTAACCAAAAAGAGAAGCTGCTCAGAGCAAATCCCTAAGCCCCTGAAAAAGGAACTAAGCTTCCTTGAAGCAAACGAGGAACCTCCAGCACCACCAGTGATCATTATCGAATTGTGAATGACTTCATCCAGATAAGAATATTTTAGTGGTGTTACACTTGCTATACCAAAATACACCGTTAAGGGGAAATAATACTATTTAGCCCAGACCATCTATTGCATCAACTTGTATTACATAAATGGAAAGTATGGTTTTAAAAGGGTGATGCACAGGACACCATGGAATAGTTTACAACAGCTCTTTTCATTCTTGCCCTTGATTTTCTCCAGGATGAACATCCTCCCTGTCCCACGTGTGGCATGGAAGGAGGTTTCCTAAGATGCTGCCATCCAGAACACTTAGTGCTGAGGTGAGACGATGAAAAATTGCTTCTCCTAACATTCAGAAAGGCTATGCCTCCCTCCTGAGTCTTACAATGACTGCGCCTAGTGGTTGCATACAGCCAGCCCCAGAGGTTGACTAACTATTAAAAGTGTTTAACAAATGAAATATAAACTAAATTATGGCAAAGAACAGCAGGTTCAGAAAATCATTAATGACCAGAAAATGAGTTTTTGACCTATATGCAGTCATTAGTGCTTTTGTGAACCTCTCTGGCATTTGTGAAAATGCTGTTGTAGTTTACCTTGACCATTTAAACCAATTATAGACAGCAGGGAGAGGTGTTTATCTAGAAGTTAGCTTGGGGTTCATTATACTTGCATTCTACTAGAAATTTGTAATTACTGTCAGAACTTATTTGGTTGCTTTTTGACTGCATTTCATAATTGCTAATGCTTATCATATTCATAACACACAATTAGCACATAAAAATGTTTCTATATATGGTACATGAAGAACATAACATTACACAAGAAGCACAACACAAAAAGCAAACACAATGAAGCAAACAAACCATATCAAATTATATGGGAAAGAGCTCATGTCTTACCTATGTTTAAACTCTTTATTTCTTTATAGAAAGGGAACAGAAGAAAAAAGAACAAACAGTTAGCTGAAGAATAGATGGTAAAGCAAACATAGTATTTGTTTTATTTTACAAAAGGACACAGGAGAAGATATCTCTTTTCAGCACTAGCCTTGGCTTAGTTTACAGATGAAGAGTGACTGGCAGGGATAGAGCTCCCTATAAGATACCCCTGCCCCCACCCCCACCCCTCACATACAGGAAACTTTCTGGACCATTGAAAGAGTTTTCACTTGGAAATATGTGCAGCTTGTGGGCTGGGAGTGAGAGAAACTGGCGGTTTTCTGAACACAGAGCTGGGCAGGGAGAAGCACCAGGCTTAGGATGTTGTCTGCCAGTCCAAATGGTTTTCCAACAGTCTATTTCTAAACAAATTTCTACTACGCAGTTTGTTTTCCTCTCCTTCCAGTCACTAAAATAATTGCTTAGAGCAAGTTGGGATGCTCCTTGGTATCTGTTTAAGCCTATCAAAGCAAATGTCAGGGTGAAAAAAAGCCCTTCTAAGTGGGCAGTAAGACACTGTACAATGGGGGATAAAAAGCATTAACTGATCCACAGTTTACTGCCCAGACGCAAAGCCAAGGGAAAAGTGTCCTCTGCTTCCTAGAAGAAAATTAATACATTCTCCACACCACAGTGTTTCACTGTGTTGATGTAATTTCCATTTAGGAATATCCATTGAAGGAAACAAAGGGGTAGGTGACTCCTGAGCTGCAGCACTCGAGGCACAGCCCCCAACTTGTAGTACCAGTGTTAAGTGGGACATGCAGCACTTGAGTCAAAATCCCTATTTGCCATTCCAATCAGGCACCTTCATAAAGGACAGTGTGAAGCAAAAATGCGCACTGGGATATTCTGACTTACAAAGTTACTCAAGAGTTATATTGGTTTATGTGAAACCAAAATTACATCAGTTGTGAAATCTAAATAAAGTGATGTATTTGGTTTGTAATACTTGTGGACATGCTATTGCACTGTTATCCAAGCTACTTGATACAAGCTGAAGACTCTGCTCTTGTTCATACTTAAGTGGCTCAAATCTTCAAACTCTTGCTTGTGTAACTCATACAGACTTTAAGATGAGCAGTGAATCACAATTACAGCTATAGATGATGTTTGCTGGAATGGATCTTAATTCCCTTTAGAGGAACAGGGGGCAAAAGACATCATAATGTAATATAAAACCTGTAAATCCTAAAAATCTGTCAAGTCCTTTGCAGCTGTCCAACAGCACTCACAATACAGTAGCTTCTCTGTTCCTTGCTAGTAGTTCTAACAGAAACTAAAGAAACTACACTGTGGAAAACAGACTTTCATAGAGGAAAGAGTGGACAACAGCAGATTAAGAAGTCCATTTTCTGTTTATTTAGCAATGTTCCTTCCCATTTTCCCTCTCACATGATGAAAACTGAAGTTCCCTCTCAATCTCTCTCGCATAGAAAGGAAGCAAAGTACTCAGACTGATATTGTTGTAAACTTTGAGGCAACATTTTCAAACATCAGGTGTGCTACAAAGCTTTATCGCTGGCTGATATTAGGAAGTGAGGTGCAGATAGATTCCTTATATTGAATATCCTAATCTGAAAATGTTTTTCTTCACCTATAAAGCTGCAGTCCTATTTACTAGAAAGCTAAACAGAACTGAAAAAATTAGAAAAAACCCCAATTAGCATATTCTATATAATGCAGAGTTTTAGTGCATATTGATATAAATATTTATAGCAGGTCACACGTCCATGCCAGCTACCTTCTGTGGCTTACACTGAGCTGTTAGCAGAAAGCACTGCATGATCCATGACTTTAAAAAAAAAAATATAATGAGGCAGCCTGATGGTGTATGGGGTAGGTGTCAGAGAGTGATTTCAGAGTAGAATTGGCCTGAATCAGACCTCTTTTCTCTTATATAGAATCAGAATTCACAATAGTGACATCAACAGAATGACATGAATGGAAGAGAGGTATAAAATAGAGCTAGGCCTCCTATTCTTTAACAGTCCAATAGTTTCGTGCTTTTTCCCACTAATTAAAAACTAAAAGTACAGTGGACGCTGAGGAATTGGTGATTGGTCATATCATTAAGAAAAGACTAGTGACCTAAATTCACTCTATGTGCTTTGCAGCTATATCCAATTTCCAGGAGCACTGATGCTACTGCCTGAGTGGGCTCCAGAAGGGTCAGCACACAGCCAGCGCATGGTATTTTTCTTTATTTTCCTGCAAATCCTCAACAGTGCTGTAAGTATAAGGTCCAGTTACATGAGTTAGGGTTTGAAGCAATAGCTCTTGCCTCTCCCAGAAGAATGAAAAAAGGAGATGGAACAGAAATGGGTGAAGTGGTACATTCTACACTCATGCCTTCCCTATTAAGTGACCAAGTCTTAAGCTTGGATGGGGGCACGGGACAGGGGGACAGAGTTACAATCTCAAAAAGAGTTCTGATGATGCAAAATGGCTCTGTATGTCAACCTGAACTGCACCTGTCAACCTACAGGAACAGACTTAGAGGAATGGGAAAGTGGCTCTCAAAACCATGGACAGGAAAACTTTCCCTCTGACCTCGTGAGACTGTTACACCTCTGCTTATCACTGTGGCTCAGTACCTAAGGGCAGTCAGTTCTGGAGTTTTCAAACAAAACTAAAAGGTGTATAGCACCAAGGGGAGATTGTATAAATGATTGCTAACAAGACAGAAGGGGATGGTTTGCCCTTTTTGTACAAGTTGATTTGTACTCTTAATTCTTTCTCTGTAGTCACTGCTCTGATAAGCTACAGACTTTTGAACTGTGCATTTCTGTGCCCCATTTCTCCACTGGAATTTAAATAGGTTGAAAGTGACAATGTTTTTCAAAATTATAAAAAGTAATGGTAAAGGCTGATTTGAGCACAGGCTCCAGAAGTGAAGCACTAAGGTTAACACCTTACCTCAGCTCCAATATGCTAGTAACATTCCTGGAGGGGAAGATACGCCGGATATAGTTAAAATCTCCAACAAAGAGACTTCCATCAATACCCACTGCCAGTGCTACAGGGGCCAAAAGCTTATTTCCTTCTGCCAGACCATTGCAGCTTGGACAGGATATGCTTCTCCGGCGCCCATTCCCCATAATGCTGGTTATCACAGCCGGCTGCTGAGTTAGGAACTGGTTTTCTCCGTTGCCTTTGTGCAATATACCTAATGACAAAGAGGAGAAGAAGTGGTTATTACCACCATTCGTTGCAAGGGACTTCAGGCTGCTCTCTTTCCAACAGCTGCTCTTAAGGGCTGTACACTGAAAAGACTCCAGCATTTGGCTTTTCAATCGAACAAGAAGAGCAAAAGGGCTTTGCAGTAATGAAAATAAAGGTGTAATGAGATTCAGTGTTGAAAAGCACACACATACACACCCACAGACCCAAATCTACACCCAGAGTCCTCTGGTGTTCATTATGAAAGAAAACACTGCCACACACCTCTGGCCTGGTGCTGTGGTTTAGACTGTGATAATAACGGGGAAACACGAAGGCAAACAGTGGTGAAGACATGTTCCTTATTTGTGTGCCTGGATCCTCTCATTCCAGTTTCCTATATTATGTTTTGTCTGGAATTTTGTGCAAACCTTACTGTTCTCTTTCCACCTCTCGGTCTTTCACACTTTTTTTTTAATGGAAAATGAAAAATGAGAAACGGAGGCACCAGAGAAGATGATAACACAGAAAATGAAAAGATAGGAGACAATTGAAACTCCCAGAAGAGCTACTAAGGATCAGTGATAAAGAGAAGAGGGAGGCTAGTGGTACGGATCTTTATTATGCTTCAAGGAAATAACTTTAAAGTAGGATTTATTTTCAAAATATTTGTTAAAAGAGCAGACCCCTGCTCCAAGAAGAGAGTGGATTCTCTGACAGAGTGATCATTTTCAGTGTCATCAAAAACTGTGGACATCTGGCTGGACAGTTTCAGCCTCATGTTCTTTGAGAAATGCAGCTGTATGATCCTAATGCAACTGGCTGCCCACAACAGTGATGTGCACTACCCAAATATCTGTTTCAACAGTGTTGGATCCACTGCCCAGCACTGGAAGTGTGTTCAAATAGCCTGATCTTGCCTATTCTGAAGGCTACTTTAGATTTATTGAGCAAAAATATCCTTTGCTATTTGTTAATGCAGGGATCAGCAGGAAGGCTGTAAACAACATTTTATAGGGATCAAATAAAATATGTGCTGAGCATTCAGCTCCCAACGAGTAAAAATGTGGGGATCAGAAACGTTCAGCTTAGGATACGGAAAGCCAAAGAGAAGTGAGGAAAATACAGACAGGTGACAAATGAGAAAGATAAATGAAACCCAGTATCTAGTCACAGACTCATATTCCTTGTAAGCCCCATCTTGGAGGGAAAAAAAGTAAAGCAAAAGGAACCCAGGAATGGATGTGGTCCATATAAAAAAAAAGGAAAGGAAGACAAAAAGATATTACAGGGGAATAAATGAACAACAGAATAGAAGATAGAGATTTGGACTCAGAAAGTCATGCTGTGCAGAACAGTCAAAAATTTGTTGCAAAAAAATTTCTGACAGCTGAATGTGTTCCATACCTTACTGAGCTAAAGATGAAACAAAAAGAGTGGAGAAACTGCATTTTCTGAAAGTGTAAATATAATGCAAATAAAAAGTGTTTGCAGACAAAACTCCGGGTAGGACAGAAAATACATGGAATTAACTAACTCACCACTCTTGACGTTAAGTACATGGTGTTTATCCAGAGACCATCCTCCTAAGTTTGAAGGATCTAGTTCAAATCCTTGCAGCAGCGCTGTCCTCTTCTCCCATAAAATAAGACTGGGACAAGTCTCATATTCAAAACCCACAGACACTGAAATAAAAGAAAATCTAATAAATGCTGAACACTGAATTAAATGTCCAGAGCACATTCCCAGCATTCCAATTTCCTAGCCCCCTCAAGAAGATGGAGTCATTATATTACTCCCTTTTATTCTACAATATTGTATTCAGATCTTTCACTAGACACAAATTTGAAACTTCATTCACATGTTCTCTGCAGGGATCTGATCACTTCTATCTTAATAGCTCACACTGGGAAGTGACTGGTTTGGTGGGAGGAGAGTGAGAAATACAATTTTTAAAATACAATAAAATTATTCTATCAGATAACAGGACAAGATGAAATTCTTTATATGCTAGATGTTCATGGCATTTATTTAGTGTATTCATTTTACATACCATATACCAAACAGCAGTGAAAACTTTGTGTGCATTTAAGCACAAGTGCACTGTAAGCATTACTCAGGAAAGCATTATCCCATGCAATAATGTAAGAAAGAAAAGCTATAGCAAAGAAGAATTTAGAAAATATAGAAAATAATTAACATTTTTAAAATAAGCTGTTGTTTCTACACTGGCACGGCTTTGATGTTCATCTTCAGCACTGTTGTATAAAAATTATTCTGATACTCAACGAAAACTGAAAAATATTATGATGATCACTCTTTTTCCCACCCACTAAAACCAAGCAAACTATAAATAGCTACAGAACTACAAGACTGAACAGCATTAGAAGAACAGCGTTTTCATTTCAAATGTGTTATACCACAAGAGACTACAATAATGGCATGTGTGAAAACCCAAGTGCACTGCGGACTGCCAGCCCCGAGGATCATTTGTTAACTGAAAGAAAATAGAAATACAATGATGGACTAGGTTTCACCTAAGTTCCTGTGTCCAGTTTTTCCTGTTTCCTGGTCTAAACCTCCTAAGTCAGGTACCCATCAGGAAACAAAGGCATGTTGATGGAGTTTAGACCCTCTGAATATGATCTTTAATGTGTAAAAGAACAATAATACAAACATAAACTGTGTCAGGGAGAAAAGAACTGTTCAGCCTATACTTGCTCCTCTACAGGAAATCTCTGCAGTTTTCTTGCTAAGAATTACAGGTGTCACCTGGAAAGTTTTGGAGCTTGTACAAGCTGACTTACCTACAGCATCTGACAACCCATACACCTTCTGACCATATGCATCTGTTTTGTCCCAGATAAATGTATATGCCAAGTTGGGAGATGCCTGAAATGATTTTTGAAACAAATGCCCTTCAACTGCTACCATCAAATGAACTTTGATGAGATTCAGAGGCACAAGCGTCTGAGTCATGATGATCTTCAGTAAGGATTTGTATCCAGCAGTACGTGAACTCAGATAGCTGAGCTTTATACTAGAGCCAGGGATCTCAATTTCTTCATGAAGAACCTGAACAGGAAAACGATCAAGTATTTCACATTAGTGATTTCTGTTTGGTTTTTTTTTTAATATCACCTTGCATATTCTTATGAACTTACAACTTTCTGCTATTGGGAATGGTTGTCCTCAAATCAGTGCAGTGACACAGTTCAGCTGATATTTCTGACAAATAATTATTGGGTGTCTGGGTACACATTCTTTTTAAGTACAAGTATTTTTACTGCAACTTATATGCAAGGGAAACACGACAAACACAGTCATAGGAACCCACAACTTCCACTAACGGTATAAAGACTAACTGAATACAGTGAAACAACAGCACCAGTAGAGTTTTCCTTTGTCCTAAGTAACAAACAAGGAAACAGTTAGCACCACGTGCCAAGCCTTTGCAAAATTCTCTTGAACAACCTAAGCTGTCAACTGAAATACAGGGATATACTTGATATATTGTATGATAATGGGATGGTGCAAGGTAATCAAAGATAAATGTGTCCGGGTGACACAAACATGGGACATCTCCTGCAGCCCTCACTAGAAAACCTGGTACCTGTCAGAACAAATGCAGCTCTACAGAGCCATTTACTGCAGCAATTGCAAGGACATTGTGACTCTGATTTCTGTACCCTTTTCACTCCCACTGTTCTTACCTGGGTTTCTGGCACGATGGGATTCCGGCTGGGAGCATCACTGAAGAAAGTTGAAAGTGGTGATGAAATGATGACTGGGTCAGGACGGACAAAACCACTCAGATCACAGCTGGGAATGGAGTTCTCCTCTGTCTTCATCACAAGTGTGTCCATGGCATAGAAGCTATTCCATGGCAGCCACACGGTCCTTTCCTGGCTCATAAACGGGGCCCGTTCAAAGTGCAAGGTCAGGGAAGCTCCACCATTTGCAACCAAGTCAAACCTAGAAAAACGTGGCCTTTAGAAGTGACAAGACTGAATAATTCCAGTAATAGCATTCCTGGCTAATGACACAGAGGTATACCTACAGCCATGGGTATATGCCTGGTTTTGGCTGGGATGGGGTTAATTTTCTCCCTAATAGCTGCCATAGCTCTGAGTTTTGGATTCAGGGTGACAATAATGTTGATAGCACAGGGGTGTTTTGGTTATTGCTGAGCAGTTCTTACACAGTGTCAGGGACTTTCCTCCTCCTCATCCCACCCCAACAGAGAGCAGAATGTGGGTGCACAAGGAATTGGGAGCGGACACAGCTGGGATAGGTGACCCCAAATGACCCAAGGGATATCCCAGGCCACACCGTGCCATGCTCAGTATATAAACTAGGGGAGAAGCTCCTCCAGATCTGGCTGGGCATTTCTTTCTTTCTCTTTTTATTATTTTCCTTTTCATTACAATTTATCATAATGATTATTTTATTTCAGTTATTAAGCTGTTTTAATCTCAACCCACGAGTTTTCTTACTTTTACCCTTCTGATTCTCTCCCCATCCCACTGGAGGTGGGAAGAGGGAGAGGACCATGATTATGTTTTAAATGTCACGCTTCAAATGATCAGTAATGGGATGTGAATCTCTGGCAACTAAACAGCTGAAAACCAGCCAAGACAAGCAATGATTTGAAGTCACCTGGACAAACCTCATTCTGATATAAAATCTGCATTAAATAATTTAAAAAATGCCCAACAGAGAAAACACCACATTTATTATTACAAGCCAACTTTATATAGAATAAGCAGACAAGCCAAGTTCATTCTGAGCTGGACAATTAATTATTCCTTTCCTGAAAGACCCTGTCCATCAAGTACAGAATAGGACAGGTGGCAGTAAGAGAATAGTAATGAGAAGTGTTCTACAAATAAGAATTCCTGTCCCCAGGATAACTGACTATCATTTTTCAGAGACATTAGGTGTTTACTCCCAACCCCCTACACAACCACAGCAGTTATGTGGAGCTGCACAGGCATTTGAAATCTGGCCTAAATGAGTAAAATGCTTCCAGGTTGTTCTGACAACAGAAGTAGGTATCAGTTCTGTCAACGTAACAAATTACTCAATGACTTCAACAATTTATTCAGATTTAAATATAGTTCAGCTCACCATTTACTGCAGTATTAAACCATTGAAATTAACATTATACTTTTATTATAACAAATTAATATTCTGGGAAATGTGGCACTTGAATACTCCCTATAGTTCAGTTGACTCATATTAATTATTTCATTTCAGTTGTTGGTATGCATGATCAAGATAAAATGGCAAATGTTTACAATGCCTGTGTCAGATACACTGTTTTAGGTTCCACAGCCAGTAAACCAGATAAACCATGACACACTGACTTTTGTTTATCTGAATCTGTGTGTGCATTTCAAATAAGCTGATACAAGGGGGAAAAAGCACTTTTTTGCACAGCAGGAAATTGTCTAAATATATTCAATTAGAATCTTTTGATTACGTTCTACCCTGAAGAAATGCAAAAAGGAGTGGATCTTCAGAAGGAAAGAGAGGCAGAAGGGCACTTTTAACAAAATATACTATTCTATAATATACTTTTTTTTTCCCCCTAGAATTGTTATCCTGCATTGCATTTTAAAATAAAACATTTCTGGTCTCGGCTGGTTATTGCTGTAGTCCACAAATGTTTTCATAGATGCAGAGCAATTTATCTGAAAGGAGTCTGCCTGCTAACACGTCATTACCAGAAGTCAGCCTGTTCGTGTTTACATGCAGTTAGTATTCAAAATGCCACGTGAAAAATTACTTTTGTGTTTACTTAATAGCTCTTTGCCCTGGGAGGAAGGCAATGCCTGATACCACATGGTTCCATCAGATCACACCATCTGTTAACCAGCAAAGACACCACATATGAAAGGGGGACTCAATGAAGCAGGGACACTCACGTGCCATCCTGACGAGTGATGGTGTAGCCGTACTTTGGATACTTGACAAATGACACGTTGACCCCAACTAGAGGAGTTCCATCTGTAGTCACCACTTGGCCTCTTATGAGAGACACAAGACTGAAAAAAGAAGTAGAATTAAAGGTATTAATTGCAAAAGGGAAGTTAATGTTGTTTATAAACGGAGCAGTGGAACACTTGTGCCTCATTTACTCTAAATCCAGTTTACTCCAGAGATTTTTCAAATATTGAGGAACCACAATATTGCCCAGCTCCCTCCATACACCTAAACCAAGACTCCGTTTATCTGTGCAGTGAGATGTGTATACAGAATGGGACTTAGTGCTTTCCTTGTCTAACGAGGCTTTGTCTCATTGTCTAATGAGGCTTTGCAGAGTAGGAATCTCCCTCACATTCAGCCAGGCCTGAGCTGTGACCCTGCAGCCCCACTAAAGCCCAAAACCTCCCCGTGTACAATAACGTGCCTGTGGCTGCCTAATACACTTAAAAAATACGGTGTAATGCCTTATCTTTTTTTTTTTACACAACCAATTCTCCAAATTAAGGTTCACATTCCCTACTCTTATGGAATGACTGATGTTCCTACACCGCATTCGGTCCCGATTTGGAACTCTCGCTTTGCACTTTGCCAGCAGGAGGAAGGGTTTGGCTATAAGGCCAGCTTTTATGTACAGGCAAAGCAAAGAGTTTTCTCAGCCAGCAGGATAAGCAGCTTTGCTCAGCCTAAGGGACGTGAAGACGAGCGATCCCTCCAAGAGGCACAGTCAGTTTTTTTCTCTTTGCAGAGTGCTTGTTAAGTGCACAGCGGGCAGAAAGTGCTGCTGCTCCCAGCTGGAGAGGAGTCTCCAGCCCCTGGCTCCTTTCCCCTCCTCCTTCCCTGTACCCTGAGAGAAGCAGATCTGTGGGGGTGGAAGCTGCAAGGTAAAAGGAAGATGGAAAAGGAAGAGCTCGTTGTAGATGGCTTCCATTTCTACACTGGAAACGTGAAAACAGGACAAGTCAACCCGGGAAACAGCGAGAGAGTTAAGTCCTCTTAACTCCTCAGGTATCACAAACCCACATTTTCCTAACTGTATTTTACTGGCTATTTAAGAATTACTTCCTTGTATTTTTATTCCAAACAGGTGTAATATTTTCTTCAATATTACATAAAAGAAACTAATTAATGAAAATGAACCATTTCTGTTACTTTTCTTTTAGAACTTTCAACTGCTTCTTGACCCTTCAGGTCAAATTTTAATTTGCAAAATAACATTTCATATCAGAGTATGGAATTTAATAGAAATTGATACTTGCTAAGAAAATCTACTTGGAAACATATTGGACAAAGATAATTGCCTTGGCATTATTCATTTTCCTTGAATTATTTTATGTTATAAACACAGAGAAATAGTTGCAGGAAGAAAGTCGCTCAAGCTTCTCTAGGGGAACTGTGCAGGAAGTAGATTTAGAAAGAAATAATCATATGGCAGAAGAGAATGAATAATGTCCATGACTTAATTTTTTTCTACCTTCAATTTTAATATTTCAGGAAACAATGTGAATAAAATATTTTGGTCAATAATCTTCCTTTATATTTCTAAAATGCTAAAATCAGGAACACAATGAATATTAAAATAAGCTAAAATATAGTCACAATCTGGATTTATAAGAAGCAATATTTTGACTAAGAGTCACACATAGGACAACCTTTCTTTGTTAATCTTTTAAAAGTGTAACTTACAAATTAAGCGGATACATGAAGTGCTTTTCCTTTTTTTTTAACAAGGAATTTAAATGTGTAAAAACACGTAGCTATTTTTTTTCTGAAAACTTAATCTTATTTCTGCACAGAAATGATTAATGAGACTTAAATATTTTTGCAATCAATAAATTTTGTTATTTATTGCTTTAGCAGGCTAGGAAATAACTTCTTTTTCTTATACTAAGACTGGAAAAAATAATAACCACTATTTTGTCCCACTTTCTCATGTCTCTTAATGGAATGAGAGCAAACAGAGCCAGTACCTTTCATGGGAGCTAATTCTTGGGACTGTGGCAGCTTCAGTATATGTAAAACTCAGGAGTCTAACCCTGTGGCACATTTAAAAAGTCAAAAACCTTAGTTTTAAAACTTACATTTTGACACTATACATTAATTTGCCTAAAATCGGTACCAAAAATAACAGCTGAGCTGCAGAATTATCAAAAGCACCTTCACAACTTAGAGGCTAAGGCCAATTTTAACGTCATTAATATGCCATTTGCAGATTTATGCTAAAATCTGCAGTGTACTTCAGATGAATAAAACAGAAGTAAGACTCCTGCCACCAGGAACCCTGGAAAACATATTAAAAAAAAAAATCTATCATTTCAGATGAGATTTTTTTTCAAAGGAGCCTCAGGATTGAAGTGCCAGCTCCTGCTTAACCTAGAGCTCCAATTCATAGAACCACAGAATGGGTTGGGTTGGATGGGATCTTAAAGACCATCTCATCCCAACCCCTTGCCATGGGCAGGGACACCTTCCACTGTCCCAGGTTGCTCCAAGCACCATCCAACCTGGCCTTGGACACTTCCAGGGACGGGGCAGTCACAGCTTCTCTGGGCAACTTGTGCCAGGGTCTCACCACCCTCACAGGGAGAATGTTCTTCCTAATATCTAATTTAAACCTACTCTCTGTCAGCTTGAAGCCATTCCCCCTTGTCCTGCCACTCCAGGCCCTTGTAAACAGTCTCTGTCCATGTTTCTTGTAGGTTCTCTTCAGGCACTAGAAGGCCACAATTTGGTCACCGCAAAGCTTCTCTTCTCCAGGCTGAACAACCCCAGCTCTCCCAGCCTTTCCTCCCAGCAGAGCTGCTCCATCTCTCTGATCATCTTGATGCCTCCTCTGGACTCTCTCCAGCAGCTCCATGTCCTCCCTGTGCTGTTCCCAGGGCTGGAGGCAGCTCTGCAGGGCAGTCTCACCTGAGGGGGCAGAGGGGCAGAATCCCCCCCTGCCCTCCTGCCCACTCTGGGGGATCAGCCCTGGAGATGGGGGAATTCTGGGCTGGGACATGTCCAGCCTTTCCCTCACCAGCACCCCTAAGTCCTTCTTCCCAGGGCTGCTCCATCTGCTCATCCTCAGCCTGGACTGACCCTGGAAGTTACCCTGATCCAGCACTTGTTAGACATCATGAGATTCCCAAGGGCCACTGCTCGACTCGTCCAAGTCCCTCTGGATGGCATCCTGTCCTTCAGGTGTGTCACTGCACCCCTTAGGCTGTCAACAGCTTAGTTCTTAGGCTTCTTAAAAAGCTTGATTATTTCTAATACAAATTCCGCTATTTCTTGGATGGTGCAAGAACGTCTGCACAGCACTGCAGCCATTCTAGAAATNGAGTTCTTAGGCTGTTTTGAAGACTCCAACTCATATCTATACTTAAACACTTTGATTATTTCTAATACAAATTCTGCTATTTCTTGGATGGTGCAAGAACATCTGCACAGCACTGCAGCCATTCTAGAAATTTGGAATGATTATCACCTGCTTCTGTAATACACTTGAAGATCTCAGAATGAAGTGCTGGGTCATGTTAATAACACAGCTAAACATTATCAGATGATAGTGGAATACTGACACAGGGAATACACTCATTTTCATTCCACAGAGCTTAAGGAGGCAATGGCTTGAGCTTGGTCAGCATCCAACACATAACAGGAAACTTCTGGCTACTCTTTACTTGAGGAAACGTTCCTGGTGATAACTCATATATTGCAGAATGTACCATGCTTGGTACATTCTTGGACTATTTACTTTTTATACTATAGCCTGTCTTCCTTTTTGAACAAATTATTCAGCCCCATGAATTAGTAAGCTTCTCTCATCTTATTTTCCTTTTCACAGAACTCTGCAGAAAATTGCAAGAATTCCCCCATCTTAATTTTACAGAGCTGATATAAAAGATCAAAACAAATTTTGGTGAAAACAGAATGGTTTTTTCTTTTTTTTTTTTTTCCCAAACTCCATGTGTGTATGCATGGAGTATTTTATAGAGTAGCATAAAATCTATATTATACAGAGTAGGATCCAGCAGAGTTTTCCTGATGGAATATGGAAATGATTGTGCTGTTTGAGCAGCACAGGAATGAATACAGTAGGGACCTGCCTGGTGTATCCAGAAACATTATGATCCTCGTTTTACAGACAAATATTGAGGGACCTGCTCTACATCACCCATTAAGCCTGTAATGGGATCCTGACTGAGAAAACAGTTTCCTGTAATGAAGTCCAATCTTTTGGGCGTTATCTCAAATGATGTTCTTTCTTAAGCTTTAACTTTGGTGATATGAACATAATTAACATATTCATCAATTTCTTAGCATCTTTCCATGGAGACCTATTTAAATAATATTGATAATACCAATCTTCTTGTAAGCACACAATGGCATCAAATATCAATTAATGATGTGCTGGCTTTTAGATTCATTACGAATATATAATTAATAATCATAGGAAGAACAAGCTTAGGAAAAAAAAACCAAGAAGAGAAAGAAAACTTAGATATATTGATGATACAAGTAAAATGGCTTTATATAAGGAATAAATAATAAAAATCCCTAAGTTAATGTATTTTTAAATTTATTTGAAATGTTACTCCTCTATTGCAACTTGTGTTAATGGCACTAAATAAAATGCAATCTCTTTTAACTGGAAACTAGTTTGCATTTCCCTTGGTCTAGACTGCAGTCTTCATAAAATATAAACCCGACAAGCTTCTACTCAGTGGAAGGAACCTTCTTCTAGGTGTTGCCAATACGTTAAAATGTTAATAAATGCTAATAAAACACAGTGTTATAAAATAAAGCCCACATCATTAACTGCAATAGACTGTGATCAGTGCAAACATGAAGCACCTGAAAGCAGCATCTCATGTTAAAACACGAATAAAATCGGTGGGAGGAATTCTCCCCTACGACTCAGCTGCACAGATCCAGTGTCACATTCATAGCTGCTACCTGCTGTTGAAGGGATTTTCTCCCGGGATGATGTGAGTGCTGTCCTTCCCCACCAGGAGCTTGATTCGATCGTAGAATGACTTCACAGCTGGTGCTCCAGAGTGGCTCTGCTGGATGATGTCCAGGGGGTCCCGCGAGCCCCGGCACAGGAGGCTGTTCTGACAAGTGGACTGGAGGCAGCAGTCTGGGTCCAGGCAGTCCACCAAGCCATCTGAAAGGTAACAATCCTCAGATTCAGTGCTGTTGAGCTCTAACACCCAATGGAAAACTGAAGGCCCTGGGAAAAACTTGAAGCTTACTATTCATAACATCTCTGTGCCCTAAAACTGGTAATTGAGCCAACAGTGCAGCGAGGACGAGGCTTTTGAGCACGCTGCTTAGGCACCTACAATTAATGTATCACAGAATCACAGAAGGTGCTGACTTGGAAGGCACCCACAAGGATCACCCAGTCCAACCCTCAGCCCTGCACAGGACAGCCCCAAGAGTCACCAACGTTATAGATGAGGGTCAATCCCAAAGAAATCTGTTAAGCGCTGGAATTAGGAAAAAGGAAGTGGTAGGAATAAAGGATTTTTGGTTTAGGTTATTTGCTTGGTGGGTTTTTTTGTTTGTTTTGTTTTGTTTGGTTGGGTTTTGTTTTGTTTTTGTCCCCCCCCTTTTGTTTGTTTGTTTGGAATTTTTGTTTGTCTCGAGAATTATGCTGTTTCATTTCATTCGTTCTGTTTGGGGAGCTGGGAGGAGATGGGGGTGACAGAGTAAGGTATCATTACCTAAGCAAAACAAAAATTAAATTGTAGCCATTTTGGCAATTCACAGAGAAGTGCTGTGGAACTCCCACCTCCCATAGATAACTCAGAACCTGTGTGCATGCTTAGATAAGGAAGGATCAGTCTCAGAGCTGGTGGGTTCAGTCATCATATTACATATCAGGTTGTCCATCAAGAATATTTCTTAAGATGTATTTTTAAGAAAAAATAGAATTTTAACATCAGAAATTAAAATGGAGTCAGTGGGAAGATCAATCTGTATACTTAGATAAATAACAACTGACTATTTTTAGCACACAGAGTAACAAGTTTAGCATCATCCTTTCCTTTGGTATCAGCATTTAACTATATTCTCTCAGTGGAGTTCTACAGTAATTTAGAAATTAATAACCATTTATTTTAAAACATTATCATCTCTAACAGTTTAAAAACATTTGTTCGTCTTCTCTGGCAAGAATCAGGCATTCAGTCTGCAATCTATTTATGTCTGTAAACCTCCAGAGTCTCTCCAAGGTGTATTAATCTGATTTTTTCAATACAAATATGACCTGGGCATACATTGAACACCATACAAAATAGAGAGCATTCCAGTAGGGAAGCTGATAAAAGTACCTTAGAGTACCATCATGACTCATGCATTTTCAAGATTTTCAAATGCACAACAGACCAGCACAGTGATAGCTGGGGGGGTGGGGAAAAAAAAAAGAAAGAAAAAAGAAAAAAAAAAAAAAAAAAAAACCAACCCAAAACTACAAAAAACTTTCTTATTTTACAATTAGTCTTGTATTTCCAACCCATTGCATGTGCCTAAAATGACTGTTTCTGATTTAAAACCAAAATTGCCAAGGTATGCTGGCAATGTTTCAGTCAGGCCTCCAAAGACATTTAAGTCAGACAAAGTACCTTGTGAGAGCTGTATGTTGCTTTAAGGTCAGCCGCCTATTCACATTAAGAGCTCCATTTATCTTGAAATCCTTTCCAACGTGGCCGGAGGAATTTTCTGTTTTGCTACAGTCCATTTTCCACCCACTTTATATAATCATTCTAAGGACATCAGGAGCTTCAGGGTATAACTCAAGGCGCTTTTCCTATTAAGCTCCGAGAAATTTTTCTCGGTATCCTGCATTCCTGTTCAGTTTGTGAGAACCCTGCAACTATGAACTCAGAGCTGCCCACTGTTTAGTCCACTCAGTTCTTTCACTCAGACGACCACCAGGCTAAAAAAATCCTATCAACACACCAGAAATAACAGAGGCCAAACACGGGATATAAATTTTACATTTACACGTTGAAGCTGCATCGTATTTTTGCTATACCTGTTACTAGAGGTGAACACAAGTTAGGCCTGCAATGACCTCATCATGCAGCAGATTATGGGATGCTGTAACCAAACCCTTCTGATGACACCGTGAACTTTGAATGGGTATATCAATCTCCCAGCCTCCTGTCAGTCATGAGAATCACATCTTCATGCTCACAAGCCCCCCTGGATATCGCCTGACATTGCAATCTCCAGTAAATTACCCTGCCACTGCCAATCTCACCGCTATCTCACAAACAATCAAGCAGGCAATCAAACTGCTCTGAATTGCCAGTTCAGGACCTGGGAGGCTGGGAACATCTCCATTCAACACCAGGGAGAAACCTGCCTGTGATGCTTTTCATGTAAGAAGGTTTCAGGGCAGTTATGTGAATTCAGACCTGCACACTTCCAGCTGGTTGCAGCAATATTTAGAAAAGACAGGCACAGAGCATAACAAATACGCACAATTCACTTGTTTAGAGCATTATTACTTAAAATATATGGCTATATTCCCTTGCACTAATTTACTCCCAGATGGCAGCATTCAGGAGTTAGGACATTTTTACCTTATGTGAACTAGTTGATCCAGCTTGTTGCAACAACAGCACTGAGTTCTGGATGTGTTCAGCACACCCAGCCAGACCCTGGGCACTGCTGCTTGGCATCAAAGGCTTATACACCACTGTGCCAGTCACATTCACAGTTGCTGCTATTATTGTCTTTGCTGCTCTCACATCTCTGACTCTATGAATGGACATATCAGTTACTCAGCATATATCAGTTTTTAGTTCATGTTTGCTTAATTTGCTATCCAGACTATTATCACAGAATGACTGAGGTTGGCAAGGACCTCTGGAGGTCATCTGGTCTGATTCCCCTGGTCAAGCAAGGCCACCAGAAGCCAATTGCCCAGGTCCATGCCCAGACAGCTTCTGAATATCTCCAAGGTTGGAGGCTCCACAATCTCACTGGGCACGTGCTCCAGTGATCACCCACCGCACAAAGAGGTGTTTCCCAGCACACATTTGTGCCTGGGACTGTTTCTCCTCATGTGCAGGACCTTTCATTTCATAAGGTTTCTATCAGCCCATTTTTCCAGCCATATTGTACTGTCACATAGGAAGTAAATTGTTACAGAATCATTTATTTGCATTAGACTCAGTTGATTTAAACAAGGGCTAGAAAAAAGATGTACTTTCTGTAAGAGAAACTCTGGTGTTAGCATGAATTTTAATTAGAATTCAGTACTTTGGTTTTTAATATATGTTTCAGAGCTTGTCTCCCAGATTTCCTCAGGTATGCTGAATTATTTATATGGTTATTTCAGTGACAAAACCCTCACCATTCGCCTCCCCAAAATATTGCTTCTTTTCATGGCATACTTATCTGAGTTTAAAGCGGGCAGGTAGCAGCTCTCTGGAACTCTGCATGCTAAAGGGAAGAGACTGGAGAGGGAATTAAGATGGTGCTGAACCTCCTCCAACAACGTGAGACCAAAAGAAGTCCTGACTTGGCCTTAACTGAGAAGAAGGAAAGAGGAAATTTTGATCTGATTTAAACTGGCAGCACAGGATTAACTCTCCACTGCTGTTCGTGGTTCTGAATTCCCAAATCTTTTCAGAAACCAAGGAAGTGGCATGGTATTCCTCTTGAAGACTTCACTTCTGCTAATGGATACACACTTTTCTTGACTTTCCACAAGCTACTTGGCAGACTTTGCTATGCAGCAAGAAGAAAACTTTAAAGCATGACATGTAAGCAGACTAACCTCCTTGTGCATGCCAAATTCGAGGGCTTTATTATTGTGTTCCTCTTGACCATCCTTACAAGGACGAAAGAGCTCTCAGTAGGAATAGTGATATATTTTACTGATAATGTATTTAGAACCTCTCAGCATCAGTTTTCCTTCACCCCTGAATATACTTCTCACCACTTCCAGGTGACTGGATGCCAGAACTGTGCTACACCTTTCTGCAGGAAGTTGATGCTTGAGCTATTGGGGTTTTGTTAAACCCCTGTGAGTAAATTATCTTTAGTTTCCACACTTCTTCAAACACTTGCAGGTTGTGCCTCAGGTTTAATTCACGATGCAGGTTAGAATGAGTGAACTACGACTTGACAACCAGCTGCTTGAGAAAATGCTTTCTGTACCCAGCATGGGACAGTTCTGTTTCCAGCCCAAAACTCCTGAGCCCGTGCTCAGCAGAGGGCATCCTTACACTTTACTAGCTGCAGGAGCTGGGGACTTTCAGAGCCTAATTCCTGGAAATTTTTCTTTTTCCAATAAACATTTCAGACTGATGATTAAAATGGAGGTGGGGAAGGGAGGGGGAACAGCAGCTACTACGAACCCTGAGGGCAAAAGGGTCTTTGATCACTCTAAGGGCAAATTAGTTAATTTATCATGATCCGATTTTAATTATGTGCAGTATTAATATACCCAAGGTGAAAGAATTAGAGATGCTCTATCAGATTATCAAAAGAGTAGGCCTTCTCTCTGCCAGCACAGAAATATTTTAATTGAGCTCTAAAATTGCATGCAGAACTGCTTCCACAGGCTGGCTATGCCACAGCCCAGTATATCTTATTACCAGGAAGTTTTATCTAATATTAACCTAAATTTTCACACTTTTCAAGCCTGATCTAATTACTGTCAGCTATATTGGCATATATCATTCAAAATAATTCCTCAGAAGTTCCTGGTGCTAACAAGAAAGGAAATGCTTCTATTCCTGTTCTAGCCCTGTTTCCTCAAATAGCCAAGCTGCAAAGTGTCTCTGTAAACTGTCAGGACATCCATCATACCACTGCCCTTTATAGCTAACTGCGAGCACAACAGAGTATTTTTGTAACCAAAGCTGCCTTTCAGGAAAAGCTGGATTATAAATCCCAAATTTTGGTGAAGTAGAATTAACCTGGAATCTGTGTAATGCTGGGTGTGCCTCCAAAAACTCCACACTGAGGGTATAAAGATGGGTATATAAAGAGCCACTGTAGCGATTCCCTTATGCAATAAGTCAAAAGAGACAGGAACTTCAAAAGTACCCTCTCCCATTCCTCAAAATACCATCTGTAGTGCCTTAAAGCACCTTGGAATACGGAAGTGGTCAAGCACCAGCCCCACTTTCCTTGTTCACTCAGGATCCCAGTGCTGCCCAGAGCTCTGGCAGCCAGGAAAACCCTAATTCCTGAGCTGGAAGAACCTACTGCAGGTGTAGCTCCAGCTACACCCTGAGAGCTTGGGGGTCTCTCAGAACCTGTGTATAGCGGATGATTGGTGCTCCAACTCCAAACCACACCCTGCTCAGAACAAAGCTGACCCAGACAGCTCCAAGACGAGAACAACCTTGAAAAAACATCTTTGTTCAGCCCCAGTGCACACAGATACCTACATGGACACCAGTGCCTTTTTAAACCATGGAATTTGCAGCCCCTGAATTTCTTGCTTTCGCCTCTCCACGGGTTGTAAGAGCACGTTATTGTGGGAACACATCCCATGAGGGGCAGAGGCAGGATAAGCTGGCTAATGTGTGCAAAGGCGATTAGAGGCTGACACCAAGTTTTAACAGAATCACACACAACCACACTCATTAGCTCTTGTCAAACTTACATAATGTCTAGTTTTGACACATATTTTATACTCCAGCCCACATGACTCACCCTGGCCCCCATCCACAGCAGATTACAACTACTGATTGCATTTAATGCTCTAAACCTGACTATTGTACAGGCTCTGGGAAGGTATTTTCTGCGCCAAGAGTATTCTGGGTATTTATATTGAGAACTTCATAAAATCTTTTGTCTGTGCTGAATTAGAGACCCCCGCTGAGGCAATGCTTGTTGAGGCAAGCTAAATTACATGATTTGCTTTTGTGCTGTGAAATACTTGTATTATCTTAAATGTCACGAGCCTGATGCAGTATCAAGTCAAAGGATTTGTAATTTTCTAAAAGCAATTTTTTTCTAAATGTTTATTGCAGGAAGACACTTCTCTTTTCCTTCTATTTTCCTTCTGTCTAATTTCAGAGATGAGTTTTCTAAGACAACTCAAATAAACAGCCTTTCAATCAGTCAAGTGCACTGTCCTGACAGTGAACTTCTCCAGAAATGTATTTTTCTCGTGAATTGAAGAGATTTCATACTGGAGCAGATAGCTGACTTTCTCTCATTCATTATCTTTAATGTATTGTGCCAAACAGAATTACCACCAACTGTACTTCTTGGTGGGGTTACAGCTATAAAGTAACAAACTGAAGGGCAAAATTTGCCTTCTGAGAGATGCACATCTCTCTTTGGAAAGCCAAGTGGAAAATAAATTAAAATGTATTTTAAAAAGAATGTCCCACTTTGCATAACAAATAAGAAAATCCTCATTCTATTTAGCTTAGTATTCTGTACTGCTTTGGGTTGCTTCTTTTCCTTCCCCTCCCAATTTTAGTCCAGATAATTACATTTTGAGGAGAAATGTGATCTGGGAAGTGATAATAAGCAGTGATTGCATTTAAGCTTTTTTTTTCTTCCCTTTTTTTTCTTTTTTTTTTTCACCTGCCTGCACCTGTCCTCTCCACCCTGATCAAATCTGAAACAAACCAATTTAGCAAAATTTTAGCTATTTTCTGTTTTTCTTTCTCTGAGATTACACAACTGTATTGCCAATAAAAAAGTATAAAAATGAGTAATTTTTAAAAATGCAAAAGGTGGAAGAAGAGAGAAAGAAGGAAGAGAAAAGCCCAGAAAGAACAATCCCAGTGGGCAATATGGGCTCCTGACAAGGTTGCTTCTGCAGAGGCCAAGGTTCTTAAATATCTCTCCCAAATTATCCCAAGATGCTCAGGACAAAGACCTCTCAAACATAATGGGTATGAGCTGCAACCAATACCTAGTGAAACTATTCTTTAGAAAAAATATATGAGTTTTGATATGCATTACATTGTCTAATGTACCTGGAGGCACTGGAAGGTCTAAGATGAAATCTAGTTAAACATACACAATTAAAGGAGATACTAACAACATTTTTCAATTTAGGAACAAGAAAATTATGATAAAACAGTTATTGCAAAAAGATGGGTAAAAAGAGCCACTGCAGAGATTTCCTTATGCAGTATGTCAAAAGAAACAGGAATTTAAAAAGTAACATATCCTCTCCCATTCCTCAAAATGCCACTGTAATGCCTTAATTTCCTAAAATAAATCCACAGTGAATTAAATGGGTTATACGTGTCTATTGGGGGGATTATATATTGTAAGCACAATTATAGGTCTTAAAGCTATTTCTAATCCCTCCAAAAGATGCTTAATAACGATTAGACTACTGAGGGACTGATTAAGGAGAGATATTGGCTTTAGAAGTGGCCACAGTGAGTAAATTGTGTAATCCAAACATGGTTCAGAAAACAGAAGCACTTTCCAATTTAAAGAGATCTTAGAAGTGAGTCAATGCCAGAATTCCCTTCCTTTTCAGCCAGGCTTCCCCTTTAAAGACAAATAAATAAGAGACTTTCAAGTTTTTTCAGCAAAGTAACCTACATACCATAGTAACCATAAACAGGTTTATAATGAATCATAGAATCACAGAATGGTTTGGGTTGGAAAGGACCTTAAAGACCATCTCTTTCTATCTCCCTGCCATGGGCAGGGACACCTTCCACTAGACCAGGTTGCTCCAAACCCTGTCCAACCTGGCCTTGGACACTTCCAGGATGAAGACCTAGTTAAGCCCATATCTCGATTTGAGCTGTGATGGTGAGAACAAATCGAGGTCCAGTGCTACCTCAGGTCATGCCCAGCTCCACCTGAACAGCCCTGGGAGGATAAAACAGTTTTGGAGACCTCTCCTCTCTCTGCTCTGGAATCACTTTTTATTTATCACACTGACATCTCATTTAAAATGAAGATTTTTAAGTCTCAGCAAGACAGGGACACATCTGCTTCTTATAGGAATAAACCAGCTAAAGAGCATTAAACTAAAACAGAAAGAAAATATTAAGTATAATCTTTAATTTTTCTCTTTTTGAACTATGGTGTGGAGTTTGCATTGTGGCAGATAATAAGACAAAGCAGGACAAATGGGAATCCCTCTGGAGTCAGTGGCAATGCCCTTCCTGACATCCATGAAATGAAGACTTGGCCCAAGGCCTTTGAATCTGATTGTGAGATACAATTACAATAGGAATGGCTGAACAGGGAGAGAGCTCCAAAACATGCTAAATTTGCTGCCACATGGGGAAGAATGGAAGACAGAAAAGGAGAGTTTCCTTTCAGTGACATGCTGAAGGAACTGCACTTTAATAGCATACACAGATGGACAGAAAGGAAGGAGGTTCAGCTGTCCATTTAGGCCAAAAAAGGAGTATTTTTAGCAACCCTACTGCCTTCTGAAAGAACAGCTTGTGTCTTCAGTACTACCCCAGAACTACCTGCCTACGTTAACAGAGCAATGTTGCTAATGGAGCAGCAAATGAGCTCAACACTTTGCTGCAAATAAACTCAGCTGAGTTTCAAATGAAGAGAGTGACTGGGAGGAGAGGCAGTTTCTTTAACTTCCAATAATCTTGCATTTTATGTGAAACTTGGGGTTCTGATAACTAGCTGGATCTTTAGCATTGATTCCCACAGTACAGTTTTCAGCTTTGTCTAATGAGAAAACTTAATTTCATCTGTTCCTTCCTATACAGAGCCACAATAACCTAAAGGTGCAGTTCAAAGCACAGAGCACACATCCCTTTCAGCCCCTCCATTCCTGCACACTCCCCTACAAACATACAGGTCACAGGACACATTCCTGGCCAGGTGTGTGGTGATCCAGACACATAAAGAGCAGTACAGCTCAGGCAAAGGCAAAACTGCACTCTGAGATATTAAGCATTAAGTGATTAATGATGTATTTGAGTTTTGTTGTAGCTCTTGTGACAGTTTGACAAACTGATGGTGATGACAATGGACCCCATGCTGTCTCAAAGAAATCTGAAACTCAAAATACAATCAAGCAAAATGCAACAGCAAAAATCACCGAGGGCATGAGACGGAAGAGCTCTGCAGTGTCACAGCCTGTGGGTAACTCAGCCTGTGCCAGGTACAACACACAGGGCGGCAAAATCGAAGTGCCTTTGGTTTTTCAGGTATATGCCTGGCAAGGGTGTGGAGGAACAGCAGCTGAACAGGTGTTGAACAGCACCTGAGCCCCCTCATACAAGCACTCTATAGAGACACAATAAGGACGAGACTATGAGAGAGCAGGAATGATTGTTGAATTAAAGTGCTGAGCTCAGGGTCAGAAGACAAGAGGATTCATTTCCGCCTTTATCATAAAGTCCTCATGTGAAAATGTGTGGGTCAAAGGGACTTCTCAGGTTATCTGGACCTTGAAACAAGCATAAATTTTCAATCTGTTTACACTCACAAGAAGAGATGAGCTATAACCTCTCTAGTCTCTGGAAAAAAATGACTTCAACCTGCAAGCCTTGAGAACATCTGAAGAGTTCTCCCCTAAATCTTTCCAGCCTTCAGCCTCACCAACCTGTTTTCTTTCAGGTGCTTTACTCCGGTAAACCAGAAACCACGGACCTTGCACGGCAATGGAATATATGATGTTGCATTAATTATTAATACATAATATTAAATGGCTATCATATGGCACAGTCTATGTATTCTTTGCCTTCGATGGACTACTATTTGCCTTCTGTGGACTGAGTTTTCGAATTCCGCAAATTTACATCAGGATGAACAGCTGAATGGTCTCACTGGTTATATTTCCCCCGTTTGCCTGTCTGTTATGCAAGTGCAGAATAATGTCCTGGATAGATAAATAAACCTCTTATTCCCGTATTTCTAATAATGTTTTTCAAAGTCATTCCATGCTTTGAGGACATTGTAATGATACATCCATTTTCAAATTGTCCTTCATAAACTTCAAAGTCTGTAAAAACTGCAAATCTAAGCAGTTCACCTTTTAGTTTCTTACACTGCATATTAAGACAAGTTTAGTGGGGTTTTTTTGTATATTTAAATGCCAACTAATGTAACTTGGCAGTTAAATTCTGCTCTTTACGATTCAGTTACAGCCATAAATCAAGTTCTAGTTCTCTGAAATTGAATCAGCTTTAGCACTTCTAAAATACTTCCATAAGCCCTGATCATGTGAAACCAAGGAACTAATAGAGGATTTACATATTCAAACTAGTGGATGATACTCAAATGTGGTTAATATCATGTAATCAAAACCAAACCCCTTGTTTCTCAGTTTGGGACTTACAAACAATTTCTAAACCCTGAAATCTTATGTAAAATTAAAGCAGCCAACTTAATGACAATTTTACCCTAGAAGAAGCCATTCAAAGCAGCCAAATGTTTCTTTGCAGTTTTAGGAAATGCATTTATAAAACATTTATTAAGCAGCAAACAACAGATGCGCTCTTTAGATTAATTATTGGCCAAAGAAAAGTGAAGGAGTCTCCAAGAAGAAAGCTGCGTCTGATGTTTGGTTTCTAATAGAGAGCAGGAGCATATGAAAAAGAATCTATGTGACTTACTAAGGACATTGTATTGAAAGCTGCTTCAAATGAAGGAGCAAATTAAGCAATCTTATTTAGATGGCACAACTTCTGAGAACTGCTTTCAGGACACCATGGAAGGCTCTACAAAACTTGATAAACTAAATGCATCTTCGGAGGGAAACACAGGACACATTCCATATTTAACAGGGATAGGCCTGATAAAGAGGAGGGAAAATTGAAGAGGGCTGTCAGACCACACCTGCCTGCTCAGCACACCTCCTCAGCCCTTCGAAGCCTGGCAAGTGAACTGTGCAGTGTGACAGCCACTGACTCGCGCAGAGCACGGCAGGACAAGCACTGCCCAACACCCTGCCCTGTCAGCTGCTCTGCCGGGCACAGGCTCAGGGAGCTCTTCTGCAGCCCGCGGGCAGCAGGAGCCACAGCAAGCAGTGCTGGTGGACGGGGGCTGAGCCTCCCCCCGCCCCGCCACGGGAGCTGTGGGTCCCCACGGCCACAGCTCCCTCCCTCTCATCTGCTCGGACAGAAAGGAACCACCACCGCTGACAGCAGCGACTCCCGAAGCAGGTGTGTGCAACCCTCTGCTCTTTCGGGAGCGGGAATCCAAAGGCTTTGCTCACCTCCCTCGTTATCCTTGTTGTCGGCACAGGCGGTTTCCATGGCGACGCTGCATCCCGGCCCCCTCCAGCCGCTCTGGCAGACGCACTGCCAGCTGTTCTGGCCCAGCGTGCACCTCCCGTTGCCATTGCACAGGTCCGGGCATCCATCTGGGAGGACAAACGCAGAAGGTAAGCCCAGGGCACACCCACCCCGCTGCAATATTACTGTGCAGACAAAAAGGTCCTGCTGCTGGGACAAACACTCTCGGCGAAGAAAGGGGACACCTCTGAGAAATGGGGATCTAGCTCAAGCCAAAGGGCAGGAGGAGCCCTACCTGCTCTAATACATGTCTTAAGAACCCTGTAAAGGTTCAGACCTTGAGCTGACAGTCTGCTGACAGAAGATCTGTCTCCTATGTGTATACACACAGGGAGGGGGAACGTCTTCTTCAACAAGCTCATCAATGCTCAGAGGGCTTTTGCACTGTGAGTCGCATCATTCTCCAGAGCCTCTCTAAACACAAGGTTTAAATAAATAGTTTTGTCTCTAAACAAAAGGTTTAAATAAATAGTTTTGTCTCTAAACACAAAGTTTAAATAAATAGTTTTGAAAATATTTTCCTTCATTGACAGTAATTTTAGGATACCTGATTATTATAAGCACTAAGTTTACTTATGATGTAACATTTCACACTTTCTGAAAAACACGTTAGAGGAGATATCCCCCAGAAGATGTATGTTTGGAATTGATTATGGATATGACATGACTTATTGTATAGCAAGAGCCAAAATAGGAACAAAAACATTAATTAGCTAAGCTGCTTACATGTTCTAACAAATGTCCATAGGTGATAGAATACCTCGACTGCTTTTTCCTGGAACTAAATGAGTCTCAGGAGGCACTACTGGTATCTTACTGAATATTCATTATGAAGAAGTGTGAGAAAACCAAACTGCAGCCTTGGTAAATATAGCTCAATCCATCAGTACCCAATCCACACAAGCACATGTATTTGTCTGGGGAGGTGACAGAAGAGATTTAAGTGACCCACAGCAGGTCTCTCACAGCACCTCTTCGTGACTCTGAGCAGAAGACTGTTGCCATAATGACAGGAGGTGTTGGATCTCATACATTCACAAGCTCTCGTTTGAGTTGAAAGTACAGTCTGATCCTGCCATCTCTACAACCACCGGAGAACACGGAATAAGGATCTCACTGCTGTCACTTTTGGACAGAAAATTTTACCTCAGAACAGCTCACAAAGCTTCACCTCTCCACCAGCAGCAGTGGGTCACTGTTGGCATCAAGACATGCAGGAACCTGCTGCAGCTCTCTCAGCTCTCACTGACTGGCTGGGTTAGTCCTTCACATTTAACACCATGCCCCCAAGCTGTGACTATTAATTAAGCATTCCACTCCTCCAGGCATTTTAAGAGCACAAAAGGGCTAATGGGCACCCTACCAGACTGTGGATACTCTTCTCATCAATTGTGAGTGAGGAAGGTAGCAGTGAGAAATACCCTGAAAACAAACAAATTTCTTTGCCTGAGCAGCACCACATCAGATGTGCAGCACTGGAGAAAGACTAAGATGACAGGATGTCACCTCTGTGCCCCTTGGCCTCTGCAGGTAGCAGGGAACAGAAGAAATGGTCAAGCTACTACAGCTTTCCCACTAGTGCTGAAAGGTTGAAGCCCTCCAGAAATCACTAATTTGGACTGCTGTGTGTTTCTACAAACCTGTTCAGAAAGCCACAGCTCTTGAGTTTATCTCTTCCTGCTCCTCCCAACTCCTTGGCTGTAGCCAGGTGATGGCAGAGGGCAGTTCCTCTGACCCCAGACTGGTTTTCACATTTCTGCAGGAGTTTACCACTTACCACAATAGGTCCAAGACTATTTAGTTCTTGTTACACAGAAAGCTATCAGCAGATATAAACAAGTCCTGTAAGTTGTATTTCAGTGTTGTTGTGTATTAAAAAAATAGTGCCCCTTTCAGTTAAATTTAGGGTTACTTTGCCATTACATATCTTAGCTGTAAGAAATTTCACTTACTTTTGCAGCAGAGGTAATAGATTTTCAAGACATCTATTTTATCTCTTTCATTCTGTCAGGCTGTTTGAATGACCAAAATGATAATGTTTGAAGGGAGGCATCACAGTGTAGGACCAATTATTTGTTTTAAACGAAAAGCAAACAGTAATTGTGAATATACACACATGGTTGGTTTTATACCGAGGCACTGAAGAGAATTAAACCACTGAAGCAGTTTGCCTTGCAGCATATGAGCAAGATGAAAACATGAACAGTAGGGAGCTAGCAAAATCCCTGAAAAGTTTTAAGTGCAGCTGGGGATTAATGGACATGACTTTGCGTTTAGTGTAAGGAGAGAAGGCAGCACCACTGCTATAGACATGATGTTGCTAGGAAACACTATGCTACCTCTCCAGAGCTTATTTAACCACAGCCTTCCAAAGACACACTGTTTGAATAACATAAATATCAGAAGGAAGGGAATGAATAGCAGTAGACTATAATAATAAGATACAAGTACTTGGACAATAATGTCTTGTTCTAAAGATCTATTAAATTAATGATGAACTAACTTCAAAACAGCTTTAAGTAATGGACAACTGACTAGGTATTTTGCATGGTTACGTCTCCATACATGCTTATGTGTATATATGGATTTCTGGTTTTGCCTCTCTTCAAGGAAATATCTATATGGCATTACAGTCTGCTAGACCAACTAGACAACAGAGCTCCATTATGATCTAGTATTCACAAGTTTTCGTCTAAATAAAGTTTAAATTTAGGCATTGCACTGACTATCTCTTTTTAAATTTTCCTACATGTGTGTGTGCACAATGATGAGTACTGGTGAGCATCCTCTGCACACACAGCATTTCCACATGGCTCATGGGCTTCGATGGCCTTCAAGGGATTTGGAGAGTTTCACTCTGCAGCCCACACTCAGCAGTGTGCAACCTGCTGGCTTATGAATTCTCTGAGTCAGGGAGTCACAGAGAGAGTGAGGCAGTCACAGAGGGAAGGGCTATCAACATCTTATCTCAAGTAACCCACGGTGGTATGAAGCTCTCAGTCACAGCTCAGAGAACGGCCCCTCGTGCTAAGCAGACAGGTTGCTATTCCTGCTGTGCAGAGAAATTCCCCTCATCTTTTCCATTACAGTGTGCTTAATGGAAAATGTCAAGAAGCAAGGTTAAAAAAGAAGAAAGTGCTTGTTTAAAGTGCTAGATTGACAACCTATTTATTCACAGAACAGGCAGAGTACAGGCAACAGCAGTTCAAGTGTCTCACACTTTTGCAGCTGCTGCTAAAGGTGAAACACTAATGCAGCCTCTCCCTTCTCTCTCAGTCTCCAACTTGTCTGTGGGATTGGAAATTGGGACCTTCAGTACAGGTACATATGCAGTAATTAAAACAGCAAGAAAGATTTCAATATGTTTTGCATATGAGAGATCATCAGAGTCAGAATCATTACGAATAGCAAAACCTACAATATGGACAGTGCTTGTTTCAAAAATGGGTAGTGCTGGATATCTTTACAAGAGAAAACTCACGGGTTTCATCTACAATGAAATTATTCTGAGACCAAATTTTAAGGTGGTTAATTCATTTTTGAACTTGGCAAATTAATTTCCAGTGTCTTGGCAGTATATCAAAAAATCTAATCCAGTTTTGGATAAATTCTGCACAGGGTTCCTTTTCACTCCAGCAATACTCACAAACTCCAGGTATACAAATACACCTGTCCAGCTTCCCAGACATATATAGATTTTTCTTGGCATAAACTACTTTAAAATTGCAAAACAAACATTTTAGGTAAATTGAAATATGAAATCTGCCCAATTAGTTGGTGGTTTCAGTCAGAATCATCAGAACTCCCACTTATGGTGGAGCAAATCATTCTGGAAAGAAAAGAAGGGAAAGGGCAACCAAGGATAGAGAAGTTAGAAAAATCTGACACTTTTTAAAGTTTTCAAACTTTGAAGGAATAGCGTCTTAGTATAATTAAAGAAAAAAGGAGAGAGAGAGGAAAGTGATATCTCGTAAGCACTTAGAGAAACGGATGATGTTTTTAGCCTCTATTGTTTGTATATGGAAAAATAAAAGTAAATCAAGAGGTTACGTCTTCTGAGTCCTTCTGATCCTACACTGTCCATCAGCCATCTATTCTCCAAACTCCTTCAAACAGGATTTTCAAGCAGAAAGGGTTCCCAGCACCCCTCCCCATTTAGTGCACATGTGGTGCAGCAACAGTCTGGAATATGATATCTCCTGTTTATCTTTCTGCCTGACCTCCTCTCACACATCCTGATCCAAAGCCCCCTGGCAGGCAGTGAAGCACTGAGGCTGGACCAGGTGGTCCTGTGGGTGAAGAAGCCCTGCAGTAGAGTATGTTCTACAGCACAGTGTTTTCTCGCTCACAGGATACACACGAGTTTCAAGGGGAACATTTAAACTACAGTTAAATCCTCCTCTTCTCATTAGAGCTGTTAACTACAGAGCTGTAGCAAATAACACTAGTCTGGGCTACGATGGTACCTGAAGAATATAGAGAAATGACATAAAAGCAGTAATGACAGTAGCCTGTTTAATTTGGATTTTAGAGGATAATTACTGTTTTCATATTTTCTGTTCATTCCTTCAGTGAGGTGCTGCTATGCCTACAGCTATCTCGCAAATAATAAATGAGGTACATAGAACAAGGTACCTAGCAACATTGGAAATAAAATTATGCTTTTTATTTGCTATTGTTATTTTTTAATCCTTCAATCCCAAAGCCTGCAGGGCTTAGTTAAAGCCAAAGAAAGAGTATAAAATAAAAATGACACACAGTGTTATGGTAAGCACACACAAGTTATTTTCTGCAGAGCAACACCTGAAGTAAACTCAAATCTCAGAGCATGTAACTAAACACATGTCAATGCAGTAGGGTATTTGCTGACTGAGAGGTGAGGCCCCTTTGAGCGAGTTGGGACAGCTCCAGAAGAGGCTGCAGCCATGCAGGGGCACGATCCCAGGTCTTTGAACCAGGATAGTGACACTGATTGAGAAATTGGTAAGAATTAACCCACCCTTTTAGTGTAACACAAAGGCCATTGTCACTGCTCAAGTACCACAGCAGCTCTGCTTGGCTTCCAGAGAGGACTCACATGGAGCAGGATCTTCTCCGTGGCACTGAAGAGTTTGTTACCAACATGCTCTGACTGCCTTCCTTGCCTCTTTTTCTACTCCTTTTTATTTTTCAGAGAAAGCATTATTTTTTAAAACTACCCAACACCCTGAATATTTAAAGATAGATATCAAACAAAGGAATGTATCGAATAAATATCTATTTGCAGTTGTGCTAGGCAGATGAATACATGCCTGAGTTAGAACTACAGAATGGCCCCGCTACAATGTTATTTATTGAACAGGCTGAAAAAAAAGGAAAGACCAAAAATTAAGTTTCAAGGACCCTGAAATCCTCCGCTCTAATACCTCTTGTGCAGAAAAACAATTATGAATTTTAAGTAAGATTCCTTAAATTGCCTGGGACAGGTATGTCATAACAGAATTTTCCTCTAAATTCTATCTACTCTTTATCTGTGCAATTTCACTCTTTCACATGTAAAGGCAGGAACTCAGGGAACATCCAACTTTCAAAAAAAAAAAAGAGAGAAATATGAGAAAAACATGTGTGACGTTTTAGAAGTAAAGCTCCCACAAAGGGGAACTGCTGGCATTAAAAACGAAGTTTCAAGAAAAGTCACTTGCATCTTTCTGAAGAAAAAGAACAATAAAAAAGATACAGACACACACACACACAGAAAAGGAGAGGAAAGCTCATGTTGCAATATAGGTCACAAACATTTGAGATTGAAAAAAACCCCAGGGCTGTCAGAGCATCACGCCTTGTTAACAAGGGATTGCTCCCAGCAGAACATTCCATTTTATCCAACTTCATTTTAAGCGTCTCAAGCAGATGGGCTCCTGTGACTTTCTTGAGGGGGGGGACACCCTTGAGGTCTCTCTCTTGTGCACAACCAACAGAGCTTTTTCTGTCACCAGCTTTTGGTGTGACACCCCCCTCCAAGCTGCCAATAGCTGGGCAGGGAAAAGAGGGGGACAGTTTGTGCTACACTGTGCTGAGATTTGAGGAAAGCAAACAGACCAATGATCAAAAAATCCATGTCTGCTCAGAAGGTTGAGTCTACACACAGAGTTCCAGCTGAGCCCTGAATTTGGACTGCCTGTGTATGTAAAAGACAGTTTCAAGAAGGAAGGGAGGCTGCATAATGAGAAGTTCAGCCATAAGACTGAGAAGCCTCTGCAATGCCAAATGCCCTGCGGCAGCCAGGAGGCCACATCCAGTCCTGCAAATGTGGGATGTCCATGATGTTCCAAGCACCACTTGGAACAGCCCCCACATCACCCACAGAGTGCTCGCAGGGCCAGAGTGGTCCTGTCTGCACTCTGATATTGCCAATGTGAACATGAAGACACATCCCATCCTGCACACAAACCAAGGCTCTGCACCATGGCTTTATCGTGGCCAGGTGACAACAGTTTGGGTTGTGCACCAGTGTAAGCATAATAGTTATATGGAATATAGGCAAAGACACTGCTGCAGCAGAGCTACATAATTCCTTCTGCAGGCCAAGGAGATTATTTGCTGCAATTCTGAGCAAGAGCTAAAATCTGACCCCAGCAGCACATTTCAGTTACACAGTGTATTCTTCTCAAACAAGACTCATATTCAACTCCTATTCATATACCCAATAAAAAGACATATAAAAGATGCAGTAAAATTTGTATTTAAGATAGCTGAGTCTTTCAAATTAATCTTACTGTAACAAAATCCATTTAGAATATAATTCCAGGTGAAATTACATTCATAAAACCACTACCACAACCATAATCTTTTATTGTATTAATGTTTCTGATATTGCATACAAGGACTGGTATCATCCTTTGTAATATGTAATATCTTTTCTGAGAAAGAAGCCTTCTCAGGTTGGATTTATCTCTAAAATAACGTCTATATAAATAGTTTTGTGGTAGTGTGATGATGAAGTGATCCATCCAACAGGATGTGTAAATTCAGTCAACTGAAGGGCAACAAGCAAAACACTGACTTCATATTTAAAAGAATATATAACCTAATTACAATGTAATAACTAAAATCCCTATATTAATCACAGTGTTATGGCAAGCGATTTCAGTCATTCTTTTATAAAAATTAGGATTCACACCACAATTGCATCTCAACTTTTTCTCTCTGAATGCCTGATGGGTCAGCAGAGGAGGCTCCATTGTCACTGCCCAGCTCTTCTCAGGACACAGATGCCACCCAGAATTTTTTCTGCCTCAGATTTTAAAGGGATGTCAGCATCACCAGATCTACTGCTCAGGAAATTTTTTTAAGCAACGCTATTTGCTGCAAGCACGTTTCAGAGCAGAGGAAGGGGAGGTGAACACCAAGCCAGGTTAAATCAGCTGTCTCCTGGTAAGCTGAATGTACAAATACTTTGAGTATAAGCACACCAATGTAATAGGACGTAGGTAGACAGAAAACTGTCCTGCAAACAGGGTCCACACTGGCAAAATTCAGCCAAATTCAACAGAATTACATGGATTTCAGTCAGCTAATGTACAACCTCATGGCAGATTGGTTGTAGCTGGGCACTTCATATCATACTTAAAATCAATATAGTGGTTTGCTCTTAAAAAAACACGGGTTTTCTCTGGATTCTATGTGTTAGCTGACTACCAAGCACGGGGAAAACCCCTGGATCATAAACTGCCGCTGGTGGCTTTACAGCCCTTCCTGCCTGCTGGAAGGATCATGGATAACTAGGGCTTCTCCTGCCTGAAGGTAGTGAATCTCTTGGAAATGGACTCTTTTCATCAAGCTGGCATGAGCCTGATCATTCCTCAAAGAAAGAAGCAGCACTTGGATGTATCCATCCTAGCCAAGTATCACTAGCATCGAATTTTCCATTTCCAAACATTTTTATAAAGTCCTACTGAAACTAAACTAATATTCCAGACCTAATGCAATTTAGGGTTTTTTGGGGAAGACATTCTCAGTTCAGTCATTAGATTCAAAATACCTTTTTTCACTTCACAAACCCTCCACTTATGGCATACAGGAGGAATCAACTCCTTTACTCCTTAAATGAAAACTTCCACATATATAGAAAAAAAAAATCATTCATTATCCACTTTTGCTCCAAATACAAATTGCATTTCTCTGACCATAACTACTTCAACATACAAAAAGCTTTACAAAACAGAGGAGTTTAAGTCAATCAAAATGCCCAGTAAGCTTAGTCAGCATTTACAGGGACCAAACAGAACGGTTCCCCTTATGTCAGTGCTGCTACTTAATAGTGGTTTACACCAGCATTTCTAATTTGATTTGAAATTCAGGGATGTGAGGGAATGGGATGTGCACACACAAGTAGGGAACTGCAGTGAGAAAAAGCAGATATTACACATTACTTATGCTGCTCAGTGTGCTACAGAAGATGCCCAGGAAGGGCTCTGAGTGGTAACAGCCTGTGCAGTGGGCAATAAGGAGGATTGGAGGGAGTCTGCCATAAAAACTATGGGCCCAAATCTGATGTCTGACCTCGTAACAACCCTGCTTTGAGGATGAGGCTGGACCAGACGACCTCCTGACATCCCATCCAAACTGAATTATCTATGATCCCTTTGGTTTTAGAGCCTTATAATTCATAATTCTCAGGGCAGGGAATCCCAGTTTTCTCAGGCATTATTAAAATATAATTACTTGCTATTCATTAGATATTAATGCCTGCATAGAATTTATAATTTAGCAATTAACTTTCAGGTATGCAAATGCAGATCCAGTGTAAGTGTGCAGGTTATCTCTAACAGCAGAATAAATATGAGCCTTAACATAAGTAGACAGTTTCCTCTATTACTGTGTAGCAGATTAGAATGTTCTGTCCCTTAAATTTGGTACAGGACTTTGGAATCCCTTCAGGATGAAAAGTGCTATATAGACATGTGCATTATATTTTGCAGCTGATCTTCTTAAAGTATTAATCACATCGATTCCATGGCTGCACACTGTATGGTTTCAGACTTCAGAGTTCAAACATTCCAGCTGTCCCAAAGGAAAATCCCAAACCAAAAAAACAGAAAGTTTTTAAGAAGTATTGTGGGATAGTTTGGAATGAAAAATAGTAACATACACTAAATCCTTCTGGCTTGCAGTAATCCTAAATATTCATGACAGTAAAATATTATTAGAATTGACCAAAAATAATGGATATTTGAATAGTAAAATAAATACATCTCACGTGTTTGCTAAGGCTAGAATTTCTGGAGTTTAAATATGTACAAATGTGAAGTAAGAAATAAGGCCCATGACCTATGAGCAGTATTCTGCCACATAGGCAGTATATGGAAAACTAATTAAAATAGATAAGCAATGTGTTCTGAGTTATGTATTTGTGTATGCTGAGTTGTTTGGCAGATGTAGGATAGAAGATGAATATTTCAGTATGTAAACTATAAACATGCCTTTAATTCTAAAGTGCAAGGCACCATTCTGCATTCCCTGTCAATATACATAAGCCTCATGAATATCACACCATTTTCCAATTTTTATATCTACCAACTGCACAAATAGCTAATAAAAGCTACAGAAATAAAAATGTTGTTTTCATAAATAAACTGGTTTAAATCCTGCATACACAGGCAAAGCATAATTTAGTTGTCTTTTTGCTCCATTTTTTAAAACCTGCCTACGTGGTGAAGGAAGAAACCTCATAATCCTTCATATATAGCCAGCTGCTTTGATATTTAAATACTAAATAAATCTGGGAAAGTGATTTTGATCTGCTAGGGAGATCATCTTCTCCATTCCACCCCCAAGAAAGCCAAGAGTATTTAATCTGCACTTGGAAGAAATTTGGAAGAGAAACGAGTCTTTAGGCTCTGCTTGCTTTACATTAAACATATTTACTATCAGGCAACTGATGGCTCTGCTCCTCCCCTCGCCTCACTGGAAGTGTCCTTAATTCTCTGGAACGAATACTTAAGTCTTTCTGCTGCTAGGCAGAGTATTTATGTTCCATTTCTCTGTTGAAACCACCAGAAGAACCAACAAGACTTTCAACTTGATTGCCTTGCATCTACATTTGACAGCTTTTAAGCCACACCGGGACAGGCAGATTGTCACTCGTGACACTGGCAGTGTTTGTCAGGAGCACTTCACTCAGGAAGGGAAACACAAGATAAGTGAGCTGGAGATGCAGCCAAGATATCTGGAGACTCCCTCTTCACCAGTTAAAAGGAATTTCCAATAACAAAAATAATAATAATAAAAATCTAAAGTCTGTACACAGGACAGCTAAAGGACAACGTGCTACAGTTCTGTGCAATTAGCTCTTTGTTGGCACTGCTGAAAATACAGCTGGAGTAGCAGCTCACAGTAAATCTAAACATCAAAGAGATGTCAAAAAAATCTTTCTTTTCTGTTTTCTATCCTGATTATTACTTAGAAAAGTTCCAGGGGTAGGTACCAGAACACCAGATTGCTCTGAAGGCCAGCATCACTGACCCTCAGTGCTCAAATAAAGTAGTAACAGGTTTCCACACTCTGATTCCCACAATTTCAATGGGCTGTATTGTCATTGTTCATTGCTTATATATAGCTGAACTGTTAGCACATTTCAAGGAACACGTTAGAAACTCATAATAATTAAGACTTTTCTTTAGCTAGTAACCGTTTATTCAAAGCTGTGAAACCAAGCAGTCTTTTCCCACTTCATAGCAGTAGTTTGGAGCAGAAAGACAAGTCCTGCCCTGGCTCGAGCTGCAGAGGATTTCCAGAATGCTCCATTGCCATGAAAACCTAAGAAGGGAACACCTTGTAACACCAAAATATCACCTGAAGGTCTCTCTCCTGAGGTTTGATGCAGTTTGGCTCTATTGAGTTTCAGATCTCCATGGATCGTAATCAAGCAAAGTGAATTTTGGAACGGCTCAAGGTTTCAGAAGTAAATACGTATGTGGGAATGTGCTTAATCAGGCACAGTGCATATCCAATTTACTGCTGTAAGCAGTCAGAAAGTTTTTGTAAAAATCCTTTTTAAGTGGAAAAATTCTCCTGCAGATTAATGACAAAGCCTTTCTCCTCAAGATACAAATCCGTCAGTGCAAGACTTCTGAGTGAATTCTCCACCTTCTTCTCGCTCTGAATGAAACAACTTACTAACTGTAATTATTTCCTAAACTGGACTGAAGTCACCTAATCTAAGAAAGGGATTGGTAGAGGTAGCCCTGTGAAAATTCATCTTTAGTAAACCTGTAATCTTTCGTCACAGGACAAAAAACCAGAAGCAACACTGAAGAGAACAGACGTTTTCCTTTTCACGTCACTGTCATTAGTTCACTTTTGAGTGACATCTCTCCTCACATTTTATATCATCTTTATCTCCAGTAATAAAATACAGAAAAGAAAATAAATAATTAAGGTCTGGGGGCATATTCTGCAAATAACTTCACGAAATCTCCCACTTAATACCAGTGGCAACACTCACCTTAAGAAATTGGGCACATTACATATGACTTGATAGAAAGTTTTCCAACTACAATATTTTATCTCAGAAATGCTGACAAAAATCCTTAGTAGAGTAGGGGAAACTAACTACAAAAGTTGAGTAACAGATGCAGCCTTTAATGGAAGGCAAATATGGTAAATTACCCTGGTTCTGCTGAATAAATATTTCCCTATACAAAGCATCTCATACTTTAAACTTTCCATGCAGTAATGCTTTTAAATTAAGTAATGAGGATTTGAGGACTTTCCTGGTAACTAGAAGTACAATTACTGGTCTAAGAAGACAGAATTTACTTAGAAAATTCTTTGCATATGGAAGATTGAAAGATTAAAAGGAATGGGAAAATAATTAGGTTTTAATAAGCAGTCAATTTTATTTAAAAAAAAATTCATGTGGTATGAAAATATTAACAATTTCAGGAGACACTTCAATGTGTCCAAAAAGTTTGCTATCTGAGTGATATTTCATACCTAATTAAATCTTTTGATAAAGTATATGCACTACTGTTGGAATTTAAGGGTGGGCCTGACCAATTTTAATTCACTTTTTTCTTCTACTGAGCGCATAAGCAATCAAAATTGTTATAGAACATCTAACAAAAGATTCCACTGAAGTATCATAAAACCGATAACATCTACAGGCCCCTCTGGATCTGAATTAAGGAAAGGTAATGCTTAAAAATCTCTCTATATTTCTCATTTCCCCTCCAACCTTGTAGCCACGTGTGCAAGAACAACACGGTAGTTTAGGTTTTTGGTCCATAATCTGTGTGGGGAATGCTGGAGGAACCAAGGAATGCTGCAGGAACAAGGAGCGCAGACCCATTTACACAGGTTTTACACTGTCTGTAGTGTAACTCTCAGTATTTCCGTCAAGCGACTGTGGCCCGTTCAGCCTTCGCAAAGAGGGACCTTGACTCTGATAACCCGTTCTCTAAACATGGAAGACTTTTCTCCCTTCTAAATCAATATTTCTGACTGATTTTGGAAAAAGACCCCAAGGTTCAAACATTCACAGGACACAAGGAAGATATTTATGGACTGGCTCCATGATAAAGAATCAATTAATAACGATCCAAGGGAGGCAGGAACAAAAAAGTCATTTTACCCCCAGTTTCTAAAGAAGCTAAAAGAAAAGACGAATTGCACCTAAAAAAATCTGTGTCACTATGCTCCCCCCAACCCCAATTCAACTATCTATTAGCAATGCCACATGGAAGCAATGTTAACCTTCTTTTCAGAACCCTAAAAAAGTCCTACGTGGTGATTTAAGTCCAAAACACTCTTTGAATTTTATTTTTTTTTAAACAAGAAAAGGCACATTGCCACTGCTTTTCGTGTACTGCTACCAAATTACTCTAAAAAAAAATAAAAAATCCGAATTAATCAGAATCTGCAAACACTCTAACAAAGTCATATTGCACTTTCACTTTTCAGCAGTAAATAATGATCCATGGCTTCCTGCTTTCAGTAATACTTTTCTGGTTTAAATGCAAGCGATTCTGCAGTAAAAAAAAAATCGGGAAGAGGAACACTCATCTTCTTTTTCTATAACTGCTTAATTCTGAGCACACTACCTTCCACTGTAAGACTGCATGCTATAATGCTAATTCCTCTATTAATTTCAGAGAGAAGTGATCTGTAACTCAGCATATACACATTTTGCCTTGCTTTACTAAATGGAAAGCAAAGAAGTCGGATCAGTTTATATTTAAACTGTGTTGAAAAGTGCATGGCTACATGCTATATCAGGGACCGAGTTCTGCTCTCTGGTATTCCCAGCGGTTAAAACAAAAAGTCAGTTCTCTCATCTGTACTAATGTGTCTCTGGTTTTAGGAGAATCGGCATCTTCTGGGACGTTTAGGGGTTTGTGTCTGTGCACGCTGAATTTACAAAAATAGCTTCAGTTCTATTCTTGAGGAACTCATTCCACAAGAAACTCAGCAATTCCTTTTGATTCCTAACAATTGGAAAATCGCAGTATTTGAAGCAGTAGATCAATAAATCACCATGCTCTTCTAGGCAAAAAAATACTATTGCTAACCTGATATTTTTTTCTTTGCTAATTTGTGCTTTTGGATAATTGTCCTCTCAGTATTGCCTGTAGCCTCAAATCACAACCTAGCAAACCAGTAATATTTCTCACTACAAACCGATTTAGTTTTTAATTAAAAAGAATGTTTTCAATCACAATTACACCATTGTATTTATTTCTTAGCTACTTAAGCTATTATCCCTACTAATTCTCTTCAGAACAGGGACTGCATCTTGATGCACTGTGGTTCTTTAGCTCAGTTGTTTAGTGCTCTGAAAAACTATTTGAAGGCAAACTAAAACATATGTGGTCTAGATATATTATGAATCTTACTCATTTTCCACACTCTTGAGTAACTTTAACCTTCCAACATCTACCTAAAAAAAAAAAAATCTCATCTGAAATTTTATAATTAAGCAGAATGAATACAAAAGAGATTAATCTTTACATGGATTCCTGTAAAAATACACTGAAATGGTAGAAGTGTATATGCTTTTCAATTATATGAATGATTAACTATGAACTCTAGTAGCTCAGTCATGCCAAAACAGCTAAGGAAGAGATAACAAAACAGCTGCAAGGAAAGGTTTAGGTGATATCTTACTTTACAGCATTTTAAAAGCAGGCCACAGTCTATTGATGCCGAGTTGCTCAACCTGCTCCATGCTGGACTGTTAAAAACTGTGAACAGAAACTAAAAATACAGTGGGATTAGGAAAAAGCCATAAACCCTGACACTGGTGGGTTGTTTGTCAAAGTTATAGCTCCCTAGTTGCAGGCTGGAGAAAACCCACAGCCTTTTAAAAGGCATTCTGCAATGGAGAAATTACAAATGAGGTGGGTAGGACTTGGGTGCTGTTACACAAACCATGTTGGAGAGAACCCAGAAGCTGTTTTGCACTTGAACATCTGGGACTCGCTGCACGGCTCCCAATAACCAGTAAGACAGCACAAGGAAAGGCAACACATCCCAGATGCTAGACATCAGTCATGGGCCATAGAACTGGCACATTACAGTAAGGCAGGAGGAAAAATATCTTTTAAGTGTAGTAGAATGAGAGGCAGAAAAGCTTTGCATGGATAAGCAGACAGCCATGTCTCCTCTGCCTAAATTTTCATTAGGGATAATGTTCTGATCCGTGTCACACTGAAGTCTTTGTGGAAGCAAAGTTGCTACTTTTCCATGAAAACTGCTTAACTGTTTAAGAGAGGTACTTGTTTGGAGTGAAATGTTTAAGTTAAGTGTGTAGCACGCAGTGCTAAGGGTCAGCTCTCGGATTTGAAAATCTTCAGGGAACAGCTGGGCCATGAATCCCTTCTGCTCTAATCCTGTTAGTGAATGAAGAGAGGATGACAACAAACACAGTAACCTTAATTTCTCGTGTCCTGCTTTTCCCTTTGCCTTTCAGTACAACTGTGAGCTGCTGGTAGATTAATGGGACACCAGTATTGCTTTGTCTCCATCTCTCCCAGCATGGATGTGTTTTGGAGGCGACTGACAGACTGAGATGGAGAGTTATGTGTCAGTCAGTATTGTATCACTGGAAACACTACAGTAGTATGTGCTGGAAATTGTAGAAATCTACAGTGAGTTGCAATTTCTTGGCAGCTATAAATCAGGTAACAGTGACCTCAATATTATTCTAATTATTTACACTTTCAACATACAGAGGGGAACCACAACATGTGGACCACAACATCAGACCCGAATGCCTTTAAGAACAATCAAGTTTGTATTTAGCTCTTACATTTCAGTAACTCAAAGTATGTTTGTAATTTCTTTGGGCAAATGAGATATACTACATTATAAGATGATTTCTGTTGTACAGCAAGCTTTGCTTCTTTTTATATGTCCAGAAAAACTATATTTGAACTGAAACAGGCTGAGGCTACCTACAGGAATAATCTCCAGAAGCAATGTTATCCTAATGAGCATTTCATAAGCAGCTCAGAATAGGGATGGAAAGAAAGAAAGAATGAGAGAAAAGAGCTGGATAACATAAATTTTGGAAAAACTTTCTTCAATAAGAACGGCTCACGATACCTCATAACTCGTGCTCTGAACAAGTCCCCATATTCATTCCTTAGGATCTTTTAAAAAACTGTCTAAGTAAGGGCTTTTAGTGAAAGAAGGATGTATCAATATTCAACATCAGCGTGTATTCATCCTCAGCGAGCAGTTACTGCAGAAGAGGGAGCTGACAGTTTAAAGAGAAGCCTTTCAATAGTTTCGTTTTTCCCTGAAGCCCTAAATAGATCACACAGCAAAATCCTGAACTGACACTTCAGAGGTGCTACAGAGACCATTTTTTCCTTTTTATTTCTGACATTAATATTTTTAATACAACATTAAACTAAGAAAATATTGAGTAGAGAATTTCAAAAGCATCAAATATCTTAGGAAGACAAGTCTCTTAACTTCTCATGCATCCTGCCATTAATTTGATGCTAAATTGGCAAGAAGCTGAAAAGGGAAAGCTTTGCACCTGAATTGTTATTGCATAGAGTTTGCAGCAGTCAGGCAAAACACATCTGGCTTTATTTGCATCTTCAAGCATGAAAAATTATGTGAAACTGATGCTTAAGATGCAAAGATTATATCTTGAGAATGTATAGGCAAGAATGCAAGTGATCAAGGAAAGGGTATCTCTAACAAGAACACAAACAGCAGGCCTCAAAAGGATGGGCAGGTATTGTTCTCTTTTCTATTTCTTTCTTAGGAAGTATAAATATTACATATCTTATATACATATATATCTCTCAAGATCTGGTACTGCCTTTCTATCTCTATACAATCTATGTCACTGACCTCTCACAAGCATCCCCGTGCCTTTGTTGTTTTGTATCCAGCAACACCATGTAATTCACTCACTTGCTGAAGCTCTGCTTGACACCACAGGGTGCAAAATAACACAGAAAATATTATCTGCGGGAGAAGAGAAGAGTGTCTGACGCTGGGAATACTCCTGTGAACAGCAAAATCAGCTCTGCCCTTTCAAAAGTTAGATCAACTCCTTGATTGATTGCCCTTCCCCTCTTTTTGTGGTCTTTTAAGAGTTCAAGAATTGGCCAGAAAATCAATATAACTCATGCAGAAGCCCCTCCAAAAGGAGAAAAAAGAAGCGTGGTTTAGTTTGGGAAGCTATTCACCAGTATCTGCTGGGTGCATCTTTGAAGTACTAGACATAATGCAGGAAGTTTTGCTGAAAACACACTCATTAAATTTTTTGGGCTAGGAAGGGAAGAAATAAGGTCATGTTCTGCAAAATATCCTATAAAAAGAGAGAGAAAAAAGCCACTCAAGTGTTCTGACACTGCACTCTGACATATTTCAATCATTTACAGGAAGCCCTCAGCAAAGAATGCAAACAGGAAAGTTCTTCCTCATGAATAAGCTTGCCTTTCAGCCAAAAAAGATCCCCAGCTGCCCCGTGTAAATTCTGCAAACGAAAAGGATTTCTGTTTCTAAACTCCCTGAAAGTCAAACCACTCTCACTATATACAAATCTCTACATAGAATATATTTCCTTAAAAATACACATAATCAGCTTATGACAAAGTCAGTGGATGCATATCATACTTCTGGATTTCTTAGTCCTACAGAAATTGTCCAGAAAGTTTACTCATCCTTGATCCAAAAAGTAGCCAAGTGTATTTCAGCAGGAATTTCCCAAGTTACAAACCAGAAACAAAAATCCCAAGCAAGTGCTATCTACATAGTGTAATCTGGGGACTTCGGGGCCAAGATATTTTATTCAGGAGTTTTGGAGGTGAAATAAAAGATGACACATTTACAAACCAAAGCACCTTGACAGCCAATGTAGCTGGGATAGATAAGAAGTATCAGTTTTCAGGAAGAAATTTATTTAGCAGGAACTTGCACCTTTACTTAAGCATAGAGATGCTGGACTAAATGACCATTTGTTTGATTGACTGGGACGTTTCCTTGGTTGGGGTTATAAAATAACATACGTGGCCAAAACAGCACTTTGTAAGGGAAACTTCTACCTTTTGAGTCTCTCCACGCTCGCATGATGGAAATGAAAATGTGAATGAATGACAGAAATGGTTGAGAATCTCTGAGTTTGCCTCATGAGGCACCTGCTGCTCTTCTGCTTTGCTCAACAGACACAGGGGGGAACCACCCTACAACACTCCAACAAAACCTTGGCACCTAGAAGGCTGTATCACAGGTGTGCTTATCAAGGAACCTGCTACCAGCTGTAAAAAGAGTGGGATAATCGCATCACCCAGGTGATGAACCGGAATCCGCAGGTACAGAAACAGCCAACATCTCTTAACATTTCTGGTCATGTCATCATATATATTACCAACATACTTCTGTACCAACAGTAATGAAAAGTGGTCGTGACCCAAATATTCTACGCATTTTTCAAATAAAATGAAAAAATGTGTTCCTCCCTCTACAGAGCATGCAATCTAAATTCCTGTCATCTTCGCTAGAGATTTTTTTTATGCCTTGATAGGTTATAAACTGTTACAGATTAATTTTAAGTTAGAAGTGCATTGGAGAAGTCTAATATATCTAGCTCCTTCTAAATTGCTCTTTGTCAGATACGATGGCTTTCCACTGCCTCCTCCCACACACTTTCCATCTCTCCTGAAAATTGCCTCATCTTTGAATCATTACCGTGGTAATTACAACAAGAGAAATCAGTAGTAGAAGAAAAAAAAATTCTCTGACACGAAGAGCATTATCATGGGACAAAAATATCTTGCTATATCCAAAGATAACACAATGCTGCATTATTAATCCTCCCATTGATTATTGACTTCATGATAAGGTAAATAACTAAATCTTTACACTTTACTTGTGGTTTTCCTTCCGGTTGACAGAACATATAAACATGTCTCAAAGCTGGAAAGGGCATGGTCATCCCAAAACACTTGGAGGGGGGAAATTTTTACTACTGCATTTTTTAGTAAAACCAGAGGTGGAATAATATTCACCAAGTGTTCACCTGGGTGAGTCTTCATGCTTTAAAAGGAGAGCATTGAAAGTATTTACCTGCTGGGTGTAAATTAGTTTGGATCCTTCAGATTGGCTCAATATCCACATCGACAAACCCATTGTTCTGCAAATACAGACCCCACAGATTAGCCTCCTTAGCTGGGTAAATGATCAATTCTACTTCCACGAGCAGCCTTAGACTCTTAAAGGCAATGAAAGTACAAATCCTAACATAGGCCATTATAAAATAATTTCCTTAGAAGGAATGCTTCCTTTTAAGCTCATTTAAAATGAGACTGTGAGGGAGCTAATATAGTTCACTGACTTTCCAGTGAGCTCACTGCCCCACGGCAGGATGAATTACCTCTCTGCTGTTCCTGACAGATGTTTGTTTAAATACTTGTTAAAAGCTGTATTGAAGAGGAGTCCACAACTTGCTTGGACAACCTACTTCAGTTTTTCACTTACTGTTACATGGTTTTTCCCAACACCTAACACAAACATCCTGTACTGTCACTTAATCCTGGACACAGAATCCTTTCTTTTTCCTGAACATTTTCATTGTATCTGAAAATTTTAGGTTATTTCCCACCATGCAGGTGACAGAATCCTGGTTCTTTTCTTCTGTATTCAAGGTCTTGAAAACATAGAAGATAAAGGGCTAAGAGAGATTTCCAAATCCCTTATTTATTGAGGAACACATCCTACAATTTTGATGGTTTTAGTACAGGGGCCAAGGACTCACTGGGGGAAAGACAGTGGCAGATCCCCAGCTCTGGAGTCAGATTTCCAAAAGCAGCACCAAGGCCAGGATTATGGTACGACTCAAGGATCTTAAGGGTCTTTTCCAACCTGAATGAACCTCAGCAGAGTGTGCAGAGATGCACATCACCTGGCTGTGTTGGGTCTAGCAGGGAGGCAGGCAGAGGTTCAGCTTCAATGCCTGTACCAGGGAGTAAAGCTCATTTGCAGTGAAAAAATAAAAAAAGGAACAGAAAATATAAGAATTATCTGGATCAAAATGTGCTGGGGACAATTCTTATTATCAAATAGCCCTGAGTACAATCTTTCCCCACTTTCTGTCTGAAAGGGAATGCTTAACCTACATCTCATGTAGGACGTGATCAGACAAGAGCAAAAGCTTGGGAATACAACAGACAGCCACAAAGAAAATCTCTTATATCACCTTCTGGTGAGAGCTCACCTTAAAAGATACATTTTCAGACTTTTAAATTTTACTTGTAAATGTTGAGGATTAAATCCTGATTTCACTGGTCTCACAGTGAGATTTTTACCAATAACTTAATAAGGGTCACATTTCAGGCTGCAGGGATGTGAATTACAGATGGAATTACACTTTTTAAATGGTATTTATGACTGTTCTGAAAGATCTCCATATATATCACCATGTCCTTGGAATACTATCTTGACAGTTTATACACACAACACCCTCCGCAACTGTTTAAAAACAACAGCTTTAAACATCCAAATATTATTTTCAGTGAAAGAAACAGATCTGTTTTATCACAGCACACTTTAACAACACTCAGGTGATTCAAGGAAAAGCTAAATCCTCCATCTTAAATTTCTGTCACGCAATTGGTTTGAGATTAACAACTTCTATACCTTAGTCTTTCACTTTGTTATTAGTTTTCCAATATTTTTTCCCTCATCTAGATTACCCTCTATTATTTAGTTATAACTTCCTCCATAATTGCAATCAATGAATAGTAATCACTTAATAAACATATCCTGACAGGTCTATTTTTGCACTGGGAAAAGATTAATTTTCTTTATCACCACTCCAGTAAGCAATTTTTTTTCCTTGCCTGAAGCAGCAAAGTGAACTTCAGTTCTGCTCTGCTACGTACAGGCATCTGAGCAAGACCAGACACCCCTCCTTTCACTTTTATATTATTTGGATACAGATTTACAAAAATCTGTGGAACTTGGAACGTGCATTCATTTTTATTTGCATTCTTATATGTCATAGTATTGCACACAGGTAAAAGCTGCTTTGCACAAACAGTTTGTTAACACTGAGCTAATACCGCTGTGCTGGGAGGCTTTTCCGAGTGCTTTGCTCAAAACCAGGTAATGCAGAGAGAAACTGCACTGTTTCTGGTACAATTTTTAAGCTTAGATACTCAACACCGACATGCCAAAAAGTTTGTATTCTGTTAAGTATCTGCTAAAGCCTAATTTGATATTAAATAGAATAAAACATCCTGAGTGAACTTGGAGACCTGTAGGTTGCTATGATGATTTCTTTTCTACTTCCATGTAAATATAGCACGTGAAACTGATAAAGAAACCCAAACAAAAGCATTTTGGTTTGTATATAGAAGCCTGCTTTTCTTTCTCACAAGTCAAATCTGTTTGTTCCAAGTTGGCCTGGCCTAAAGTCACTGGAATGACAGCAAGATTTTTCTGCTGACTCCATTTCAGACTAGGTGTAGCAAAAAGTGGAAATTCAGAGGAAATAACCTCTCCTATGGGATTCACATTTTTCTGCTTGAAGTCCATATGGAGAAACTCTCAAATGTCCCGTGAGGTAAGCCTGGCCATGCAGTGCTCCTGAAGAACTAACACGGGTATTCAAAAATACAAACTGTGTACAAGGATGGGAGAGATTCACCCTCAGCTCCTTTGCTATCCTTACTCTGGTCTAGCCTGGCTTTGTATTAGGACAAGCAGACTGTGCAGTTTGCCAGGTACCTTCCAAAAAGGACTAAATCGTGACTTTGGATTAACAAAATGAAATTAAATAATTTAAAAATAATTTTTAAAAAGCAAGGTTTTAACTCATCAAAAATGCATTTCTGAATATTATATTTTCAGGTGGACCACCTTCAGTGAGTAACTCTGACATTAAAGGGTGTGTCAACCTTTCAGTTGAAAGCGAAACCATAAGACAGTGCTTGAAATGAAAGTGAGTTTCCGTAAAATTTAAGTGCACTTCAGTTCTTCACACTAACATTTAAAACATCTTGAGCAACTCATCCTTGTAACCCAAGTATCAATTCACTCTAAGGACAAATTTTCCAGTAACTTCTGGCACTTTTCATACCAATCCTGATAAAAATTAGCTTTGCCATCCTTATCCTCTGAACTCTGCCTGTGTGTCGGTCCCATGTAACACAAACCAGTGGGGTCACACTGAGCTGTCCCTCTGAACTGAATCCCATTCCTGCTCTGTGCTTCTGTAAATGGCCTCAGGATACGATCATATGAAAAGTCATATTAATATAGGCTTATCACAAGAATATATATCTGTCTACAAACAACAGACAATTTAGGACTGCACTAATCTGATACAGGACAACCAGGAGGACACACCTAAATTCTATGCACCGGTCTCATCCTTGCCACAGGCAGAACCACATTAAGCTTCATGGATATCTTTCTAACATGTACCAAACAAAAAAAGCTTATGCATAATTTAATCATTTTAGAAGTCTCATCCTTGCTCTGGAAAGAATTGATTACATATATCAGTAATAGGGAAGATATTTAGTTCAAAGCTCTGAAAATTAGACTTAAAAAATCTCACTTCAGAGTTCACTAGACTAGTTCAGCTTGCAATTTTCAGCCTACTTTTGAGATCTGGGTAAAAGGCATCTTTTTGTCTGCACAGTAATGAAGACTTTACATACACTAATTACTTCTAAACATAGGCATATTACTAAGAGATTATAAAGCAAAACAAATTTTGCTCAAAGCATGAACTTTTAAAATAAGCAACTGTTACAGAATTTAATGAAAATATATATATTAGGCATTTTGTAAAGATCTGAGAAGCACTTAATATGAAAACAAAATGCCTGGATTAATCTAGCAGAGGTGTGTTGATATGATGGAAGTCTGAAAGCAATTATGAAAGAACACTCTGCATCTGTGCTGGTCACAAAGTGTTCAGTCATAAAAGCTTTGATTTAAATCATATTAGCATAGTGTAGGCAAAGCATGCAGCACCACAACATCAAAGGATATGCCCCAAAAAGATGTATCAATTGTTATTTTTTTTTCTCCAATAAGAGTATACTTTTAGTTTCCAACTCATGTGTTTATCAGAAATGATTTGTTTATCCAGGGAGAAATCAGAGGGGAATGAAAAAGAAAAAACAGCTTGAGGGATGCAAGAATCTCACCACACTTTTAAGTAAAGAAATAACAATTCACTTGTAATAAGACTGTCCCATTAAGGTCCCTGATTGCTATTAAAATCTCAATTGACCTACTCTTTTCTTTGTTAAATTTATTACCTTTAGATAATGAAAACACTATGACTTCGGATTAGGACTCAATAGGTTTCTTTTAAGATATACTTCACAGTCCTCCAAAAATTTTCTGGAGAAAAGCATCCTTGCAACCTCACATTGACTCAGCAGCTGGATACTCTTGTTCCAGGTAAATTTGCTCAGACTTTTCAGAGGGGATGTGATGGCTGAGAATTTCCCATTTTTGATTTCAGCATAGAACAAATAACAGGAGAAAGCCAGGGAGCTATTTCTGTACCACCAGGAACACTTAATCCTCCACCACTTGACCCCTGCTCTGGGTGGGGATGGTGGGGACGTGTTTCAGGTGTGATGTATAACAGCAGGAGACCACTGATGCATCAGACCAGGAAATTAAAGGAGGTGCCATTCACACAAAGGAATATTCATTTAAGTTTGAAAATCTTGGCTCAGATGATACCAGGATGAACCATTTGTTACATCTTACTAATGTTCATTTTGCTGTGGAATTTAATGTTCTGTTGCGGTTTTTTTTTAACTCTACAAATCATTTTGTTACTGATTTTAAATGATTCCAAGAGCTCACCTGCATTTCACCCAGCACACTTTGAGTCAGATTTAAGCACTAGGGTCCTTAAGGGAACAGCCCATTACAATACACGACAGTAACTATGTTTCTACGATTTATGAAAAGAAAGCAATATGTGCCTGTTTCGGTGCCTGTCGTTTGCCTACCAATGGTGCAGTGCTCCCCATTCCAGCCCTCTCTGCATTCACACTTCCCATCTTTACAAGTTCCGTGCTCCGTGCAACGGGGGTGACACACGCGCTGGTCACAGGCCGCTCCCGTCCAGCCTTCTTCGCAGCGACACGCTCCGCCCATGCACACCCCGTGGGTGCCACAGTCCACAGAACACACTTCTAGGAGAGAAAAGAAGGAATAACGAACTGATTTGCAGAGGGAAAAAAAAAACAAACCCCAACAACCACGAAACAAAACCAGCAACAACTGGAATTGCAGCAGGTACTTCAGCGGCAGCGGGGTGGGAGTCGGGAAGGGAAGGGGAGCAGAACAGACATGCTGTGGCTGCAAACTGAGGACTGTCAAAAGCTGGCCTGCTCATATTCTGAGGAAAACTGGCATTTCACTTCTGCTTTAAAACTAAATCATATTTAAAAGTTATTTTAAAAAATCTGCTGGACAGGCTGCCCTAGAACTGCGTCCTCTAGGCAGATAAAAACAAGTTTCAGAGGTAGTGTCCCCAACGCTGTCAGCAGCCAGAATGGGAGCAGGTAAAGCTCTGCTTTGCTCACACCTGGACCTCAGGGGACACATTTCAATGATAGACACTGATTTGCTAAGAATGACACTGAAACTCACTCATTCAGCAGAGAATGGTGGCAATTCAGGGTCACTTAGACTCTAGGATCGATGGGTAAAAGACACTTTCAAAGGAGAGATCTTGGATTCCTATTACGTGGTCAGTTATCTGGTGTCTCACTCCCAGAATGCTCTCTGCCAGCTGAGAAAAGCAGAGGGGTCTTTTGCCTCACATATCACCAAAGAAATGGAGAGTAAAACTCATTCATGAATTTTTTTGTCTGCTAATCCATGAAGCAGAAAACACACGTCTTCATATTCATGTCACTGGTGGGGTGTTCTAAGTGCTTAATCTTAGGAAATAACTGAATAAGTGTGAAAAATGCAAATAATTATTCTGAGAGACTTGTTTTTGGCCTACAAGGTTCAACTCAAGGTTCAACTTACAATATAAATGCAAAATTCCCAGTATTCCCCCCACACACACAAATAGAACATTTGCTGTCTTGTCAAATCTGTGTTGTCTCTTTTACTCCTTCTGTTAGAATAATCAAGTTTTACAACTGTAGCTTTGGTGAGGATGCAAGTTTTAGCTAACACTTTTGTACCTGCTTTTAAGTGTTACTTAACTTTTTAAAAATATATTATAAAACTTTAATATTATATGAACTTGTATAATAAAATATAATTATATATAAAACTTTGTATTATAAAAACAATATTATAAAAACTTATTTTAAAAAATATTTTCTACATACAACTGAAGAGGGAAAAAACCCCTTTATTTGAAAAGATATCTTTCTGGTTTGTGACGTTTTTCATAACTGAGTAGCATTTTGATGTGCAGTAAAGCAAACTCCCAAAATAGACCCAAGTGGAGCGTTCTCCAGTCTTCAAATGTTATACCCATTTATAAGTTATGGATGTTTGTATTTTCATTTACAGATGTGAGGCACTTATGCAACTTTTTTGGTCCAAATGAGACTCAGTGCTGGAATGAAACACAAACTCCTAACCTGCATCCACCTCACCCCCAGCTGACAGTCTCAAATAAAGAATTTCACAAAAAATATATCTGAGATGCATACACACTTCTCCCCAGCAGAACTAAACAAGATCAAACACGGTCCAAAGACAAGTTTCTCCATTATTTGCATTTCAAACCTGCAATAGATATTAACGTTTTAACAAAATAGGAGCGGTACTGCAACATACTGCAAGACAATATTTTCCTTACCAACGGAGCAGTCGGGACCCATCCAGTTGGGATCGCAGCTGCAGAGCCCTGTGTCAGCCAGGTAGGTGCCGTGCCCACTGCACTGGTCTGGGCACTGGGCTCTGGGAAGCTCACAGTTCACTCCTCCCCAGCCCGGGCTGCAGAGACATTCCCCATTCACACACACTCCGTGGTTGGAGCACGTCGGATCCAAGCAATCCACTACAGAGGAAAACAAAAACAATGTGGAAAGTGGTCAGTTCGCACAATATGATGTTTGGAAAACACGTAGGCAAGTGCTCTGAGAAGTTTGTGTCGCTGTGATAAACAAAGGAAATTGAGGTAGTTCTTCTTAACAACCTGGAGTGAGAATGGGAAAGTGATTTATGTTTTACATTAAATAAAACAAATAAAACAGGGTTTGACTGAACAATGACAGTTTACTGCAGCAATGCTGTGGTGGGGAAGCACAAAGACTTAAAAAATAGCATTTAAATGTATATAACAAGAGTTTCACACATTAGCCTGGAGACATTCTTCTGAAATACACTGAAGTCCCAATGACTCACGTACTGTACTTGAATTAAAAGTATGTTAATAAATTGCAGTTTTAAAGGATTTTTTTTCTTTGGAGTAACTTCAATACTACTATTACTACTATTAAAATGCTAGAGCACTGTGAGAACTTTATGAGAGCCACTTGAAGTCAAAATACCAATGGCTTTCAGCTTTGTTTAGGCTCCTAATCATTCAGGTACTTCTGAATGTTGGATCCATGGCTCATTAACAGCTGAGCTGTGAACCTGAGAGCCCTAGTTACTTCAAACCATATTGCTATCAGCAGCGTATTGCTCTTAAAGAAATAAAACCACATACAGACATGGATTTTATATTTTCTCAATCCAGAAACATCCGAGTAAGAAAGTGAAAAGAGTTATGATGGAAAATGATGCAATGAAATTTCAGTTGCTGTTTCAATCCTGACAAATAAAGGAATGTTATGAGCTGCCTTTCAAATAAACTTTATCAGTAACCTTATGAATTTCCTAATTTTTATCTTATATCATGAATTTGTATAAATACACTATGCTGTACTGTGAACACCAACGTAGAGGCTTCACCAGCTGCCTTTTGCTGTGGAATTGAGGGCCAAGGTCAAATTTATGCCTTAAATAACCTGAATTCATCTCATGACTGGTATATATTAGCTCACAACAACAGGGCCAAGAATGATTGGCATTCTCTCTCGCTGCTCCAGGAAGATCTGAGTTTATAATGAAAGTGATTTATCTCTCATCTTTTCCAAATTGATCCTTCTAAATTAAGGCAGAGACATTTTCACTCCACCTGATGTGAACAATACTTGATCTTTCAAATCTCAGCTTTTCTATAAACACAGAGCCTTGTCAAATTATTTTATGTAGTTGCAGAACATTTAAAGTAAGTATATAGATTAGATACAAACAGACGATTGAGGCAGGCACAGAGATGCAATAACATGAGTTACCAGAATAGTTTTGATTTTAATTCAGATTACAGTAGTACAGGAATAAATTACTGCAAAATTCCTTACAAGATTTTCACTTTAATGATGACACTGGCTATAGTTTTGGGTTTTTCAAAGACTTAAAGCTCAGCTACTGAGACAAGAAAATATTAAAATGCAATTTTGTATTTCTAGGTAAACCAAGACTGTTTTGTGGTTTGGCTCTGATAAAAGTTTGTAAATTTATAAATTGTTCTAAAATTATGCAGAATGCTCGTCCTGTACTTTTAGTCCTTCTTGGTGCTTAACAAAATTACAAGCTGTCCAAAGTTTAAAATACCTCTTTCATACTATTTCTGTTGAATCCAACAAACACAGAGCTGTGACAAAACCATTGGATTGAATAAAGAAGAACATAAAAACTTAGATCAATCTACTTTTAGGATGAAGGCTACTGTCCCCCCCCTACATTTAGTCTAATACTCTTATTTTTTTTTTTTTTAGATTATGGTATTTTAACAGAAAATTTAGAAGAGTAATATGTGCATAACATCATATGTGGTAGGACAGCTACTTTTAGGAGATAATGATGTCATAATGTACTCCCCTTGTCAGGAATGTAGCATCTTCTCAAATGAAAGCACTAATGAAAGGAATGTAAAGCATATGAAAAACACCACCTTCTGCTACAGAAGTTTACAGTCTTTCCTCTATCCTGAATTACAGTGCTCCTGCAGCTGAGACTTATTTCCACAGAAGAAGCCTCTCAATGCCCCTAAGCCTTATTTTACAGGATAACACACTAAACACCTTTATCCTTTGCTCTAGACAAACATACTTTACAGATGTTTTGTTCTATCGTGTGGGTAAGTAGCAGCTTTCCAAGTTTAAACTGAGGAGAGTTTTTACTTCGAGCTCCAATCTTGTTCTATTTTAATACCTGCTCTTAAGAGTTATCATCTCGGGCCAGATCCTGTGCTGTTAAAATTAGCATAATGTGATTACCTGCTATAGAGCTGCACTGACTTATGCTGCAAAGGTGCCGGCCCTGAGATGGAGGAGGGTTTACAATGGTATTTAATAAGGATTTATAAACGGACTGTCTTTGGTGTTTCAACAAAGGAGAACGTGCAGGTGCGTTAGACTTACAACTCAGGGCCCCTTGGCAGCTCAGATCATTAGAGCTCATTTAGTATTGGGCCCTCTGTAGATTTGACAAAAAAGGCACTGAAAGCAATTTATATCCTTAAGGACAAAAAAGGAGGTCAAGGAGTTTTCCGAACAATATGTACCACGAAGTCCCCAAAGAGCCATGAATTACACTTATGAAGTTAAATGTCATTGAAAAATGACTCGACCAGGAAAGCGACAAGAAAACCACCCTTAACTTAACCTAATTCGGCGATTTCACTTGCCTCCCCCCGAAATCAGACTGAATGAAGCCTGACAAATACTCCGCTTCATCTTGTGTGCAAATTTGTTAATAGAACAACAGTGTTTATGCTGCAAAAATTGTGCATCACAAATATTGATTTTGGTGCCACTTTCATTTCGGGTAAATTGTTTGAACAATATGACGATGACGAATATCAGAAATAAAAAGCTACTGGGAAGACAAAAAACGCTGACCCACTTGTTCTAATTCAATATCCTAGTTGGAAAATGGCAAATGAATCAACTTTTGCTGATCCTTTTGGAAGTTCAAATCAATAGAGGAGATTTCATATATTATATTTACCTATGCATATATTATTTGTATCATTCTACCATTAAAAGGGTAAATTTTTAATTCATGCAGAAACTTGAAATAAAACTAGGTGATTAACTGGAGAGACACCACTTCATGTATACCCTTTTTTCCTACAGCACTTGAATTAATGTAAGAAATATGTACAAAACAAATGGAATTTTAAGGTAGGAACATGATGGTTGGTTTTTATTTATTTGCAAATTAATTTTTTGACTTATTTATTCCCCAATGGTACATGCAAAAGGTTATTTCAACCTTTCTTGTCATGTTATTGGCCCCTTCCAAGTTTGCAGCAAATACCCCCCGCCTTTGTAATCCATTTATCATTTTAAGAAAAAACATATCCTTCCAGGTACAGTGTTGATTAAATAATGTCTATCCTTTCATCTCAAATAGCAATTCACCTCCAAGAAAACTTAGTTGACTGACAATGTTTTGTAGTGGTCCCAGGTTTGGCTGGTGTTAACACAACACCTTTGCTCTATAAACTTTTCTGGAGCTGCAGATGTGCTTGTTTCTCTAGTTTCAAACATTCACCTCAAGATAAACTGAATTAAGCACTACAGGAAGCTATTTCTCTTACAGGAGTCAATGGAATCCAAGGCATCTGGATACACCACAGTCATTCTAGACAACTGGAAACAGAGAGAGAATTCCATGCAAGTAGCTGGAAGTTACCATCGGGGTAAGGGAGGAGCTGCTTGCAAGGTAAAATTTACAGAATTAGGAAAGATCATTTTAGGCCATTTACCATAATCTGTCTAGTAACATAAGCATTTATATAACACAAAACATGATTAAATGTATCAAGCTCAATGAGATTAAGCAAACAACTGCAGTTAGTACCAGAAAGAGAGCTTTTGCATTCCTGATAATAGATTGGATGTTGTAGAGCAAGTTTAAGACAGTTTTTTTCCATCTTTGATTTTGATGCAAATGATAGTTAAAGCAAGGCATTTTAGATAATTTTTAATATCTTCTATAATCTTACACTCAGCGTGAACTGAGAACTATCAGTTCTAAATAGACAAAAACTACATTACGGCATTTTTTGAATATAGTTTGAAATGTAACCCATTAAAAACAATGGGAAAACTCTTGACAACAACTGAATTCTGGATTAAAGCTGTAGTAACCAGTGTTGGGAAGCTTTAGCGGAGGGAGGTAATGAACTGAACAAGCAGTCCCACTAGTGAGGATCCTTGTGGATTTTTTTTTCCTTTAAGCACAGCAAATTCACTCCGACTAATGCAAGATTTTGTCCTAAAGGTGACACCTGTAGTCCAAAAATTAAAACCCTTAGTGGTTTAAGTCCCCATAGTTTTCTTCCCTTTGTTTTCTGATGGGAGAAACAGCTATTTATTATAGTGTAAGATAAAAATCAATACATGTGGTGGACAGCTCTGCAACTCATTCAGAATATTCCAGAGAGACTCCTTAGTCCTAAAAGCTCAGTCCTATCACTTTAGTACTCAAGCTGCTTCTCCTTTTGGAGGATTAATGAACTCTGGAATGTCATCATAACATAACATGAACTACTACTGCCCTAAGGATGTGCCAAGGAATGCTGAACTGTCTGTTAGCAACTGTCCGGGGAATTAAGTTCCCCTTTAAAACCGTACTAATATACTTCAAAAAGAAAAGCAGTCCAATTTCTGTTGTGCATTCTAACAGAAAGTGCTATGAATACAACCAGGATTGAGCTTAATGTATGACTACATTTTGCAGGGTCATTCTGTTAAATTTGCTCATTCTACACACACAAGGAATTGGACACTTCCAACCTGGAAAGGTTTTCTGCATTTAAAAGACAGTTCTTGTTCATGTGTACCATCTACCTTTCCTTAATCCTATATGATTGCAGCTAACAGGAGTAAGTTGCCCCACATTAACTCTGTAAGTCACACAGTTATCTAAGTCTTTCAAATTTGTTTCATGAGCTTCTGTCTTAACAGTGATTGATACGTGTGCTTTGTGTGAAGATGAAGCTGTACAATTTTGTCTACCACTGCTCCTTTCTCCTCTGCATTTCACACCTAAATCGTTCAGTAAATATAATCCATAAGAAAAGATTTTTCTCTTTACTCTTCAACACAGGAATTATTCAGGTTTACTTGTAGCAGACACTCCTAATACTGCAAAACAACGTACACAGAAGGCCAGAAGTTTTGTCTGAACTTGGATAAATCAGTAAAATTGTGACTGCCCTCTTTTACAATAATCTGCTACAGCGGCTTCATGCTTAGATTTTAACTCTGTTCTTTCTTTTCCCCCTACTCGTTAAATAATTCCAAAACCCAGAAAACAAACTTACAACACAGAAAATAAGCATCCTTACCTTCCTCACAGTTTTCTCCTTTGTAGCCCACTGAACAGACACAGTTCCCTTCGATGCAGGAACCATGACCTCCACATGAGGGATCAATACACTGGCTGATGGGTACATCACATTCCGGACCTTTCCAGCCACTGTAGCATAAGCAGGTGCCTTTGGAGTATTGACCATTGCCACTGCACAGAACTGGGCAGGCAGCTGGAAAAGGAAGCGAAAGAAAAACAGCATCCAGGGTCATGCACGTATTCCTGTAAAAGTGCACTAAAAATCCACTGCCAAATACTTATACATATACTCAAATATGTTAACTTACTGGGAAAAAAACTCAAACCAACTAAGATAATTTGCAGTAGTTTGGTTCTTCGTTTCCCAAAGAAATAATTTGATTACTATCTAATAAAGCACTCAATGTGTTGGGCATTCCAAGAATACAACTGCTATTCTTTATAAACTACTGATGGTGTTTGGGATAACTAATGAGGGAGTGTGAACAGATTTGAGTCTGACATTACTCTGCTTTGTTCCTCTAGGTAACACTCAATTTTCACAGACAGCAGAATACAAAACATTCAGTCCCCCACAATATTTTATGATATAGCATCTTTCTTCTTTCACAACACTTTTTTAATGTAATGTCCCCATACTTTTTTAGATCCTTTGACTTTCAACGTAAGAATCTTGAACGCAAGCTTTCAGCTACCAGAAATGCACCTTGCCACCTATATCCTGGTGAACCTGGTTTCCCCAAATCCCAGAGTGACAGCTTTTACCCTGTGTGTATTGGCAAGAAAGCACCATTATTAACCCTTATCCCTCACCCTTGTGTTATTAAGGGGGTAAGACACATCCTGAGCAAATATTCATTAATGCAAATGGAGGGAAGCCTATGAATAATAAAGGTAGTTGGCAGGTCTTGGGTGCCAGGAATCAGATGTTGTACATCTGCAGAGCAATGGAAAGAAACAAGTGGTTTATTAAAACCCAGCTGCATATAAATGTTACACTCAGGGCTATTCACACTCCTTTATGCTCATGTCTCCCTTGTAAACACGGCAATCTGTGATCCTCTGCCCCTGTCAAAGACTGGACGAGGTCCCTACCCAGAGAAATGGAAAAAATAACAGAAGAATAACAGAAAATGGGAGTAATGAAGTGAATCTTGGAGAAGAGGTACAGTTTTGTGCTCTTCTCTCTGATGCAGTTTGATAAAGACAGAAAAGTATTTCCCTGTCTTTCTCACCCTTCAAAGTAATTAGAAACTAACTCCTAGTTTTACAGTGCCAAAAATATACTCAAAAGCTACTATTAATCATTAAAAGGTCCTAACGTCTTCTTGGCTTCTATTATCCCTTTAACCTGGATGATCAAGAAGAACCCAAGTAATTGATTTCCTACAAAGAAATGTGTAATGGTCCAGTTATCCAACTTCTCCACTGTTCAGTCCTGCAACCCTTATTAATCTTAGCTGTCCCATTGATCTGCTGCAAAAACACATTTCAGGATAGATTTTTTTTCAGGAATTTTCTTATTTGAAATGGGAAAAAATTGATCAGACAAAAATAAATTCAGATTTTTAACCTGAAATGTTAGCTAAGATTTGGAGTATTTTATTTTATTAATTTCCAGCAGCAACATTTGCATTTCAGATGTGATACATGCTCACAGGTGCTGTACTGAGTTCAGTGAAAAACATTTATAGTAAAGTTCTACTCGTTTTGTTTTTCACAGCTGGTTTCAGAGTTAAGTTTACTGAACCAGCTGGACCGAAATACCATACAGACAAATATCCATTATGTCCATACTGCACTCTGGGACAGCCTAATTTACATCTTCTTGCATGGCATCATCAAACACCCTTCCACCATGTACCACATGCTGAACTAGTAGCAAGCTGAATGCTGTGTGACTGTTCCTTCTGCCTGCAGGAATCCCAGCTGGAGCCTGCCTCAGTTCCCCAGTGTTCACAGCCCTCCACTGCTCAGGAGTGCTGCTCCTCCTGCAAGTCATACAGGTGAGCCAGGAAGAAAAGGGATCAACCTGGCACCACTTCCACTTCTCAGGCACGAAGACCTGGGGGCACAAACAATTCCTTTGTCCGTAACTCTCCATTTCACTGCCATTAAAAGGCTTGTTTGGGCTGACATGGATAGGTTTTCCCAAATCACTGTAAGAATGGTAGTCACTTCTTCTTGCTTTCTTTATTTGCCTTGGTGAAGAGAAGGATCTGGTGGCAAGGGATGAAAAGGCAGCCTGTCCTGAAGTCAGTAATCATGAGTGGCCGGTTTCTTGGTGCCATCTTGCACATCCTGACAGACTGTAGAGACACTGGCCCTTTATTTCGGCCTCATTTTAACACAAAAATCTCTCTCTCTAGAACAAGGCAATGTGGTGGTTAACCCTGCAGTCTCTCCACCACAAGTAAGACTGTTATTCTCTAAAATGGTTCCAAACCATTGCAGAGACTCCCAGTTGTCATTACTGATGGTTGCTCAGTGTGGATTCTCCAATGGCACTTGCTTTTCCCCATCAAACTCCTCCCCACGCTGTGATAAAGCTGCATAGAAAGAAAATGTCCCAGGAAAGCTAAACGAATCCGTAGGCAGTAGACAGTTTCTGTGGATAAACCACATCTGTTCGAGTAGTCAAAAAGTTAAGAGCCGACTCACAAGCTGGACACAAGTGAGGAATAGCTTTTTTTGTGCTGTTGCTTTACAGGTCAACATATCACTCACCACCTGAAAGGACTTCTGTTCTGCAAACCTCTCCTGTGGAGTGGAGTGAAAACTCAAATAAAGATAATAACTTTATTTAAACAGCACAGTTCCTTGTAAGAGGGACTGAGCAGAAATAACTCCATTCCTAAAAAAAATAAAAAAACCCCAAAATAACAACACCACCACCACCAAAAAAAAACAACAACAAACTTAGATGTGACCACTCTAGACCTAGACTGGTCTAGACCTATAAATCTGTGTCAGGCATCTGCTGTAAGATCAGTTCTCTGCTTGCTTTGCCCCTAAGTCTCATTAAGCAATGGGCAATTGCATTCCAGCTAAAGGAGATGTATATCTGCTGTTTGGAACTTGTCTATGGGAAGGCCGTTCTTAGCTCCTACTTTTGATCTGGATTTGCAGAGTTCAACTTCTGGGACACCAGAGACGGGCACAGGAGAAGAAAGATTACTAGACAGTGCTGGGTCTTAGGCTAAAGAGCTCCCACAGTAGTTTTTAAGCTTTCCCTCACCATGCTATGGTGCTTCAGGAATTTCAGTAAAGCTGAAAGCCATGTCACAGTTTTCATTCCTCTCTTCATGCTTTTACCAGGTCAGAGGTCTTGCTATGGTTCATAAATCTATTCAGTCCTTGTGAAGCTTGTCTATGAGTTGAACAGCAATCTGCCTTCAGTGGTTTGCCACTGCAATATTCATTGCCACAATGTCAGTGACACCAGAACTCACTTGGGACAAAAAAGAGAATCTGTCATTTAACCCTAGGGATGAAGTGAATACAGTTAAGATTAAGACACTTGCAACTCAAAGCCGCAGTTTAATCTACAACCCTCTGCTGGGGTTATTCTACAAACTGTGTGACTGGAATATCACTTTGAGAGTAAGAAAATTGACACAGAATCTGGGTCAGATTTTGGCAGTTCCAAGACTGCCATGTCACTAGGACTGCAGAAGAAACATGTAAGCAAGAATGCAAGCAACAGTCGGTTATAAGAAGCTGGCTTGTCACTGCTGTAATAAATGGTTCTTCCTTAATCTTTTTGTATGGGTTTATATGCTGTTCTGTGTGAGGAAGAGAGAGAATCAAGCTGCTTTTCCACAGAAAACTGGAGAAGGTAGCCAGAAAGAGGTTTGTTATGCCTATTTGCTAGACCATGTTGCTGCAGGATGAGATCCAAACCAATACACTCTAATTTTACATCCAGGCAGCTTCAATTAATATGGAATCAAGTTCCATCTCAATTCTAGGGAGAGGCAGGTTGCATATCTCACAGCAGCACTGTCAGAAAGTGGACAGAGATCTTCAGGAGTAGTTATGGCACACTCAAGCAAGTTAGGCACAAGGGTATACATCCTGAGTGAAGGTTGACTGAGCATAACAGGTATTAACCCTAAATGTGGCTTTGGTAATGTGATTCTGCCCTTTACTGGTATTCAAACAAAACCAGACTGTTTTTCACATTGGTCTCAGCTGATGAATGGATACTACAGACCTTTGAGTCCTGCAGGCTGCACACATTTAAGAAGACCGATTAAGCAGGAAAGACAAGCCAAACTTCCTTCTAAAAGTTCTCTCTCTAAAGATTATCTTTGCAGAGTTATTTTGGATTAATGTTGATAATTCCTGATGCATGAGGAAAGGTGATTTGGTAGCAGCCTGTTACACACGGATGAGGAGAGGAGATGGCAAGGGATAATGCCCAATAATGGTCTGGCACCAAAAGCCACCAGGCTTCCCAGCTGCAGCCTGTGCATAGACTCCTTTCACCCACCCCTGCAGTAGCCACACACACATACTCACCAGAGGTGTTCTTCTAGAGCATGGCAAGAAACCAGTAAAGGATATCTGAGGAGTCAAACTCTTGGAGGCTGTTGCAGAACTTGGGTTAGTTACACAGCTGCTTGGTTGAGAGGCCTTCCCCTGCCACTTGAAGTTCCAAACAGGATGTGAAGGCAGAGTTCTGGTTTGGTTTCTCTTGCTGTAGAGCAAACATTACCCTGGTGCAGAGAGTCCTGTACCACTGGAATCTAGGCTGTCAGTTCTCTACTGCAGACTTTTTTCAGTTCCTCTTCATAAAATAGACAAATTGGTATTCTTCTCTTCAAAGCTATTTGAGTCTCTGGGCACAAATATATGCAGACTTGAAAAGTTTTTGAACTTGCACCTACAATGCTTCCCTGTCCTGGACCAGGTCACAAGCAATGCCCTTCTATTGCTCTTATTTTGCAAGCAGCTCAGTTTTACATACAAACGTGGATTTTTGAACATGTCAGAAGAAGATTACCTTCCTTTGTGTCATCTACAGGCTTAAGAGTCCCCCCGTGTCAAATTTTTTTAATGCATATACCACAGTATTTTGTGGTGAGATGCCCACGGTGGGCTGGTGAGGGGAGTCACTGGTCTGGATGGACATAACTGCTCCAAGGGGTAGTGTTTGAGTAAGGGCCAGAACGGTATCCATAATGATTACAAGCCCTAATTTTGCACATAAACTCGGTTCTTCTTATCACAAGCTGGTATGGAAAAAACAATGAGCTTTACTGGCTGTTCACAATGTAAAAAGTACAGAAAATTAGGGCTTAAAGTGTTCAAATGTGAGTTTAAGACTGAACTAACAGCACTTGGACACCATCTAAAGTGCCCTTACATTTTAAGTACTGCTGACTGTTCCATCAACCAGTTTTAACAAGATTATCTGAAAAGTTAAAACTCATGGAAGAACATCCCATGACTGACCACAGAATTAGTCAAATCCATGGAGTGAATCTCTACAAAGGCTCCTAAACACAAAGAGACATCATCTATTGTAGGAAGTCCTAGCTCTAGAACTAAAAGAATTTACCAGAGAAGCAACAAAGACAGGTACAATTTTTTACTCAACTCTCTGCTTCAGGTCACTACCACAGTTGAAACCCTGGATGAAATGGAATTTTGATCTGAGTCATTACAGCTTTACTTCATTAATATAATCTCTGTATAAACAAACACGTACAGGAAAAAAAGAAACATACTGAAGAGACACTATTTATACTCCTATGTATGACATGTTCAGCCCCTGTTGAACTGTAGAGACCTAAGAGAAATAAAGATTATTTTTATATGTAGATGCTCCAATTTAGGAAGAGGAAGTGAATTTCAGTCACGAAAAATCACTGAACTGATTGGGCAGTTTTGATATGCTCTTTGGACAGAGCTCCACAAATTCCCAGTTATATGAAGAAGCGAAATACACACTGGCATAATAAAAATAAAGTTGTTCTTTGTTTCAGTGACCACCAGGAATTGTACTGAAGACAGATAATAGGTCAAACTTCTCACCAAAGAACTCTTTCAGTGACTCTTCTGGATGCAGTTCCTTTAGGGGATGATTAATTCAGACTCTGTAATAGCTCACACTTGGACTTCCTTCTAGCAGAGATTAAGCTGCTACTGCTGAGAGATTATGCAAGGTTTTGCCAGTATAGAAAGAAAATGGATTTCTGTTTTTGACAGTCTAATCTGAAGCCTATAAGTGCACTCCAGGTCAGCTCCAAACTGGAGTAGAAATAGAGGAAATATGTAAAACAAATGTAGTCTGCAACTGCCTTGTTCCAAACACTTAATAAATATGAGTAGGGTCACACTGTACTGGCGTTTTTTGGTATTTATGTTGGTGATGCATATGTGGCATTTAGACTACAAATGTTACTTTCTCTTCAATGGACAAATTAGATGACTAAGTAAGCAGGTGTGTTTTACTGATGCTAGACCTGAATCCTGCTACAGTTGTCTACCAAAGCCCTGGATAATTTTAGTTTCACTCCAAAAGCTACAGACAAGTTCATCTTCTCCTAAGATGAAGTCATATATGAACAATCTTAATCTAAACGAGTTTAAATCCACAAAACCACTAAACCCAAAGGAATTGCAAACATTTGCATTTTAGAAAATCAGCCCAGTTATTGAAAAAGTTAATTGCTGTCAACTTGATTCCAAATGTTGGCTCTAGACTTTATTATTATAAACAAAATAATACTGAAACATCCCTTATTTTATTACACATCGCTTCTTACACCGAGTATTTGCCCTTAATTATTACATGTCTTGTTACCCCAAGTATTTGCCCACATTTCTAAAAATTAGGAGACATATGAATCTACTTATTTGTAGCCTGAAAATGTGATTATTTTGTTTGACAACACTTTCCTTCATATTTTCTCTTTAAACCTATTTTAACCAGTTGGCTGCACATTTCACTACTTGTCTGCATGCCTATTAGCTTTTACTGGAGTTCACTTACAGATATGAAAATCTGAAATAACTTCTAAGACCACTCCATGGGTTTTGCTGTTTGTTTTTTACGAGTTTACGCTGGTTTTATGCTACTTTCCTAGAGAGAGGCTGCCCCACCGCTAGCAAACTTAGACTCAAGAAAATCATTCTGGAATGGGGGACTGAATGAATTCAAGGCTGTTTTCTCTCATCTGCTCTTTGTGCCTCTTTGCATGGCCAGGAAGAATGGTGGTTGAATACCGAGGTCACTAATTTCTGTCAGGCTGAAACGTTCTGAGGAACTGCAACAATTAGGAAGACCTACAACATCTTTTAGGCTGCTCTAAGGCCTTGTGCTCTTCCAACCAGGAGTCATCTTGTAGAAATCCACCCAGAAGCAGAAGAAGGAACTGCTACGAGAAACTGTCACTGACATTAGATGCTTTAGGAGTTACTTCATGAAACTATTTACTTTACGCACAACTAATTTAAATGATTTAACAGTGGCGGTATCCTACTCTTGCAGGCATCAGGTCAGTATTAAGAGGGAATGCACAACCTTTCCAACAGTCGTGTCCTGCTATCCCTACTTCAGGTGCCCAAGCCCAGCCTAACCAAGCTCTAGCTCTAGCTCTGCCAAACTGCACATTAGCAAGCCAGGAAGAGACTCACAGAAGAATTTCCAGAAGGACAAAAAACCCATCAGGTGTGTCAAATCTCTGACATTCAGAAACCATTTGGGGAAAGCAGCACACGCTGACTTAAGCACTAAAGTATGGATGCTTTAATTAATCCGGGGTGAATTTAATTGCTTTAGTTAAGTGGAAATCGGGTTAAAAATGATGCAGAGCATGCTGGGGTGTGTTAAAAACATGACATATGAGTTGGATGAATCGATAAATTAAAAGCGCACAGATGTTTTAATTAAACCCAGGAAACTTAACGAAGACCACTAGAGACTTTTAAGCCTATGATTAATTCAATTCATTTAAAATACCTGTAGAGATATGGGGATGCCTCCATTTTGGGAGGTAAGAAGTTCTCGATCGATAAGTACTTAAGCTGTTCTACAAAAAAAATGGCAGGATTTTTACAGAAGTGGCCGAACAGCATTTATTGCACAATGAATATTTACATTCTTCTGAACACTCAGCAAACTTTTGCCTTGGCAAAAATTTATCAAGAATATTTTTTCTCACTGCCTCCAGAGTGAGCCTATCCGTCAAAAAGACAACACTTACTGTTCCTGTCTCTACTATTGTACAAAGTACCTATTTCCATTAGATAATTGCTTTGCTTAACAACTGTTACAAAAATCTATGTAAGAATTACAAACATGTCTTCCCATGCTATCTAGCACCAATTTCCAGAACCACAGCAAATTTTTTAAAAGATCTCCTTGAGGCTGGTCACTTGGTACAAGAAAATTTTGCTTGATGAATTGACCCTTATAATATTTTCAATAACAATAACAATGCAGTCTGTAAGAATAGGGAAAAATCAAAATTAAGCAAATGTCAGATACATTTGAACTATTTTAATGGTGGATTGAAAGGACTGAAGCCCTATTACTGCTTTTGTGAAGATGAGCTTAGACAATCTCACTAAACATCAACAAGGATCTTAGTTCTCTAAAGATAGTGGAGCACAGCAGGGGGAGAGAAAAAGAACACTGTGCTGTCTCACTGGAAAAGCCACAGCTGAACATAAAATGATTTTTAAGTGGCATAAAACAAACTAATCATTGGAGATAGAGAGAAGAAAGGACATTTGAGTGCACTAGACACTTGATAAAGCTGTGCCAGGAGTCAAATGTCTGGAGGACTTTCTCCTGTCAGTACATTCTGGATTCAACACTTGGTCACAGCCTGTTTGCTTTCCCCTCCGCTATTGCAGAAGCTCTGCAGCTCTCACTGCCCATGTTAAAGGGAAGCCTGTAGTTCTCTGTGCACTGCACTAAAATGATTTGCAAACAGGGGATTGATTTGCAGCCCATCCAGTTTGGGTCCTCCCCGTCTCCTACATCGTTAAAGAGCAGCACAGTTCAATCTCTTTTTCACATGCATCAGTGCGTTCAAGGAAATGAAAGTTCCCCTGCTCTGGTCCTGGTTTACCACAGAAGAATGTGACTGATCAGTTTGCCACATACTTTATGCCTTTGAAAAGAAACAAACAAACAAACAAACAAACTCTTTTTCTGTGTGAACCAGTAACACAGAATCAGAGCTGTGAAATTCCTGCTTCTGATATAAGCAGTGAAGTTGACACAAGACCATGCAGGGAAAGAAGTTTTACTTCCTACCAACAGATGGAAACAAACAGATGTTGAAATCAGCTCCTGTCATAGACAAGCATGTAGATCTTCATTTGTATCTTGATAACTTCATCACGAGAAAAACTGAGGAAGAAGGGAAAACTAAACTATTTCAGAGGTTTCAGTTGCTGTCTCAGTGGAAAAAAAGAGTGAGAAATCAGAGATGATGCTCCAAGCTCACAAAAAGCAGCAGTAAGGAGAAACAGCAAATACCAGAATTATCCTTCCAAACACACATGTTATGACTGATAACAGAGAAGCACTAACAGCATGAAGTCACTTGTGCTTCTGGAAGAAGGAACAAAAAAGTGAGATATTTCTGGTAAGACATTTTTGGTAAAATTTTGCGCCTTTCCCAGTGAATGCTGTAAAAACTATTGTTTCTCTGGTAATGGTTCAACTCTGGCTAAACATCAGTACAGTAGATGCAGGATTACATCCACAGGCTACAGTTTAGGGTATTTAAAACCTAAGCTGTTTGGGTCTCATTTTAGTTACTACCATTTCCCTTATTAAATTTACCAGAAGAGGTTTAAATCATAACATGTTGAACTTCACGGTTCCACATTAGCTGCAGATACTGAAACATTTTTCTACATTTCAGTTAGAGATTTTTTTGTTTGTTTGAGAAAGTGAAGGGGGATGACAGCTAACTGAATTTAATCTCTCACAAATAGGGGCTAAATATAGACAAATATCTAAATTACAGGTTCAAACCTAGATGTAATGTAGGTACGACAAAAGTCCTGCATGCTGAAATATGAAGCTATGATTCAGGGCTGTTTCTGTTATTCAGGGATGGCAAATGTCTAAGGATCTTTAAACCAGACGCATTTCTATAACGTGATTTACAGTACTACTCAATCATAGTTGCTTCAATGACATTTACCATCAACACAAGGACTCCATGATGATCCCAACACAACTGCAAAGGCAAACTCCTAGAACTTAATGAAATAAACAAACACCAGGACAAGTCCAGGGAGACAAAGCAACCTAAAAACAAAATGTAGATTGCAACACAATTAAATAAGCTAACCAATTAAATGCAAAAACAAATTACAAAGCACACAGCACAGTGAGCACAATTCAGCTCAGCAGAGTATAGTTAGAGCAGAGAGATTCTTGGCCACCAATGGAAGTATTAGAAAGGAAACAAGAATTTTGGCTTGCCAGAACTAAGCTGCACAATGGTCTGTGTCCTTGCATGTATTTGTATGCATGTCCACTTCCTTGCTGCACTGGGAATCTTTTGAAATATTCTACTTATTGGAATGCCATTGAAACAGAAAATATTTGTGCAAATAGATGTGTCTGTGCTGCACATATATAGGAAGAGCAGAAAGATAAAGCAAGTGAAGCAACTAATAATACAGCAGCCTTCAAAGGCAGCTGTCAGAGATCAAATGAATGTACCCAGTTTTTAATAAATATGAAAATATTATATAATACTTTGGAAGAAAAATCCATTAGTAAGATTTTACTGTGTTTCCATGTGCTTTCCATCTTGGACATAAGCAAAGCAAACTTTCTTATCATATTAAGCCAATAAAATTTGGTTCCAGTTCAGCTACAGGACCGCCCATGGCCCTGACTTTGGTCTCTGAATTTCTACATGTTGGGTAGTGAATGATCAGATAAAGATGCCCGAGTGTTCACTGAAATCAGCGATTCCTTACATGTTCACTTTTTACCCATCAAGTTTTGTCCATCAGTGGCATTAGCAACTTCTCTCTGTTATTATCTTCTTCCTTCATTATTGATCTCCTCAGTATTCCCCATTTTTTCCCTAATCCTTTTAGCTTTGTCTTTGAAATCCCCTCCTACAGAATAAGTCTGTCTTCTTAGCTGCACCTCTATACTACAAGCTCTTTGGGACACAATTTCAAGTTCACAGGCTGCAACTTGAATTTAGAAACACAGGAAAGGGCAGTGCCATCCACACGCACAAGTTTGGCTGTACGTTTACTGGCATTTTAATACAGAAAACAAATGCTAATTAAGTTGCTACACTAGATGCAAGTATCAGGTATATTTAACAATATTAAGTGAATAGCTTTAAAAAAGTTAAAACATTTTTGTTGCCCTGTAGAGGCACAGTTATAACAAAAAAAAGGGAAGGATGTGCCTCTAAACAACAGGAGAATCCCGACTTGAAATGATTCAGGACAAGCTCTTTTGTAAATAAATTCTTTATAACCTAAGTTCAAAGTCGGAATCAACAGAAGCCATTAGAACTTTAGGAACAATGAGAAGTTAATATTTTTTGTGTTGAAAGCTATATTTTTAAAGCCTGTTTTCTCAAATATTCCCAAAGCTAAAAACAGCTCCTGGGTCCTATTTCGACTTTGCAAATACTCTCTTACAAAGAATGCAAAGGATACGAAGCACCGACTCCAGCCCAGTGCAGGCTGGGGAGTGATCTGAGTACTCTTGTGTCACCATCCTGTCACTAACAGCACTGCTAATCCTTTCCTTTAATCTCCAATGTACTGCAGGGACAGGAACATACTTTTAAACAGCAACGAAATGTTAGGATGCTAAATCATTTGTCTTGTAACAGAAATTTAACAAGGTATATGTTGTAGAATTCTGGAGTCCAGGCTCTCCAGTTCCCTGTTCTTACATCTAATCTCCCACGGAATTCATGAGGATTGATGAGGAAAGCTGCAGACCAGACACGAGGGCTCCTGTATGCTCTTCCTTGCCACTACTGACTGTGTGCCTTGAGCACCTTTTGGAGGCATGACCACTAACAATCTGAAAGAATTCAGCCTGTGACCCCATCAGTTCTTGGCTCCTGTTTAAATTGCCAATTAGAAGGAGCTGGAGTGATGGATTTTGTGTTGGCTCTACTTGTCTACCTGACACTGGATCAAACCTACTATCTCATTTCATGCAGGCAAGTAGCAGCTGATAGACAGCAATGGATGTCAGTCTTTGTCAAAATAGCTTTCATGTCCATTTATATATTCTCTAATTATTTTAGGCAGAGTTAATAGCACAAACCCCTTTTTACAGTCTACTTCAGTTCTGTAAAACCAAGAAAAACGAGGGCAATCACTGTCCTGTACATAAAACTCACTGCAAGCCAACTGCAGACACGATCAGTTTGCCGGAAATGAAATAAGTCTGCTAATACAATATGAGACTGGGAAAACGGGAAGAAAGTTTATAACAAAGGCTTTTTAAGGAACTGAGTTGGAGAGGTGGGAACTGCTGGAGAGGAACGTTGCCAGAGACAGCCTTGTCTGTTCAAGTATCTAAATGATGCTTCCACCCACTGTGAGAGAAGATTTGAGTGACAAGCCAGGGCTCTGCTGCTGCTGCAGCACGCACATGAGTTGGCACACATACACACATAAACACACAAAACCCAAAAACAAACCCACCCAGAAACAGATACAAAGAGAGAAGCTGAACATGCTGAATTTTGTCAGCTGCAAGAAAGGATGTGAGATATGTGTGGGTGATGAGTCAGGAATGCAGTATTTCCAAAGAAAAGCATACTCTTTTTTTTTCTCCCAAGAGTATGATGTAAGCGATGAGACATGCTATGATTATGAACATGTAAAATGCTTACCAATGAAGTTATTTCTTCTTTAATTTATCTTTTCTCTCTAACCCACTATTTCTCAGCCCTACTTTGCATTCTTCTGTCACAGTGGATAATACCATCACTCTACCTATTATTAAGGTTCATAATCTGGATATTATTTTTCACTTGTTTTCTCCCCTCACATTCAGGCTTTGACAAAGTCTTACAGATTTTTTTCTGCATCGCATCTCTTGGTCAGAATTCTGCCTTGGCCTTCAGTAATAAAATCAACATTAAATAAGCACCTTTTTCAACATGTTGATAAATTCAGTCTTCTTCAGTCATGTTTATATTCATCAGTGCTGCAAAAATCATGTTGGTAATTTGTTAATTTATCCTTCAGCTGTGTCACTTTTCTTCCCCAGTCCTGTTTCAGGTCTTTTCCTCCTATCACACGGAACACCAGCTCGTGCTCTAACTCCATTTACAGACCCCCTTCACCCCACACTGTTCATTGCTCAAATTCTGACTTCAGCCATTCTGAGATTTAAGATGCTTTTGAGAGTCAAATTTTAAAACATCTTTCTTTGAGCTGTTTCCTATGGTCATTCTCCCCATTTGCCCTCCATTATCCACAAGATGTTAATCTATTTGCCCCATTATCCCTCTTGAAGCTCTATTTTACACAGGGCACCCCCAAACTGAGAACAGTCACACTGCTGGTGTGTTTTTAACACGGCATATAACTGTTCTTCCTTATATCTCCAATTAATCCCCTCTCAACTTGTATTGATCTGGTTAGTTCCTGGAGTCAGGCACTGCTTTTATTTATTTGTTTTGTATGTAAAGTACCACCTGCAACAGATCAGCTTTAAAAAATACCATTGCTCATGAAAACATCTTCATAATACCCCAAACCCAGCATTTTGCCTATTCTATTGTCCCTCTCCAGCTCTTTGCTCTGCAAACCAATCTGGTGTGGGTGTCAGCATGTTTGACCTGAACAACTTCACTTGTCTGATCTATAACCTGTCACTGCAGTGAGTCACTTGAACAGCACAAGACACACATTCTATTTGTCTGTGCCAACGAGGACCCAAAGTGCTGCCTCACCTCAGGTCCCATCTCCTCTGTGCAGGACAGCCAAAGGAAAAAGGCTATTCAATATTCGACTTTCAAAGTCCAGGGGGCCTCTGTCTGCTTGAGCCATTTTTAGTTTCTAAAATTTAAAGCCAGGTTTTGAAGACAAACACTGCTTTCCTTACTGACACAGAGAGGAAATACAAACTCCTTATACATTACCACCATATGCCTGATACCATTAATTCGTGTGGGCCACGTGCTCTGCGCAGCAATGAAACAAGTACTGAATTATTCAACAGGATGCACCCCAAAATTCATGTTTTCTCCATTGCAATCACTGCCAGGACATCTTATGCCACTGGGAGCATTCTGGACTTGGCACAAAGAGAACAGTTTCAAGCAGGGTATTCAACTGATGAAAAAACATTACTTTATACACTATTGTCCAAGCAATAAGCCTCTGAAAAACCTCAGAGTGAGAAAAGTCTCAAACAACTGAAATCAGAGTAACAACTGAAAAAACCCATGAGTTGCTTCTTTTAGCAATTATACCTTACTTACCTAATAATTGTCAGCTTTTTACATTTTTATACAGAGATTAATAGCACACACACAACAAAGAAAATCGCAGTGGTAGGAACTCTTATTGTGGTGCAAACAGCAAATCCATTAGAGTAAATTTAAAAAGAGAGAGACTACACTTTACAGCTTAGTAACTATTTCAAACTAAATAGATGTTGCAAAAGAAATAAAAAGAAATTTAAAAAAACCTACCCTTCTTTTTATACTTATTAAAGTGGCGCCGTCCTTTGCCAGTAAGCCAAAAACAAACAGAATGAAAATAAAATAATGAAAAACCCACACAAGGAGAACAGGAAAAGAAACCGCGAGTAACATAAAGCTGATTAATTAGAGTTCTTAAAAATCAGATTAAAAAGTCAACCGATCAAACATCGTACAAATTTTTGGTTTAAAAAAAATCCTAAAGCCTTCAATCCATTTAGATTAAAATATTAAACATGTTTCTTATTACATTGCATAATCAACTAGAAGTATCTGCTAAATGGCAACTTCATGGCAGTTGACATAAGCTACTTGAGTCCATTTTTGTCCTTCTTTTACTAATCAGACACCATCTCTTAGCAGGCTATGCTCATCATGCCAATGTACAAATCCCATGTGATGGTACATTGTTCACCTTTTCAGATTAGCTAAAGATGCTTATGATGCAAATCCTAGTATTTTAAAATGCAAAATTAAAGGAGGTTCTGTGCACAGTTGCAAAACAGGATACGACAGTGTCTTTGGAAGTAGCTTTGTTAAAGGAGTGGAAGAGTTGCACGCCCTTCAAATATCTTACGAGATGAAATGAAATTATAGCCAACCCTGAGTCACTTCTAGGAACTCAACTCATGGTGTCACTGAACTCTAGAAACGGTGAATGCAGGATACCTGCTTGCAGAACTTGAAAAACCAAACTATGATCAGACATCAACAGCAGGAACACTAAGGAAGAAGAACATCCTGATATAATTCAGTGGTTATGTCATAGAGGTTACGGAAAAATAGAGATGAATATAAACAGGTGACAACACTCCAAAATAAGATAATCATAGCTGCATGTCTGATTCTTTAATTGATCCTTGGCCATAGCATCACTTTTCATCAATAACTCCTACAGATAATTGTGGGCAGGAGGTTACTCACAGTGCAGGTCAATTCACAGCAAATCTTCCACTGGCTTTAACTGTACACACTTGCTTCAGCAGGACTCATCTCCACACACTGAATTATCCTCTGATTAGCAGATTTTCTTTTTCTTTGTGTGCCATATCTTATTCACATGAGATCAAAATGTATCATTACCTTTCCTGTATGTTAGATGAAATTCTTTAACCTTAATTAGGTTACACTCCAAATGATTTCAAAGGGAATCCTGCCTCAGCAAGGATGGAGTAAATCTGTTGATACTGGATACCTGAGAATAAGCTATTTCCATAGGTAATGGAGAGAAATACTCTCCCCCCACCCCCAGTATTTGACAGAAGTGTTTAAGAGGGGGGAGTTTGTACCACTTCAATCAGGGTACAAAAGTACTACAGCCTGTGGGGTTGGGCCTAAAGCTCATCTCTTTCCAGTAATTTTCATGCTATTTTCCTGGAGCTAATGGATCTTCAGTCATGTCTGTGCTGTCTCCCATTGCTTCACCTCATTTTCATCTTTTAGAACAATCTGTGCACTGCCTGCAAACGGTTTGCAGGTGACTCCTCCAATGATTCACTGCCTCTGATCACCTCAAGATCAGCCCTGTAACAGGGCATTCACTGCTATAAAGGATCATCTATCAAACTTGGGTTTCACCCAAAGTGAAGCTCTCAGACTGCTGTGTTGCTGCATGGACCAAGTTTCTAAAAGCCACGTGAGGAGCTTGTTCACATTTTCTTTGTATTTCTTTATTTGAGTCTTGCCTCAAATTGTTCTACAGTACAAAAATGAGACATTGAAAGATGTTTTGCTAGGAAAATAATAATTTAAAAAATCTGATGGAAAGAAAATCATTATACTTCCATACTTGTGACAGCTTAAATATAAATTTAATATTACTGTAAATGTACATTTAACATGTGTCCACACATGTCATATGATGGAAAAGATGCAATTCTCTATCTCATTGTACTGTATTTTACCAGGCATACAGTCCCAATTTTGATTTCTGTCTTTTGAAACTGCTCTCACATATAATGAGCAGTCAAGTGAGCAGAAGAATCTGCGGCCACGAGAACAGGCATGGAAGTGCCTGTGAAATGGGTGAGGCACAGAGCCCTTGCACCCAACTCAGCCACAGTTCTGGGCAGGGCTCACAGGGCAATGCTGTGCAGTTCTGTGCCTGCACAGAAACACGAGTGCTGTCAACACGCCCGTGTTGTCATCTTATGCAGCTTTCCAAGGTTCTTTGTGCTTTAGAAATACCGTCATGTCTGACAAGAAAACAGTAGACTAGTTGAAAGAAGCTTCCAAGAAACCATTCCTGCTTTTGAGGGGAAAGAGACAACACAGAAAGGACAAAGCAGGAAGCAGAGGGAACACACTGAGGGGCAGGAGAAGCCTGACAGATACAGATACCGTTTGACACCCTAGAAAAAAAAAAGCTATTTTATCTGTCACAGCCTGAACAAAGTATTTCCTAGCATTAACACAGCATACAGTGTTACACAGAGGTTGAGTACACAATGCAGGATTGCTCCACAACTCAAAATGCTAATGAGTTGATATAATGGCCATGTATGTGTGAAGGGTGGCAGTGAAGCACACAGTCACTGCATGCACACTTTCACAGGTTAACACCACAGAAATGCATACAGCTGTCAATCTGTATTTATAGCACACATTATCACACCATTTACTTTGTGGGATACAGATATCTCCTCTCTGTATTTGCCAGCTGTCTTAATTTCTCAGGTAATCAAACAACATGCACGCTGTATTTGAAGCATTCTTTAAAATGAGCAGGGCGAGCACTGAAATAACAGCATTAGTTTTCCAAGGCCCTCGGGGTCTCTATTTTTCTTTTTTCTTTTTTTTTTTTTTTACTGGGGCATCTTCAAGAGCCAAATATGGAGACACTAAATGGAAATTACTCCCTCCAGTACAACTATAACAGCTACTCAAGGAGTATTTCATAGACAGGCATGAGTATGCTGGATGCTACAGCAGGGAGAGAGGTGGAGGCACAAATAACTGTCCTCAGGACTGGATCAGGAGTCTAAGAAGAAATAAGCAAATTTCTAAGGCCCTTCAAGTTATTTCAGAAAGCTTTCAAACACCAGATGTTCCCTCTTCGAACTCTAACAACCCTATCCCTGTGGAAAACACCTGTAAACATAACATTGATAGTGTGCCTAAATCTCACACAAACTAAGAAGGAAGCAAATTGTAAAATGTTATGAGTGTCCTCAGGAACATCAGGGAGTACAAACAAGCCACTGAATTTAGACAACATATCTGATACTAGCTGTATAACTAAAGAGCTCCTCCTGTATGAATCTTTTCCCTATGACAGCTATCCCAAACTCTCAGAAAAACTTAATAAACACATTCTGCCAATCCACAGATGTCATTTAGATTTCTGCTTAAGCCTTGATAGTAACGTATTTCCCAGTTTTAGTTGTTAAAATTTACAATTGACATTTAAGAAAAGGTTTATTTTAAGATTTTATCAAGTCCTACTTGTTTTCCTACAAGAGGCATAGTTCCTTTGGTCAAAGAGTAACTGTATACGCAAGAAAGATGCTTTGTGCTAAAAGTAAGGCTTAGGCAAGCCAGAATATATACTACATGCTGTCAATGAAGAGAATCAGTCTTTTGTTGCAGACCAGTTAATGATTATCAGAAAGCATTGATAATTCATCCACTTTTTCAGAAAATAAATTTATTTTCTGCTATTTCTGTCTGCTACCTCTGCCACAAAAAAGCTGTAGCTATGTAAGCTCATAGATAACGTAGACATACTTCATCTTGATCCTATTTAACTTGAGATCTAAGGAAAAAAAAAAGCATATTGATCTATTTGAATCTAGCTTGGACCCATGCTAGCTAGCAGGCACTGCAGATCCTTACATCACAAACACACACTGGGGTTATTTGTAAATACAGGGAAAATGATACCTTTAGCACAGTCTGCTCCATGAAATCCTGGAAAACAGTGGCAGACACCTGACACGCACTCGCCATTCCCGTGGCAATGACGTGGGCAGTCTTGCACTGAATCTGAAATACAAGAAACACAGGCAATCAGCCTACCCATTTTTTGCCTAATTTTTCTTCAGTTTATTTTGCCTGCAGTACTTAGAGGAACAGCCCCTAATAATAGGAACACCACAGGGTTTGGGTGAAGTAGAATGTACCAAATTTTGTGGCAGTATAAGTGTAGGGATCTAGTGATATACTAAAGTCTCAAGTTAAGTCTCAGGGCACTATTAGAACTCAAAATCTTCTGACAGTGCTCAAGTCCTCTGTTCCAACAGAGAGGTGGGACCTCTTAAGACCTTCAGATCTATGTTAGAATTTATATTATGGACCAAACATCACATTTCACCAGGAAAATCAACACTCTCCCTCCTGCAATGAGACTTTGCTCTGGCACAACCACTCTGCCATGGGACACTGATTATCCCAAGGACTGTATCTTCTTTGCCTTCTACAGACATTTAAAGCCTCATTAATTAAGCTGACAAAAATATCTGCTGAACATGACAAAAAGGAGCTCTTTTCTTCTGGCAAATACACTTGATCCTAAAAAAACAATGAATTAAAAAGGTGCAAGTAGCTCTGCAAGAAGATGAAGGAGAGTTCTGTTAGAACTGAGGACAAAGTTTAACAGAGTGACTGACTGAAATGATGACTTCAATAATATGAGGAAAATAGGCACATCAGCCTGGTAACATTTCAGCTGTACCAACACACTAATTTTCCATGATTTCTGTTATTATTTGGATAATACATACACCACTTTGCATAATAACAACCTAGAAATAAAATTCCAATTTTGAAATTAATTCTTAAAATCATTTTAATTTGAAAGCTGTTGGATTTCAGTGGAACATATTTTCAACTCTGAATTATTGGAGCAAAAATCTAATTGGGCAGTTGTTACTCTTCACTATTACTCCCTGTGTTTGTGGAACCTGTGCCTCCAAACTAAACGGCTCTGTCCCAGACACCAAACCAATAGAATCTGTACAAGACAGAAAATAAAATTTGGATTTGGAACCACACAGAGTATTTTTTGTCAAATTAAACTTCAGAGAAGAAAAGGACTCAAGTACAACTTTAAATCTAATTTCACAGTTGCAGGACACCAAACACAAAATGTCTAAAGCAAATTCTCAAAGAGATGTCATTAGCTTGGCCTCCTGAAATGATTCATGTAAACAATGAAGAGAAAAATTGAAATGTAATGCTTAAAGATATCAATTTATCTCATAAAGGAGCTTCTTTATAGATTTATTCATTATTTTGCTTCATGGCACACAAAAGCATTCTTCTATGTATTCAAAATCATGGTAAATTTAGTATTGTCTGGGAGTTAACATAATTTCTGTTATTCTTTCTCCTCTTCCACACCAGAGAGACGTTCAGCTGTCTGAGATCCTTTGATTATGAAGTGTCTGATATGGGTGTGTGTAGAACCACCTCTGAGCCGGATAAAACCCTGTACTTTTCTCTGGATTTCATTCCAATTACTATCATTGCACTATCAAGTAGTCTACCTGACTATTAGACCTTTGATGGTCTTGAAAGCTGTAGCCTAGACCAGGCAACTCTTTGAAGGGCAGCTTATAATATCCTAAGGTTTTCTAAGCACAACAGGGGCATAAAAAGATAAAAGCACAAATGTTCTTGTTGGTTTTGGAGAAGCAGAAAAAGCCTTCTATGGGTAAATATGCAAATCTTCCTCTCTCTCTCTCTCTCTATATATATATATCTCTCAATATGTATAGTGCCTTAACTCTTACAAAACCCCATATAAGCTATGAACAAACAGTAATTTTTTCATCTTAACCAAGGTTAACAGAAATAATTATGTTCATATTTAATGACAGTATTGACTCTCCACCTACACCCTTCTTGGGACTTAAGCCAACAAACTGAATTTTATACTAGGGTAAAAGCTTCATATTATTAGTCAGGCAAGGTTGGAAAATACCTCTGACTATTTAAAGTTTAAAAACTGACTTGTACTTTTTGCAGCTTCTCTTTCCCTAAACTAACAGGAATTACAGATTTATACAATACAGTGCCATTTAACACTTCACCAGCCAGGGCAGAATATAAGACAGACTACCCCAGAAATTGTTGTGCCCCTGTGACAAGATAGTCAGCAAAGTTCTTTAAGTGCTTCAAAGTTCAACAAATCTAATAAAGCCCAGAGAATTTAGACTCACTTTGATTTGCAACTAAATGTAACCCTATTCTTCTAACACAACTGCAGGCAAGATGTTTGGCTCTTGATTCCACCATGTTGAGGAGATGACTCACTATTAGGTGAGTGGTAAGCTGTAAAACAGCACACAGCTAATTAACTGGCTCAATTAATCTCTAGGGTGGCTGCAAACAATAACCTCATTTGCAGGTATCGTTTTCTTGAGCTGTCTTTCTACCAAGATTAAACAGCTCTCCTGTTGGATCCTATTCCACCTGGGTGTAAAGAAGCTTCTTCAGAGAAGCAAATAAGAAGTATAAAAATGACAGATAAGGGAGAGGAATATTAACTGGGGAATGCTTCAAACCAGACTGAACTTATCTGAGCCTTGTTTTCCAAAACTAGACTCAAGATGTATGGAAATGCTAAAATCTTAAGAGGGAAATCAGCAATTAAAAATTTGCTCTTTGTCAAGAGTAGTGTTGAGGGAAAAAAAGCACAACACAACGTAAGGACAAACAGGCCAAATACTGAAGATTCCAAGAAAGTATTACAACTTTAAGTAAGGGGAGGTATAAACAGAAAGGAAAAACGCTCAGCTGGTGGAAATACCTACCCAAAATGACTGTACTGAAAGAGACCACTTCCTTGTCCTTGCCATCGTTGTAAAATGCCAGGTGCCACAGACCCACATCCAAGTATTGGACGAACACGGCCTCATTCTGAACAAGGGTCTGAATGCTCCGACGTTCCCGTGGGGACTCCACCACACTCCATTTCTCTTTGCCATCCAAGCGTTCCATGAAATCATACTGCAGGGGAAAAAAACAGGGGGGAAAAAAAGAACAAAAAAAAAAAAGAACACAAACAAACAAACCCCCAAACAAACAGAGCTGAATATAGATTGACATTTCAGCTCAAAGTCTCCTCTACCTTGTTATAAAATGGTATTTCTGAAAGACAGGTTAATGTGAAACTAACATTTGCCAGTTGCCCATGGAACACACATTCTGCGAATTATGCATCTTTCCTCTGTATAGGTCATCAGAAAATGCACAAATGGTATTGCTTAACAGGATGGGTTTTGAGAAAAAATTTGAAATCTGTGATTTGACCCGTTACTTTCAGGTTCCAGCTTTCAAAGCTGGAAATGTTCAGCCTTGGAGACATGCACCCTTCTCCAAGCAATCACCTACAACAAATTCTTGCTGCAACAGGAGCAGACATCTGAGATGTAGCTCCAGACATACCATTGAATGGAAGCCCCCAGAATGTGGAACAGGAATAGCACAAACAGGAAATGTGTTTGCCTAACGGGTAACTCAGCATCTGATAAAAATACACTGCACAAGTTTTACATCACAGAGTAAAAGTTGCTTACCTGAGGTTGTTTGTGGAACAATCAGGGGCAAGTATGACACAGTAACCAGGGGGAGCATGGAAAGGAATAACACAAATCAAGTGGCTGAAGGAATTGAACTTGTATTAAGGAAAACAGAATTTCTGGTTGGATGCTTTCCAAGTATGGTAGAATATTGCATTAATCTTTGGAAAAGGGATCAAACAGAGCAAGTGATTATTTAGAGTATAAGAGGGATGGCACCATTAATGCATGGAACTAAAAAAAGAAAGAAAGAAATTTAAGATGAATGTCAGATAAGTTTCCCATCTATTAAGCTCAGTAAATAGCCTCCCAATGGAGATGCCACAATTAAACAGGACTGGAAGAAATATTGGTTAGTCTACAACAGGGAATAACTCTGCATAACAAAGCAGCTGGACTAGCTTTCCTAATAGGCTTTTTTTCTATCTTTATTGTCTGTGATTCTGGAGCTCTCAAGCTGAAGCTAATGCTCAACTGAGTGGCTCTCATAGTCCCTATCTAAGGGAAGCCCTTAAGAAACAACAAAAACAATATATCTAATCTTTTGATAGTTGTATAACAAGTCCCCTATGAAAACACATCTTGTTTTAGACACATTTATCTGTGTAGGAGTAGATAGAGATAGATAGACATGTCTAAAGAAAGATGTATGTGTTCAATAAAATACAGTAATAGTATGTGCTTGCTTGCCAGTAGCTTCATTACATTTCCCTCCGTTATCTCTAACACGTACAGGCTGTGCTTGCAGCAGCTGTGAGAAAACATCCACCTTCCCTTGCTTTCAGTTTAAACAGAAAACTGTAATTTTGCATCCTAAACAGAATAAACATCCACTGAGGGCTGTCTTGTACACTGCATTCCACTCATTAACACTGAGTCCTGGCAAATAATATACAGCATGCAATAAAATAATGAAGACTCGCCCTTCTAGTGGAAGAGAATGCATGGATTTAACACTTTAGTGACATACCTCACATCTGTCTAAAACTGGGATATAAAAGCTCACCTTGCTAGTTGAAAATTTTTATGCAGCCACAAAGGAAACCCACGGCAGGGACGAATTTGAGCCCAAACCTACCAATGCTAAAAGCTACCATCAAAGTGAGTGCATTATCCACTCTTTCCTATGCCTTTAAACATGGGACAATGCAAGAGAAGTGGAATAAAAAGCGTCACCAGACTGTTAATATCAGACTGCCATCCACTTGAGCTTTTTCTCACATGGGATTTTTACAGGGGAAGGTAAATATGGCAAATTAGTACATTTAAGCCAAAGCACACCAGAGATTTAGAGAATTCTGGCATGTCAGTAACTTTCAGAGGATCCGAGGTACCAAACACACATATCTCTATCTCTTAAATCAATGACATTTGGAAATACAGCTAAAACCCACTGCCTAACAGCCAGAGGTTAAGGACAGACTCATCACCTCCTCGGGAAATGTTATTACTCGGGCAACATCTTGGGAAAAAGAAATTGTGCTCTTCAGAACAATCGTTCACAAAGGGTCAACTAAGGAAGCAGCAATAAAAGCTGACATTTCTCACTGGCAACATGCTGTTCGTCTCTGCTTGTGCTGGCAGGTTCCTCTGCCTCCCCTCTGTTTGATGCTGATTCCACCTCCGAGAGTGGAGAAGGCTCAGCAGTTGGCCAGATCGAAGGGGAAGAGTGTTCAGCCTGAAACTGCTTGAAGTAGTTTTAGCTGCACAATCTCTTTTCGCGATGACGGGGTGTGACCCAGTGACAGCAGGTCCCTTGGCACGGCTCCCTCTAAGGCTATGATTTTAACTTTGGTACAGTTAAGGCTGGCATTGCCCCTCTTTAATCAAACTACGAAAAATAATTTAATGCTCAGGCAAAAAGTGACTGAACCTGAATAACTGTATGAATTGTGAAGTACTGGTTCAAACTGATACAGAATATAACTATGCATTTTTATCCCTCTTTGGATTCCTCAGGACTGAGGGGGAAAAAAAAAAGAAAAAAAGATAATGATCTGCTGGTGGTTCCCTGGGTGTACTAATCTTAATGTGTCAGCAAGGACTAGGTATATATGTACCCCAAAATTGAAAATCCCTGACTGAAAGATCACTGGGATGGCACTGTGAATTCATAACCTGATAAGGTTTCTTCACATGGTTGGCTGAATCATCATTTTGCTTCTCCTGGCCCTGTTGATTTTCTGATTTACCACACTTGAGAGATTAATTACTTTTATATAATGTTGTGCTGAAGATATCAGTCTTGCTTTAAAGCTACTTATTGGCATATATGAATAGATTAGAAGACCCATCTAGGAAAAGAAGGCAAGTAGTTTCATGATCATTAAGAAGCAACTGTGGAATTCTTAATCTAACACACACAACACAACTGCTAGGGAACAGACCGCTAAATCACATGAATTAGGGGACGGATGTCTCAAACCAAACTAAATCTCTGAAGTAATTTGGAAGTTTCACTGACTTTTGACTTTTTTTCCCTTTTTTTTTAATGATCCTTTATATTTCATGCTTTCATATTGTAAGTCACACAAAAATGGCAAAAACTGCTCAGGAACAACATGCAGCAGAAATCCCAAATGACTACATCATCAGAGTTCAATTTTGCAGCAGGGAGTACTTACTATGATTAAAGCTCCATATAAGCAAGTGACTTGCCAACCTACCTTGCTAAACAAATTCCAAATTCACACTCTCAGTGAGTTTGTTTATTTTTACTACCCAGCATATCGAAACCCTACTGCTTACTTTTATTTACAAACCTAAAATCTCATACTAAGTTCTTTCTGGGCAATTTGTTTTTATAATTCCTCCATTCAGTGCTTTCAGTGCATTTTATTCATAGGCTAATAAGGACTTTCTTTTTCCAGTAACCATGGGGAGTCAGCAAAACGCTTTTGGAACTTTACATACGCAGTTGTGACTCCACTGCACAGGGCCATCCATCCAGCACAGATCCACTGAGCCCAGTTTCACAGACAGAGTGAACTTGTGAGCACTGCAATGCAGAGAGAGCTCACAGGGATCAAGGCTCAAAATGCAGAGAGCCTGCATAATCTTCAGGGCCTTTCTTACACTTGAAACTATTCTCGTGCCTTCACAAAATGCCTGTTTGAAACTAGGAATTGAAGAGAAAGATTTCTTAGAGCCCTTGTCTTAACAATGGATGCATATCCAAACGGAGGGGGAGAGCACATTTGGCACTGTGGCTCTTATTTGCCTTTATGCCAAGGCCCTTTAGGATCTAAGCAGCCAAGAAAACATATGTCAGGGAAACTTGTTTGCAAAGTGCTTTAAAATTAGTTCTTCATAAAATCCAGTTGGTAATTATTAATTAAAATACAGCCATGAAACATCTGATACCCTCAATGACAGCCAACCAGTTTGTTCCCACATTTGGATGTGACACAAGCTGACCAGGGCAGTGCAGCACAGCACTCAGATAGTAGGTGGTCAAAGCACCTGAATGTGTTTGAGCACTGGCCAAAACCCAAGGTAACACTGAAGCTCCCCAGCTCTTCAAGTTGTTGCCAATAAAGCCATTTTCTCTTCTGAACAAAACCAGTTTTCATTTTGACATGAAAAATTTTGTAAGTACAACACAGTCTGCTGGACATGAAAACAACACAGCTCCACACACTGCCTTCTCCAGACATTCCAGTGTTGTTTCTATAAGGTTACCTTACCTCATGCATCATTTGGAACGTTCTACCAACATGTACCAACATCATAATTGCTGTAATCTCAGCAGAGTCGCTTCGTGCATTATTTGACATTTCCTGCTCATTTTCTATACCTTATCAATTCTATTAATATGACTCTCTTCTACTAAATTCCTAATGATCGTTCAAGCCTGCAATGTGCATTCTGTTATTTCTACACGGGACTACACAGGCTGGGAGGATTTTGCTCCAAAGCACTGCATTCCTGTTTGCAGTCTGCTTGCCACTCAAAACTGCATTTTTACTGCTCCTCTAGAGCCCCACTCCCTGTGCACATGGCACACGAGGCTGCATCCAGACAAGTTTACAGCTACATCAGTTTGACTGACTAAACCAGACATTTGGAATATTTGCTAAACAGTAATACTGAGAAGGTTAAATCTCAGCAGGGCTCTCAGACAGGAACTGCATCTTGTTGTCTCAGGTTAATCATGTACCTAATTTGCTGATTATTGACTTGCTCCCACGAAGGATTTTACTTGGCTTGACATATCAGCACTGATCAGTGATGAACTGTCAAGTGGAGCTGTTTCACTGCTTTAGAGCTCATGTCCCCAACCTACAGAAACAAGGATTTCAAATTTCAATTTTAAAATATTGCCTGGTGTCAACTTCAGACCGTTTTCATTAATACAAAAGCTTTGTGCTCCCTTCTGTCAGAACAAGGCTTCTTTTCACTAACTCAGGTCTGCAACAGCTTGTCTTTTTTTTTTTTTCTAAAATTATTTCTCTTGGTAGCAGCTTGACTGAATTTTGATTGCTGGGCAAAAATGCCAAGGAATCTTCTGCTGTACCACCCTGTTAACAAGCACCAGGACCCTGCATGAATGTGGGAAAGTTTATACTGCAGATTTACACCAGATGTAGACTAGTTCATACTGCAGATTATACTAGTGGATTTCAGTAACCCTACTTACAGAAGAGGTTTGAAACTTCATCTAAAGACTGGAAAGCAGCTTCTCTGAGGAGAAATCCAGCTCAGGAGGAAACACAGTTGGTATTTCTCATTATTTAATTTAACAGAAAGGTCATGAAATTTATATTCTACAGATGTGGAGCGAAAGAAAAAAAGAAAACTTTTCCTGATCACAGTCTTCTCAGATGAGAACATAATGAAACCTAGAACAAATACATCTGATCATATTGCAATATAAAGTTCACGTTGAATTTAAAAAAAAAAATCATTTCGACTACCAGTTACTTCCCACTGGCTTTCTTATAAAAGATGAAGGCATACCTCCACCATGTCGTAGTCAAAAAATTATAATTAACCTGTATTTATAGCAAATCTTGATGATTGCTTTGGAGCTTTGGTTGCCCTAAGTAAATTTCACTTCATGATTTCTACTTTTGTTTGTTTTCCTCAACTAAATGGCCGGGTTTTTTCATGATAGAGTAGGGGAAGTGAGTGCCAAAATTCTAAATTAAATGAGACGTGCTCAGTGAATTATGCCATTACCTCATTGCAACAGCTGAAGATCCACAGACATAATTTCACCCTCAAGACAACAGATTGAAGAATTACAGCCAAAACATTCTTTAAAAAGGCTCCCACCCTGGAATATATTCTCTGTGGGTATTTTTTGTGTTGCATGGATGTCTGAAAATGGCTTAAAATCACTTGACAGCCCTCTGCAATTTCCCCTATTTATCTAGTCTTTCTATCAAATTTTGGGATGCTGCACGTTAATGTCTAGTTATCTGGAAAAGTCACCACATGCCCTCCCCTCCTCGGGTTGTGGGCTGCTGATCCTGATTCCTTATCGGTCAGATATATCCATTCAGGAACTCAGGGAACATTTTAAAACAGCATACTTTAGTAAGTTGGTAGATTTTGAATAGCCAAAGCTCCTTTTTTCACAAATTCTTAGAAGCAGAAGACATAACCCCACATAAATCTCCTCATTCCTTTCTTCCCAGCTCTGATCAAAGGTTTTGGTCCTCAATTAGGACTAAATGAAAGAATAAACACCAAGGAACAAGAGGCAATGCAGAAGAATTCCACAAATTTGCCTGACACGGGGAAGCAGATCCAAAATTCAGGTAATGTAAGAGTAGTTTTCCCCAGAAAGTTAATTGGCTCTCTGTTTGTACCATGAGTTTGTGCATGCACATGGACACAGATCACCCAGGGCTGATATCTCTTTGCAGGCAGCATTACTTTCCCTACATGGCAATATGGAGCAATGCAATTATGTTAAAGCCTCTGGGCTTTTAGTTGGGATCATGTATTTTAACCATCTATGCAACTGCAGTTTGCTTTGCCAAAAAATAATCATAAAAAAGTAGAAGCAGTTCTTTGTAAATCAGGGCAAGGCATCTGGAAATGTTAAAGGAGGCTTTCCCAAAAGGAATCATGGAATCATTGCTTTTTTGGAAATCATACACTAAATAAAGCATTTAATTTTAGCTGAGAGTTTCTGAATGAAGACCTGATTTGTAGTAACACGGATATACATGAAGGAAAGGGTCCTTTTTCCAAGAGGTGGTTGCTATTTCTGCTTCTCTTCCACTCTAAAGAATGGAGGCTCTTTCATTTTAGTATGTGCAACTGCAAATATATTATTTCTCATACAGTTCTAATTTAAGTAAATGGGAATCTTTCCATTCACATTAACAAATTTTCAATAAAATAAAGAAATTCTCTCTGTAACAGCAAATATCACTATACCTTCTCCTAGCAAAGAAATTAAAACACCCACTGCACAGCCTAGAAGTAAAAGGTACTAAACTTTACAACTACCTTACCTACAGCCCTTAGGTCTGTACTATAGGGTCTTTCCAAAAAAGTGGCATTACTGAGTTCTCATCTCTGAGGCTGGTTAGAAATCAGAAAGAACTGGGTTTCCCAACTGCAAGACTTGCCCCATGTCTGAGTCAGATGATATATCTAAATACTGTCCTTGAAGGAAAAGAGGTTAAATTAAAGCCACTGTTTCATGTTCTCCAATGCGCCTGCGTGGCAGAGATGCCAAGACCTGTTGCATCCCCCAGCGATGCCACTCAAACTGCCTGTGGAGATTAAAACTGCCCTGAAGGCAGAAAATTCCATGTTAACACACCTGGCTGCCCGGCACTCCCACCGCACACAGGGCTGTGAGAATGGGAGCTTCACCAACACCATCCACCCTTCTGACTGGTGCCTAACTGGATGGGTTTTTCCCAATTGGTGCCAGATTTCATCAGAGATTTGAAACCTTGCTTCAATTGCAACACCATCAGTACTTAAAAAGATCACTTCTTTTTATCAATACATTGCTGAGGTATGCAACAACCTAGAAATGTTAATATCAGGGTGTTGAGTCAAATATCACAAATGAAGTAATTTATAGGAGTGAATTACTACACTTGAGTTCCATAAACTTCAACTTTAATACAAATGCTCTAAACTTTTTGCATTTTGACATTTAAAGCCAATGAACACATCGATAAAGTACCTGGGCATGTGATGGTGGGAGTCCTCTTCTTATGTAAACACCGAAAAGAGCATCCTTCCCTAAGGATATGTTGAACTTCAGGAACTGTGGCTGGCTGATATGGATCTGAGACCGCCAAAAAACTCCGGGGGGCACCTCCTGGGTGACCCTGTGTCCAACTTCTGTTTCTCCACTATCTATGCTGCTATTCCTACTGACCCAGGGTCCTATAAGATAAAAGCAAATATAAATCAAATGAGAGAGCTGCTTATAATACACGTAAGTTTTAGTCATTCCAGATGAACACCTGTGGCAATGACACCTCTTAAATCAAACGGTAACTTCCTTATTCTGATGCAATCTGCCTGCTGTTTCAATCAGTATGTAAGAATTTGGCCCTTATATTTGAAGTAAGAACTCTGTGACCCTTTTTTTTTTTTTTTGGTGGAACATCTGCAATCTTCTAAGCCCTCAAACCCTTTAATTCTGCAATTGCTTCTTACTGATCAAATATAGTAACAGTAGAGAGTCAATCAAGCACATGTGAATCTCCCTGTGCTCTTTTCAACTGAGTCTTTTACACAACCAAAGTATAAAAAATTTACCAGAAAGGTGAACCGAAGGGGTAACTTCAATCTATATTAACTGATTGCAAATTGTGATTACCACTGTTTCATTCACCAAAATAGGGCAATAAACTCCAGGTCACAGACAAAAGAGTGGACAGAAGAAATGAGATGCACAGAAAAGGTTTTAGAGGACAATTTCTGAACTCTAACATGCATCTTCTCCTTGAAAGAAAGTTAGCACAACTCAGTGCAGTTCCTTTTAAGTTTTCTCTGCCTGAAGCAGGGTCTATCTACAAGTCCCTCTCCCTCAAGCTGTGGTTAGTTAAAACCCATCATTTGTTGGTTCTTCATCATGCATTATTGAAGACAAGATACAAGACCTTTCTGGTTGAGCGCTCTGGCTTCCAGCCCATGAAACAGTGAACCTTTAAAACATGGTGCAAATCCCTTCTGAACAAGTTCTGAGGCTACACATATTTAAACAGAGTGTAATACGTGGAATGAGTGGTGCTTTGATTCTGTGTTCTGTATTCCCAAACAACATGGCGAGAAACGCATTTAAAAATTCTTACAACAGACACTATAATGACCAGAAAACCACAGAAAATAACTGTTAACAATCACAGAAATTTAAAGGCATCATTAATATCACTATTAAGATACACTGGAAGGTAATGATACCTCTGATACAACCTGAGGGCGTTTGCAAAAAGCTTGATGTTTACTTGGTGCTTTTTTTCCATGGTGCAATGCTATTTTCCATAACTGGCAAGTTACTGTTGAAATACATTCCAGCACTGTATGAATGTAACAGGATGGCACAGAATAACATATAATTCCAGCAGGTAAGTACATAACAGCTTTTCTGTCTTGACTATCTTTAATTGAGAGAGCTGCAAAAGCACTGTTTCAATTATAGACTCCAAATTATCTGTGTTAGCAGCACTTACACTTGTACATAATGAAACAGATATTATGTTGGCAGTGTTTTGAAATGGTAAAAGAATGCTCTGAATACCAACTGCTATACAGTTTTCAGCAACTTGTTTGTTTTTTCATTTTCTATGTTAATGGGTCTACAATAACATCACAGCACTAACAAAGAAGGAGAAAGGAGGAGAGGCTGAAACAACAGCCTGCAAAGAAAGGAAAAATGGCTGAGAACATCAAGGAATGTGCTTTTAGAGCCGCCCAAGAGCACAGATAGAAACCAGATTCAAACATGTACTGTTTCATAAAAACTACAGGATGTCATTTCTAATGGATTACTGCAACAGAGGATATCTCAAAGTTCCAATCTCAGTGCAGTCAAGCACCATCTCACTAGAATTTAAATGAGTCCTTATCCACATGGACAGGAAATCCAGGCACAGAGCACAGAAAAATCACCTGCTAGGTGCTACACTGGAATCACTGGCAGGGCTGGGACATCAGCATAGAACTGAGGGCTCCTTCATCTCCTTTGAGTACAACATTACTCCACAATTCCAAGCTATGGTAATAAATGATGAATTTTTTCCAACGTTCTTAAAAAGCGTGCGGTAAATCATTTCTTTGGAAGCAAACTGCGCACTCCTTAAGGAACATCAGCTGCATCTAACCTGACAAAAACTCCTTCACACACTCTAAAGAACCCTGCCCTTCAGCATGAGTATATCCAAACAGTCAAAGAAAAAGCTATTTCCAGTAGTTATTATTATTATTATTCAGTGCAGCAGATTAACTGAGCATGCAAATGGTAAGGCCACCACAGTCCCTGTGGGCAGTTATTGTTTCATTGGCTCTTTAAGCAGCTCCAGAACACCACCATCAATGACTTCTGTTAATTATATTGCTTCCAAATCTGTTGAGTATATATTCCCTAGAATTACAACTTTTAATTCTAATGGAGACTCAAGTTTTAGTATTTTTTGTTAAATTCAGCCTTAACATCCTTTGAATTTCCAAAATTCTGTATGTATTTCTATCTGGGAAAGGGCATTTTTGAGGACTCAAATGCATCAATTAAGCTAAAATTAAAATGTTCCAGCATTCAGGAGAACTAGAGTTACATTCACACTACTTTAGCATGCAAAGATAAAAAAATAAATCAGATGTCAAACTTTACTGACCAAAGATTTTTAGAAAAAGACCATTTCTTTATATTTCTCAATAAAATTTTGAAGGTATCATCTTAAAAATTGTTGAAAACTACAGATAAGACAATCGAATTTGTAGTTATCAGTCAGCCCAGAGAGAAAATTCAGGTTCCTAATACTGAAATCATTCAGTTCAGATTTGATATTATCTTTGGAAGCATTTCCCCAGAGATGCTCTTTTCTTTTTGCTCTAAAACATAAATGACCTGGTTTCTAGTTCTCCAAACCGCTCCTTCTGGAACATTTCAGTGTCTCAGGAAAATTTACTTGGGAAGAGAACTCTGACAGAGGGTCAGCGCAGCACAGGATATTAAGAGCAAGGTTAGATGATCAAGATGTACTTAACATACACCAAAGAATGGAACAGATGGGTGATTCTTTTCAACTCTGTATTTTTGTACTACAGCATCCTCTATATCTGCTCTATATCCAGCCTGTGCCACATCTGTGACAAACAGCTGCTGCCTCACCTCTGGCATCCTGAAAGGGATGCTTTTCTTTTGCTTTTGAGAATTTAATACATGCCATCCTGGTTTTATGGTGCTACATTACAATGCTGAAATAACACAATTTAGAAATGCTTGAAATTGCATCAAAATCCAGGTTTCATTTTTGCAAGTTTAACTAAACACTGAGAAAGTTTTAAGTCCAGAAATATATCAGAGCTCCAAGATTATGCATTATTGAATCATACTCTTATAAATTCCTGCTGAGTTACTCCTGTTGATATGAGACACAAAATCAGTGACAGCATCTTGGTTCTACTCCTTGCTTTGATGTTGCCAGTGCACCTGAGTTGGTCATGGCCTTGATGTTCTCAGATGACTGCTTGTAAAACAGAATTATTAACAATGACAGAATTATTAAAGATTCTTGAAGATGAGGAATGCAGAGCAGTAAGATGAAAACTAAAGGAGGTGTCTCAGCATCGGCCCTTTCACGTTCCTTCCTCTCCAGGTTAGAAATACAGAAAGGAAATGCAAATAGGTATGACCAGTGAATCTCTTTTCTTAATTAATAGGCTTATTTTTTTTAACCTGAAAAGCAGACCATCATCCTGGCTTTTGCATTTGCAATGCCTTTTCTTCTACTAACAGCTTCACTGACAAACCCTGTCTGTAGAGACTCAAACTTTTTTTATAGCTCCCTTCGGTCCTCACCTCCTAATGCAGAGAATGTATCTTGCCACCTGACTCACTCCCCTCCAGCTATTTTTAGAAGCTTCTCCATTTTGATGGACCAGTGCAGATCACATTCAAAGAACATCAACTGCATTTAAGTGAAGTTACAGATGTGACAAACTGACAAATCTGGGAAGAAAGACTAACCCAGACAACTCACATTACTGGCAACAAATGAATCCCAAGATCATTCTCTCTGCTGTGGGTGACTGTTGTAAAGTTTCATCCGTTTATCTCATAACCCCACGGATACTTGATTTTTTTTTCCCCTGTCATTTCCTCTCTGTAAACATCTACAAAAGAGTTTTAAAAGCATACTACTTCATCTTACCCAGGGGAGCCATTTCAATCACTCAGTCAAACATATATTCATCAACTAAATAACTCTTATTCATTTAAACTGCTGTGTTATTTACCCAGTTGAATTACTATTTTGGCATATACATTTGAAAAGACTGCTTTAGCATGCAAGTATATTTGCCTTTGAAGCTATCAGAGAGGCAATACATGACAACAGCAACGCAAACTCCCCCTGCTAAGTTGTCAGCAGGTCTCATCTGTGAGCTGGAGGTCAGATTCAAGGTGGCAGCGGATGGGACGTGCCCAGTCAGCCTTTAATTTAACTGATGTCAAGCAGTGTCAGCTCTGGAGGCAGAGCTGTATTTACACTGAAACCAGATATACTTGAGTATTTATAACTACAGTATCCCACACTGCAGTTAAAATTAAAAATAAAAATGAAATCTGGCTACCAGCAGTGTCACGCCACAGACATCACATTGGAACAGCAATTAACTCCAGGGCTGTGACTGTGCCTTCATCACAGGGGTGACTGTAAACTGCACCTTGGGAACACTCTCGGGAAATATCTAGCAGAATAACCATTCCAGCGGATCCATAACGAACTACCAAGATGAGGTGGACAATCTCAAAGTAAATACAAGGAATAAGTATCACCAGTGTTGCTTAAAGAGAATTCTCTTTCACTTCTTTTCCTGTAATTCTGTATTTCTTGTAAATCACTGCTGCAGACATAGCTTTCCTTATCTTTTTATCTAACCAGTTTTTCTGTTGTTGTTTGTTATACAGCCAGGGATTTCCACAGATGGTTTGGAATTCTGAAGGAATTTATGGTACAGCTGTGTAAAGGAAACCATTCAATATAAAAATACACCCTACTGACTTTTGCCAAAAAAGAATGTGTGAGAATGACTATGGTTCTCAATGACAGTTTAATTTTTTTCCCTTCAGGTAAATTTGCTATTTATATGACTAGACATTTCCTATTGTTCCAGAAAGACAAATAAAAAAAAAAAAAGTAGAAAATGTCTTTTCTATACAAATAAATTCAGTGGAAAAGTCAGTGCTATGCACTATTACCATGCTGATGACTCCCTATATGAACCTATGCTTCAGATTATCTACTACTACCACATAAGTGCCCTAGGACTCAAGTGAAAATAGATTCTTTCTGAAATGTGTACAATAGATTGACTGCTACTGCAAAACAAATCCCCGCAGCTACAATGAACTAAAAAAGCCAGGCAATGGGAATTTGGAGGAGTCTGGAGCAGCTGTGGCACATCTTGAACCTCACTTAGGCTGAGGGTGCTGAGGTACCAGTGAGCTCTATTTCGTGAAGTGAGGAAGAAGAAAGCTTCTGAATTCGTATGAGCTTTCAGGAGCCCGGTAAAACAGCTTCTGATACAAAAGCAAAATCTCAGGTTGTCGGGTCAGCATCCCAAATTTCTGCTGTGGCTAAAGGAAAGAAAATCTTCAAAGGTAGTGTTTGTTAAGACCCCTGCTCTGGCTCAGCTGCAGCCAAACAATGTGGCCCTGCAGGTGGAATCAAGCATCATGCTTTAGTACCCTGATACGCCTAAAAATTTAGGCACATCTTCACGTTCATGTGACATGGCTTCACAAGATTCATTGTTTTCAAAATCCAAAGCAAAATACAACTGATATAAAACCAAGATCTGTTAGTTCACTACATTTCAAGAACGAATATATACTAATGTCATTTTCTACCTGAGCATAACAATAATCTCTGACAGTTTATAACACACCTTACTGCCTAACTTAGAACACTGGAACTTTTAGTATCACCATTAACATCATCAAAACCTAAAACTCCTCTTCTCTTCTGCTGAATTTAGCTAAATACTTTGCATTTGCTAAGACAGCCCTTGAGCCTGATGTATTTTCAGACGACCACATCTGCAATCCTTCATAGAGTCCATATTAATAGTTCTGCTTGCTAATGTCTTAATTAAGATCTACATTACATTAGCCTCATAACTACTTAATAAGATTAATCCACCTGGAAAATGATGGCATGTCTTGATTAAATTGAATGAAGGTAACAGAAGTGACATTTAAAGCACATTGATTGTTATTACATTTTGATCATCTGTTTCCAAGGGTCTGAAAGGAAATAGAGGAAACCCAAAGATTCATGTTGCTTACATTTGTTAATGAGGTATGAGTTTATCTTTTACAACATGACAAAGAGTTCCCTCCAGCTGTTCCCCAGTCCTTACACTGTCTGCTGAGTAGGTTTCAGCAGGAGCACAGTTGGGGGTAGCACCAGTGCCTCTGGCAGTCGAGTTAGGAACTGTTCTTTTTGCATCTGAACCTCAAACCATCGCTATATAAAGGTGGCAGACCTTCCCATTGCATCATTTTTTTATTCCTTTAACATTGTCTGTCTGCTGCATTGCTAATAAAATTGCTTAACTATTAATTTCTGTGTGCAAACCAAAATGTGACTCGCAGCTGCATCTGGCAGAGCTCTCAGCATCATCTGGAGAGGGCTGAAGACAACCTGTACAGCTCCACAATGACTGCTGAGCTCGGCTTTCAACATTTATCCAAGGAAAATTTCTGCTAGATCAGTAGGAATCCGTTTTTCTCCTCTCTCATCTCAAGTAAGAAAGATGGTATTAAATTTAACAGCAAATCTAACTTCCTTCATTTCATTATTGCCATTATATTTACAATGCTGAACTTGTTACCTGGAAACAAGTATTTTTCATGACACCTCAATACTTTAATACTTAATTAACTGTAACCGTCTTTTTGAAATCCACACACACTGCGGTAGATTTAGTGAAATACCTCAAACTGACCATGAACCTGATCAAGCTGGTTGGTCCAATGAGACACAAACCCTCAATTACACGAGTATCAGTACACAAATTCGTATCTACTTTTTCCAATTAGTATATTTATTGTACATAAACTGATCTTTCAGGTTGACAATTGACCACAATTATCTCTGGTGTCTTTTAAAATGAGGATTTCCAGGACCAGAGACCTCAATCTCTTACTGTGTCTTTCAGCTTTGTAGAACATTACTAGAGCAAATAATCAAGGTAAAATACTAAGTCATTTTTTAATTACTAGAAAATCTGCTAAGTCTGTGAGCACACCAAAGACAATATTTCCTAAACAAAAAACTCTACATTCAAGCATTCTTAACGTGGATTTGCAGCTGGAGTTGGTTTGGATATTTCCACATACATGGTAGGTTATCTTAGGTGTCGTCTGACATGATTTAAGTTGACTTTCATGGTATATTCTGTCAATTAAAAAGGAAACAGCACATAGTCACATATTTTATGGCAATGTGTGTTTAACCTTCTACGTAATTTTAAATGAAGAAAACATTTCTGGCATAAAGTAACAGAATCTAGGCAGAGAGAAATCCCATAAGGTCATCTAATTCACTTCTTTGTGAAGAAGCAATTCTTCCCAAACATGCCTCTTTTTCCCCCCATTTTTCCCTAATTTAGATTTATTACACCAAAATTCTAACATTATCCTTACAAACTGTAAGAGACAAATTTCACTCTCAGAAAGCTTTTTTGAATGTCATTACAATCTACCTCATCCCTGTACCAATTCCAAGGAAGTGTCAATTTTTTTTTGTTTTTACCCATCGTGTAGGAGTACTGGGTTTTAATTTGTATAAAGAGAGGAACTTTACTTTTGTCTTTTAATCTAAACCCCTAGTTCAGCACAACTTCCACAGCATGGTGGACTCCACTTGCAGTTTTATAGCAGCACTGAGGATTTTTCTACCCATTGCACTTGCCTCCTCCTTTCAGACATACCCAGTTTTAGTGAGATGTAGTGTGTAATCACAAAAAACCTGAAATTGTGTTATCTTAATAGTAAATTTTGTTTTCATTTAGGTAGGAATATGCAGTAATAAAGTAATTTACATTCATCTTAAATTGCAGTTTTATTATTTTGTACCAGAATTTAGTCTCTTAATAAGGAACAAGCAGATCAAATTGAATACCTGCCTTTTTTTTCCCCCTCCTTTCAAATTGCTCTACTTTAAAATGCTTTGCTTGCTGAGTAGGCACAGCTTGTGTTTAAGTGGCCCTTCTCAGACTAGGGGTTAAAGGTTTCTTTGGGAGACCCATGTTTTGAAAAGAATGGCTTCATCCTGAGTTGTGTCAATTATAGAAAGGTCACTCTCCACAGCCAGAGCCCTGAAATGGTTGTTGTGTTAAAAGCTGTCAGAGGCTTTCCTAAAAACTGCTGGGATGGCAATATTAACTTGGACATAATAAAAGGAAAGGTGAGGTAGAAAAACTTTTTACCCTTCCCTGCTCTAAGATTTTGTCTTTTCGTTATTCCTTGTGTTCATCCAAACCTGTCATTCATTTTATTCCACTGTGGAAGATTACTTGCCTAAATATTGTTCTTCCCCATTCCCCCAGGTTATCAACATTTCAGCAACCTTCTACAAAACGTCAGAAGAACAAGAAGTAAACTTTTCCAACACGCTCTGAGTAAAGTTAACTGCAGCAATTTAAGACATAACCAGCAGTTCAGTCTCCTTGTCTCCTCTACAGGAGGTTACCACTCCCAAAACAGCGGCATCTCCACCTCTTCAAATGCGCGAAGCTAATTAGAGTGGGGTTGGGATAAACCTCCAGAATTTGCACTGAAGTGCCACAGGCAGACGAGCACATTCCAATTCAACAGTCCTGCTGCCCTATATTTGCACAGACGTGGCAACAAATAGCTGCAGGGGAGGGAATTGGGAAGCGTTGTTAAACACCGCAGTTGTCTGCTAAGTGGCCATAACCGCAGACCTGAGCTCTTCAGGTTCCTGCCTAGAACCATGGGGTCTCTCACCTGTGCACAATCGGGAGGAAGTTCAGCAGCAGTAAAACTGCCTTGCACTTAGGGATGCGCTGTTCATCCAGTCTGACCACAGCCAGTCAGAGATGAAAGCCAAACCAACACTTGCCTAAAAAACTTTCATGACGACGAAGCCAAAGCCAGGCCCTCCACAGAAAACGGGAAGAAGCTGAGGTGCAGCAGCATTTTTTGAAAACAGGAGCAAATCCATGAAATGATCAAGCCCATCAAAGAACAACTCAGCTTCCTCATCCAGCTGTATTTAACTGATTTTTTTCCCCCAATACATGCCATGCAAGTATCCTGTGTCGGCACTTGTTTCTAACACTTGCTTTGGCAATTCGCAAGTTTAACACGGACCACGTGTCCTGAGAGAAAGATGCTGCTCAGCCCTGAACAGAACTCTTCTGTTGACCAAAAGCAAGTGCTCAGTCACACCATCCCACCATCACAGCACACCAAGGTCTGGAAGGTGCTTTGACTAATTCAAACATTCTGTTCTCCCTTCTCATCGCAATTTTTGTAATAGCCAGAGAAGGCTTTACTGTGGTGTAGCAAAGAAAACCCCTGAACTTCACCAGTAAAAAGCATTCAATTTAGGTGATTAAAGTCCTTTTTGTGACATGTAATTTCTCTGTATTTTTAACATATGCTTTCTTAGCTTAAGAAAGATTTCTGGTTCTTATTCTTCTCTTTGCCCTGTCTTTGTCATCCTCCACTGGAACATGGTTTTTCTTTAACAGAAAAAGCATCCATTTGTTGCCTGCATTGCTCATGCTAATACATAGACATACAGGTCAGACTATTTACTATGGGTCAAATTCTGCTGTCCTTGACATTTGATATTAGAATTCATGAGAGAAAGAAGAAGAAACAGGGATGTTGTCCCAGCTGCAAGCCAAAGTTCTTGACTTTGCTCAAGCAATACAATGCTCTTCTACTAAATCAAGCTTTTCACAGAATCACAGAGTGGGTCAGGTTGGAAGGGACCACCGTGGGTCATCTGGTCCAACCTCCCTGCCCCAGCAGGGTCATCCCAGAGCACATGGCACAGGCCTGCATCCAGACAGGTCTGGAATATCTCCAGTGAGGGAGACTCCACAGCCTCTCTGGGCAATCTGTTCCAGTGCTTGGGCACACGCAGGAAAGAAATTCTTCCTCGTGTTCAGGTGGAACTTCCTGTGCATCAGTTTCTGCCTGTTGCCTCTTGTCCTGTTGCTCAGCACCACTGAGCAGAGCCTGCTCCATCCTCTGACACCTCCCTTTAGACATTTATAAAAATTAATAAGGTCTCAGTTGTCTCTTCTCGAGGTTGAACAAGCCCAGCTCTCTCAGCTTCCTCTTCCTTTGAGATCTCTAACTACACCTGGAAACAGGACATCTACACAGTAATAAAAGTACACTTTTATGACTAAGCCCTTCTTCAGCATCACCCGAGCGAGCGCATCCTCGCCAGCGATCAGCTTCCAGAAACCGCACGAGTTTGCGAGCTGACGCAGCGAGGGGCCAAACCCAGTGACAAAACCAGGCTGTTTTGAGGGAGATTTCGCGCGGAGCCCGCGGGTCCGGACCCACCTCTGCCGGCAGGGGCCGTCGCCGGGCCGTCGTCGCCGGGCGGGCGCGGCGGCCGCAGCCCGTTGTTGAAGGTCGGTCCCTCGGCCGGCTGCAGCTGCCAGTTCAGCCCCAGGAGATGCATCGCTGCGGACACAAGGGCGGGAGACAGCGGTCAGCACGGCTGCTGCCAGTTAACACATCGCAGTGCAGAACACCGTAAAAGCGACTTGGCTCGGAGGAGTGGGAATATGCAAAAAAAAAAAAAAAAAAAGGAAGGAAAAAAAAAAGGCAACGACAACGAAACCCCAAACAAACAAGCACGCCTGGTGACTCACACACATCTGTCTTAGTTTTTTGCAGTTATCAGATATTCTAAATCACTGAAACAAAAAAGGAAAAGTGCTTTACAACCCAGTCGATCACAACAAGCATTCTGTTCAGACTCTGGCATCGTGTGCCACTTTGCCGACTCACACTTTGCAGGGGGGGACACATCGTGGGAAACAAAGCACTGCTGCAAGTCCCAGCTCCGAGTTTAAATTATAGGTGGTAATTTATACGTTGATTATAAAATCAGCTTTAGCCCTATGTATACTAATCACATTGTAACGCAATTACTTTGTGTTTAGTACAACTTATTTAAATCAACAGATTAGAATAATAGAATCACAGAATGGTTTGGGTTAGAAGGGACCTTAAAGCTCATCTTGTTCCAACCCCCTGCCATCGGCAGGGACACATTCCACTAGACCCGGTTGTTCCGAGCCCCTTCCGACCTGGCCTTGGACACTCCCAGGGAAGGGGCATCCACAGCTCCTCTGGGCAACCTGTGCCAGGGCCTCACCACCCTCACAGAGATTAATTTCTTCCTAACATCTAATCTAAACCTACTCTCTTGCAGTTTGAAGCCATTACAAAGCCTCTGTCTTCATTCTGTCGATTAAACTTTAACGACAAACTTTGACCTCAAAAACCTGAGCCACGCACAGTCCCACCCAGGGAAGGTTTCCCTGCTCACAGCACCTGCTCGTGGCCTCTCCAGACACCCCCATGCCAGAGGCAGGACTGTGTGTCCCACGTCAGAGGCTGTGCAGCTGCACCTGGAACATAAACTGTGGAGTGGGAGCAAGGCCAAGGCATCCCCCCTGCAAGTGCATGAGTTATAGGCACTGTGGCAGGGCTAATTGAATAAGTCCTGTGCATAATGCATGAGACTTGACAGGTCTGAATCGTTCAGCCAGTGGATTTATGTGCATCTTCACCTTGTATAAACAGAAGCTATCTGCAAACATCTCCACACTTTCATCATATTATCCCCACAGCATTCTCACAATGCAGAGCAGTGGTGAGGGACAGAAAAGCCCACCGAGCTCTTTTTATTCCCTTTCTTTACGCCCACCATCAGCACTCTTCCTGCTTACACTGGTTGTATGCACACATTTATACCACAGAGAACAGCATTTCCAGCTATGTAAAGAAGTGTCTGAGAGGATTCACTGTCAGTTCAGGGTCAGAAAATAAATATAATTATGGGCACGCTTAGAATTGTTCACCTCTGCAGTGTCAGATCCACACCACATTAGCAGATATTTTGCATCCAATTCCAAGCAACTGCAGCAGAGCTGATGTGGTCACAAATAGCCCAGCAGTGGCCACATGCTAAGTGCTCAGAGAGTGAATGGGAGGGATAGGAAAGGCTTCCCACAAGAACTGCCATTTACAGAGCTTGAGCCATCACTCAGATAATCTCTGAATACAGGGAATCCATTTAGATGTGATCTATTCACGTAAGTACTCCTAAAACCCAAGAAAACAAAAGAAAACACCTCCCATCCCCAGGATCCATCTATTCCCAACTCCTGAAAAGCTCTCAGCACACAATCTATGCAGAGTTTAACCTTTCTGACAAAAGCAGCTGGGGAGCAAGACAGCTTTCCTAATACCACCTTCCCCTGGACATATCTATGGACTAAGCAGACATCTAAGAACACTAAATAAAATCAAGAGACATTTTGTGTGAAGAGGGCAGTTGCCAGATTTCACATTCATGCTGAATTTACAATTTTTTTCTATTGTGAAAAAACCACAAAAAATTAAAGCTTCTGGTATGTTAAAAAATACCAGGCATGAACCTGAAAATGATGTTTTGCTGAGAAACTACTCAAAATTTACTTCTAGGGAATGTTTAAGAATTCCTTGAAAATATACAAATGTTTTATTCAGTTACAACCTTTTTTTTGTTCTGTTTTGCCAAAACAAGCATTTTAAAAGACTTTTTCAGTCTAATCTCAAACAAACAATTTCCTTTGCAGTACTGCGAATTGAAAAATCCCTCACAAAGCTCATGGCAGCTCATACAAACTGTGCCCATGGAGCAGAGACATGTGTGCTGGGGCTGTGATAGGGCTGGGGACAGAGGCAGAGGAGCAGCTTGGGGTGTGTTTGTGCTGTCAGCAACTCCCACACCATGCACAGGCACCAGGTTCAGCTGGACCAGCCCCGAAAGCCAAGAGCGCATAAAGATTAAGTGAATTTCAAAGCCCCAAAAGGAAAACAAGTCACAGAGGAGAATTAGATTTTTGTGGTTTATACTCTCAGTGTATCTATTCAAAGTTGAAATTTTTTATTGTATTTCATTGCAAGCATAAGCATAAATGTAGGTCACTTGCAGAGATGAAAGCCTGCTGCTTCTAGTGTGTACCAGTCCTTACAAAGGAGAGATAAGGAAATCATAACTAACAGTCTGTCCAAGAGAATTATAGTTGCTACCTTATAATTACCAGGTAAATTCAGACAAGGAATTATAAAAGATCTTATTAACATGGTATTAAAAAAACCCCCGTGATCCATCTGCTTCCCAGCACACCATGGTTTCATTAATAACTTCACTGCTCTGTGTTTTAATCATAGATGCACGTTAGGTAGAGGAGCAATTAGAGCTCCCTCCTAACGGGGCAGGGATTTGCACGTCTGCTCTACCCCTCACAGAGCCCGAGAATCTCCTGCCCAGCTCACACATCCCCTAGGTGAGCTACAAACTTCCACTAAGACAGCTCAAGTCACAGGCACGACGAACGTTCACATTCCACCCAGAGAAGTGTGTCAGGGGGGCCTGAGGGGAAAGCTCCGTGTTGGCACCGCAGCCAGCCAAGCTGACTGGCAGCCGAGCAGGGAGAACAAGGAGAAACCCATCCTCTCCTGCTTCACAACGCTATGAGATGGCAAATTTATATGATTAACCTTTTGTTCTGTTAATCAAACAAAAATGCCTCCAGCAAAGGAGTAAGTAGAAGCCCGTTTAATTAGAAATACGGGGATCCATTCAGATGCTGAATGCACGTGTGTCAGAGGAGAAATTTGGGCTAGTGAATTTGTGGCTGTTTCCTATTTTTTTTTCTTCTTCTTTTCTATTCTGAAACTACAACTAAATAATCTTTGTGGCTTGGCCTTCCCAACAACACATTTTCATCAGATATTACAGTACTGGCCACATTTTCTCCAAAGGATGTTCACTAGTTAGCTGAGTTGTGATACTCAGCCAGAACCAAAGCTAATCATCAAAATATTTTCCAAACTAGCCTGCTTACTCAAACACATTTCCAGAGGTCCACATTTGGTTTATAGATTAACCTTTGGGGACGAACACATCCCTGAAGATTTAAAATACGAAGAGGTGCCATTTTATCTGTATGGTGTATTAATAAATTACATTTTACAGAATACTTATGTATGTTTTGTAGGAGTTATTTGTACGTTTTTGCTTTTTATCCCCTCAACATTAAGCATATTTTCTAGGTTCTTGTCTCTGATACCTGAGCTTGTCAGAATTTATCTGGTCCATTTAACTAACATCTAGTAACTCAGAATAGTGAATTGTGTATTTATATTCTCCAAAACACGAGAATTCAGAAACAATAAATTTTCAAGTACAACCTTTGAGATTTAGGTAAAAAATAATAACCTCTCACTCCCACCCTTGCAACACACGCGTACACAGAGAGTGAAAGCACCTGGAAGCTAAACCTGCATTGCCCGTTAAGAACAAAGGCAGAGAACTGGTTCATCACTCCAGGTGGTAGAGCTGTCAAGGATCAGCCTAAGACTTACATAAGATAGAGGTTGCCAGAGTGAATCACATATTATTTTAAGAAGTCCCAAAAGGTAAAAAAATCCACAGAAAGATGATAAAACTTACATGCAAAATTTTCTTGAATGTTCTCTAAGACTCAGTAGTGTCCCCACGTTCCTCTTTGATTAGTCCTCTCTCGTTCTGGCCATAAACCCACTGCATTCAGAGTTCAGTCTAACGGGCAATGGAAGCTCTGGAAGCTCTTTGTCTTATCTTTGTGCTTCTGTCACTCTTGACCTTGTACTTTTAAAATGAGAGACCTCTGGTGTCTTTGTATGCTACAGATCTCCCTGTGGCACAACTCAGTGTCTGCCAATAGGCAGTGCTGAACGAGGTTTTTCACTTATCCCTTTACTCCCTGGTATTCCTTCTTAAAGTGAGAAGTATGCAGATTAATGATCCATCATTTTCCTCAATTCCTACTGCATCTTCCCAGTTAGGGTCTGCAAAATATGCACTGCTTGCTTGTTAGAAAATTCAGTATCCCCTAAGCAACTCAAAAAGATGGAAAGGTTATAAAAGTAAACAGGATTCAGAATATTTCCATATTTTAATTTTCCAAGTTGTCATGCTTAGTAAACCCTAAATTATTGTCATACAAAATGAAGTCATCAAACTATGATTTCACTTTGTCAGGATAAAGTGATACCATGTTTGTCTGTAGTAGGCCAACCCCTTTTCACATGAAAAAGAAATCACTCCGCTATATCATGAACAACATGAGCAAATAAACCCTAAAAGCACATTTCTGTACAGAGGCCATTGTATTATAGCAGCAGAAATGCTCAAAGTCTCCTTTCCATCCACTCATGAGGTGAACAGTGATGTAACTCTGGCTATTCCAGTACACTTAGTCTTGAGCAACATCAATGTAATTTCTAAGTCAGGCCTAATGAATCACAGACATGACGAAACAAAAGGTACCTAATAAATCTTAGCATAATTTAATTTCATAGCATATATATTCTAAGACCTATGTGCACATCTGTTTTTTATTTCATATGGTCTGAACACTGTTTTAAAATGCACCACAATATTTGCATGAAGCAAAAGAACTTTAGTGCTTTACACCTGTGGGCGCATAATGAGCAACCCAGATAACCTGAAAAGAATAAATGTATCCCCCCAAAAAATTAAAAAATAATTAAACATTATTGCACTCTTACTTTGTATGAAATGTTACTCAGCTGAGACTCATGGTCCTTCACTAGTTATTGCTTCTTGATCATGCAGCAGAACTCCAGGAATACCAGAAATTGATCTTAGTGATCTCAATTATTATTCATAAAATAACAGTTACTTAAAAGACTAGAAACACAGTAATTTAAAGTTCTTCTGCTATTCCTCTGGAGAAACAGGTTCAAGTTCAGCCCAAGTCACAAGCGAAACGAGTGCGTTAGGCCTATTCCCCAGTGATTACTTGCCCCCATTACAGAATGAATGCACAATCCATCACAGCTGACAACCTCTCCTCAAGAGATGCCCGAGACAGGAATAGCAGGGGTCTGAAAGTCAGAAAACAGCAGCTGAGGAACTGCATGGGAAAAACTTGCACAGTGCCTGAAAACACTCCACTAGATCCTAACTAGTGCTTTTGGGTCTCTGCTGAGCAGCACAGACCCTTGGGCAGCTGTAACAAGGGAAGTAAGAAGCCTCTCACACCTGAATAGGTTTCAAGACAGTTCACAATAACACACACATACAATCAAAATTTACTGAACTAAATCTCAGCTGAGATTTTGGCCATATTTTGCCAACGTGTCTTACAATCAACAGAAGCTGAACACAGAGGACAGCGAGGCTTTGTTGGATGGGCAGGTCTGCAACTGTTACTTTAGTACAAAAGGCCTCTCCCACAAAATTTAGTCTTGGCAACAACTATGCCTGACAAAGATTTCAGTAAATTGTGGATGATTTACAGAGGCTTACACCATCCTCTGCTCCATCATTCTGTTGGCCGGCCTTCAGCCACATCTGCAGCAGGAGCCACACAAGCACTGTCAGGATGCAGCTGGAATGGGATATGACTCCCTGACAATGGCTGAGGCAGGTGTCTCAAAGAAAGCCACTGCATCCGAAGACCTGAACTCACAGTTATACTGAAGCCCTTTGATTTTATGTTACTGGCAGAAAGGGACAGTGTCTCCAGGATCTATAACCTTCAATCCTCCAGTTTAACGTATAATAAAGTGCTTGAAAAATCATTACCAAAGAATAGGAGTCTTGTTACTTAAGAAGCAGTCTTAAAACAAACAATGTGAACAACTAGCTAGAAAAATAATGATGACATCTCTCCTCAAATTCAGGACTAACTGCCAGAACTTTCTGTTCTTCCTTGAATACCTAGTGTGACTGTGACAAGGATGCCAGAGCCCTCCTGAGGGTATCCAAGAGAAAAAATTCATCACGGTCCCACGCCTTTTTCTAAAACAAAAGCCACATGGCTTGCTGGGTGGACGTCTGCCACTTCTGATATATTATCTACAGGAATGTCTAAAGTGTTGTTTGAAAAATCCAAACCTATCATATATGATACAACAGAAATTCCAAATGGAAAACAGGCTGTGCAGGGAGGGGGCACAGTCTGCATTATTCAGGAAGAGGCCTGACCGAGAACTGCACAAGGACATAACATAACCGAGCTACTGGGCCAGAAAATGGCAGCTGAAATTTAAACCCAGTTAAAATAAAATAGTACACACTGGAGAGGAGTAATCCTAACTCCACATATAAAATAATGACCTCTGAGCTGATCATCAAACAGAAGGGGAATTCTGGGCTAGATGATAAAGTCCCCTGAAAATTTCAAGTAAGACTAAGATTGAATCAGCATGGTGAACAAAGCAAGGAATATTGTCGTGCCACCACCACCCCTTGTTTCAGAAAAAACCTAGAAGGACCAGAGGTTGGAAGATCAGTAGGGAAAAGCACATACATGCTTTGCCTGTTCTTATAGGACAAGCATTTTTGGATGTTGGAGCCAAATTAAATTAAACTTGGCATATCCAACCCAACACAGCTGTTCCTACCCATATACAACACCCCTTGGTGTATCCACTAGTCCCAAGGCTTCTTGAAGTGTTTGATACAAGCTTATCCCCTACACTGTACCACAGCACATCCCCACCTATCCACCAGCCCAGACAACCGAGGGAACATTTACTATGACACATCACAGGCAAACCCTGGAATTTTAATGCCATAAAGCATTTCCTAGAAGCTGCATGTTTTTTTAGGCTGAGAATGTAGTACACAGATGGCAACTGCTGTCATGCCGCAACATTTGTGCAGGTTTCTCAACCCAGCGTAGCTGTTCATCAGCACAACAGTAAATAGTCTCTTTAATTAATAGCACAGCAAAGTCAGTTATAATTATGAGGGATGCATTTTCAAAGTATCTTGTTGGAGATCTCACGGACACAGGAGATAAGGATTTAACTTTTACAGAGTTGATACCAGAGATTAAAGATCAGCTAAAAAAATAAATAATTCTCTGGACTACCAGCACTAGAGGTATTTCTGAACTCACATTTTTAATATTAATGACTAAGAATCTTACAGATCTCGTATAAAACATTTGGATGTATTCCTGATTATATTGCTTCCTCTGCTTGTGAGCATTCAACTGTTAGCAAGCAAGGTTAAAGTAGCATTTCAAAAATAGATCACTTGATCTAAATTTAATACTTCTGTTGTGAAATGTATGCAAAAAGTCCTGCCTATTGACTGTGACCATTGAAGCTCAACAACAAATAGATGGCTTACTTTCAAGGTCATTCATTCTCAGCAATTCATCTTAATCATCACTATGCTATTTGCTGTGCACTACGTTTTCTCAATAAATTTAAATTAAAAGTTCATTTGGGAACTCCATATAAAGCATTATCAAAATATACAACTTCAGGAATTAACAGATCACACTATTTTCAAATAAAACAATAGGCCTGCCTGTACTACAGCTCGAGAACACAAAAAAGAAACGTTTTGCTGCCTTATTTATCCTACCCATAACATTGAACAAGACCTCTTGCTTCTCAGAGTCACTTTTTTTTACTTTACAATGCTGAAAATGGAGAACTTCATTAACTATAATGGCACTGCTGCGCATTTTTATATCTTAAAGCATGTTTTTTTCCACTTTTCCATCAATTGAATTAATCTAGTACTGTTACCCACATACAAGCTTCTGTATGTTACCCAGCCACAAGTTTATGTTCTTGTTAATTGTGCCTGAGCTCTGCAACAGTTTTATACTTAAAATAACAACAACAAGATTTTGTAACTTTCCAAAGAGAATGACAGTGTATTTTCTGGCTACAAGGGAAGCCATGAGGACTGATTAACCGGTAGGGTTATGACACAATGAACATAAGAAATCTCAGGCTGCCATTCCCGCTGGCCTCCTCACTGCTGCAGAGAATCCACCCCTGGGCTTCTCTCATCCAGAGAGTTCCTGTAACCACAGACACAGGAAACTGGAATTTCAGCACCTCGCTCTCAGGGACGGTAGATGAGGGAATCAGAGGCAGACCCTCAACTTTGGAGAGTGTTTGCTGGGGAAGAGGGTTGAGCGCAGTGCCCCTCTCCACGGCACAAACGCCAGTCGTGGTCCTTCCACTCACCAGGGAAACACAGGACACATTGTGCCTTTTTGGAAACACAATGGAAAGTTGACTTCACGCAATCTTCAACATAAAAAAGAAATCCTTAGGCGTAATTTCACCCCCAGCATGTAAACTCGTTCAGACAATAAACTGTTTAGAACAAGGCTTTTGCTTTAAAGCATCCAGCCCAGGAAGTGTTTTATAGAAATACCATAAAGGATCTACGAATGAGTGCATTGTTGTCAGCAGCAGCAAAACATCTGCTAGGAATTAATTGCTTTCTTTTGAATAAATGTTATTAAAGATGAAAAAGGAGATGGAAGGAGGGCTATAAGATGCTTCATTGTCATTGTGTTCACACAGAAGAAATAGGAGGACCCCAAAAAAGTAAATTTTTTTTAAATTGATCACCCCCCCCCAAGCTGACTGATTTCTTTTCCCTGTGCACGTCAATAAACTGAATGGAATGGATTTTCAGAGCACAGCATGAAAGATATACCCACAAATCCCATTAGTAGTAATGTGATTTGTGTGCTTATCTGCCATGCAATGCTTTGAAAGTTCATTCCTCTATTTCCTAGTCCTATTTCCATCTCCAGCTTTTCTACTTCCAAAAGTACTTGAAAAGCTTGCACACACTTGCAGCTACTTCGGGGGTGGGGGGAACCGGAGGATGTGAAGACCTAACTCCCAATTCCAAGGAAAACAACAGGCAGCAGAGCTCCAGCCTGCAGGAGCGTGAGTGGTACCTTGGGTGGGTGTTGGTTCCCCAGTCACTGCTCTGATGGGCTGGAAGAAAACAAACCTGGATTAGACTTCAACTTTTCCCGTTTCACTCCTCTTTACTGAAATGTTTTGATTTTGTGCCACTTTGAGCAATCTTTTTGTCACAAGAAGGGTAACAGCATTGCATGCTGCCTTCAGAATCTGGAATCTCACGGCAAAGACCTTAAAAGAGAAGCAGAATACAGTGCACTATTCATTTATTCTCATGACAGGCCTTAGATTGTACAGAGCGCAGAGAGCTGGCACACGATTAATCAGCTCCTGAGACTGTGCGACGTGAACTCACTTCTTATGGCAAATTCAAGAGCCAAGGCTCCAATCTTTTTGGTCCTGCATCTGAACTAGATGGCTGGAACTAATAAGAAAAGTGTATATATTTTTATTTACCCAATACAGCATCTTTCAGCCTGGAAGGTCCCTAATCATGTTATACAATATTCACTTTACCAGCCTTGCCAAAATACTGCCACTTTTGAAACAAGCTTAGAAGAGCAGAAAGGGATGCTCTTAACTCGAAAGCAATGGAAACCCCTTTTTTAAATTTTTTTCCTGAGCAATTGTGAGCATTCACTGTTAGTACAAAGCAAATTGAATCCAATTTTAATTTCACACCTAAAAGACACCATTATCACGAACAAAGTAGCCAGCTCATCTTTATTCTGTTTCCAAGAGGAGCGAGAACCTAGACAAGACTTGAAACCGGTGTTTCAAGGAATATAGACACAAATATACTCTTGCAAATCACTGAGGCCTGAACTTAACAAGAATTAGAATAACTGCTTTGCTTTTAATACTGATCATAAACCTAAGGGATATCATGTCAAACATTTATTCGACTACGTTCATCTTCTGAAACTGCAACTGCCCTAATCTCTACAAACATGTTGAACAAGATTTTCATAATCTCACTGTTCCAAAGCATTCAGACCTTGACTCAGCCTCTGATTGTTAGCCACACTGATAAGAAAATAGTTTTTACCTTTATTACTCCCCTGCATACACTAAATGAAGCGAAACTGCACGATTATGAATGGCCAAATTTCTGCCCACAGTACAAAAAAAGTGTAATTTCTAATCACAGGATATATTCTTCCTCTAATAGAAATGATACAGAATTAATTTAATCACCTGATAAGAATCACAATTTAAAACACTGCATGAATGATAAAGTTTAAGGTTTTACTCTACACACAAATTATTGGAGTTAAAAGTTCATTACAAAGAGGAAATAAATCCAAAGATGAAAAGTAAAGATGATTTCTTCTCCCAAAGCTTCTCATTCATTTTCAACACTATAAACTGTTTATACTTCTTTCCCAATATGCTTCAAAAGGTATATATAAACCTAACCTAAATCGTATCTCGATACTGTCATAAAGGTACAGATTATATTTAGCATCTAAGCAGATTTAGTCTTTCTATAAGCCTTGAAAAGCTGACATTATTAATGTATTGTGATTTAGATTTCCTACTGAGCCAGAATAGAAACATATGAAAATCAAATATACAGATTTTATTTGATAAATATCTCATATAGCCAGTCAGTTACAGCCACATAACTCCTATGCTTTTGTGGGGGTTAGTTTTTTAGCGGCAGTTTTTAAAAAAAATAAACAGTTATCAAAGTGGACTTCAGCTACATTTTTGAGAATTTTTTTTCCATTTTCCTTTCATGGTTTCTGCTAATCATTTCTCGTAATGAATTTACCAGAACTATTGCCAATCTTATACCTGTCTTATTCTTGGGAGGTATCCAAGTCTGAAGTTTGCTTCACAGGAAAAACAATGCTTATAGCAAAAATTTTATGGCTTTCAGAGACTGAAATCTTGCCCTCCTGCACCTCTGCCTTCCCACCTTCCCATCCAGAATTCGAGAGCAGGTAAGGGAGTGCGAGCTGGAAGTGAGGACAGGATTTCCATGTGATCACACCAGTTTGGGGGTACATGAGAAATCAGTGAAGGGTTTCATGGTGCCAGGATTTTCATTTCGGATCGCTGCTTTATTTTGAAGTGGCAGAGCTGCAAGTTTTCGGACTGCAGCAATAGACATTTTACAAGGAATTTCTGTGTGTTCATGTATCATTATCGGTTGCATCACCAAAACATCCTGTTATACTATTTCATCAGCCAATATAGGAAGGAATAAAAGCTTACATATGCATCTGAAGTCCCAAGAAACATCATGACAGCCCCCCAGTCTATGTAAGTCCACTTCAAGCACTGTGCACCATGAATAATAGAAGACATTTTTATTTAATTTGAATACCTACATCACAATTAATCTAAGGAACATCATCATAATATACATGTAATGAAATATTAATATTTGTATTAATTTTCTTTATGTCTTATATCTCAAATTGCTTTTTATAACATGGGGGTTTAAGACTAGCTCAATTTGATCTTCTTGACATAACAAAAAAAAAAAAAATCACCGCAGAGATTGCAGAAATCAGTGTTACAGATGGAGCTGCTGCCCACAACAGAAAAATGACTCCATCTTAATGTACAGAGCATCTGATACCTGATCACTCTAATGAAGCTTTCCTTGCATACAAAATGATGCAGCAGCCAACTCCACTGCCTGAGGTCAGCAATGCAGAATGCTCATCATCAGTCAGCTTGGAGCTGTTTAAAATCAAGGCCCATTGTCATCAAGGTCAAAATTGTCACTGACTTCAGTGGAGAGAGCTTCACTTCAGAACAACTCTACTTATTTTAAGTATTTGAGACTGTGACTATCACAACAATGGCTGAAAAAATGGTGTTTTTTACAAGCAACGGCAATGCAACCCAAAAAAACTTCACCCTGCAAAGTCAACAGTTTAAACTGAAGGGTGAGCTGGACACGAGCTATAATGCATTAGCATATGCATCACTGTATACAATTAATTAATGAATCACAGAATAAAATATGAGCTAGATTACATACCCTCAAAAACCTTTGCCTTCAATTACATACACTTTGTAAGGCATAACTGAATTGTGTTAAATGATTAATACAATAAATTTTAATATATGTAACAACTTTATCTAGTAATACCAATAAAATAACTGGGAATTATCTTTCAAAGAGAAGACAACTCACACTAAAAGGGGTAAAATAAAATACACGGTAGCTAGAACTACACAGCTAAAACTCAAGTTCTACTTCTTTATGTCTGTTACACCCAGCTGGCTGACAACCAAACCAGGATTATATATCTTTTTCCTCTGATGGATGAAACAGTAAATACTATACTTTAAAGAAACCCCAAACCCTAAACTATATTGAAAATCTATCTAGCATTTCAGCCTTACTGTTCACTGTGAAATTTATTTTCCTTTCCCCTCCCCCCCGCCTTCAAGAATTTGCTTCATCTTGGTAGCAGGTATCAAAGCAGCTCCTCAATAACTTAAAAGAAAAATGACTAGTAACTCCTCAGTGTCACTGTATCTGACAAGTTTCTGCAATGTATTTACCTTCTTCTTTCAAAACATTACGAACATTAAGAACCCAGAAAGTGCCACAGCTGAGATTTTTTTTCCCCCATCCATCTTGATTTGAAAAAGATGCATTTGATTTTATGGTCTCGTAGAGAAAATCTGCTTCTGTCTGCTGGAAGTGGCTGTCCTTACTAATTAGTGAGAAATAAAACACACACAACCTCTTTTTTGCTAGTATATGAACTGAAATGAAAATGAAGACACTACTAAACCTATTCATACATCTTTACAAATCTCACCCTATAGGACAGGTTTTAAAAAAAACCATCAAAACCCCAAAACCAACCCTGAGATAACACCTACAGACTTATTTCACCAATTTTTCCATTTAAATGTAATTTTGACAATTTAATGACTGCATTCTTTCAAAAATAACAATGGTATTATATGACTGTCATGCAAATGTGACTCAGGATTGCTGTGAGTTCATAAAAGTGTTTCAGAAACCTGTTCACATCCCATGGCTTTGCAGAGTTTACGTGAGCTGCAGCTCTCACTTCATTCTCGAAAACTATTTTAACTTTTGCATTCAAGTCCCTAGAGGTAAAATGTCAGCTGAGATGCAGGATTAACAAATTTCCATCCCTATACCGCGTGATGGAATTCTATACAAAAGCAGTTCTTTTTTCATAGAGGACCACAGGCCTTTGGGATGAACAGTCTCTGGAGCACTGCATTGTTACCACTCTGGCTGCAGAAAGCCCCATGAAAAACCTGTTTTCACACTGTGCTTTCTGAAACACAATATTGGCCAATGCAGCAAGTAATGAAGCTGAAATGCTCAGACACTGCTCGGAACAATGTCACCGACTGCACGGTGCCAGGGAGGTCTGAGCAGGGAGCGCATTCCATTCTGCTGGATGTTTCTGAGCCAGACCTGTGAAGTCCTTTGAACCTTTACTGAACCAATTTTGTATTTGAAATATTTTCAGAACTTATCTTCTCCGTTTTAGCCATCTAGACACAACACACTCCCGTGCTCCTGGCGGGGAACAATGGGAGGGACGGAGCGTGCAGTGGCTAAGCACTCTCATTGAAAAAACCAGGGGATGCTGCAATAATTGTCCTGAGAGGCTAGAAAGGAAACAAGACTCTATGCTGACAGCTTAGCTCAGCGTGAACTCTCATTTTTCACATGGAGCTAATTAAAAACTGAAATTAGTTAAATATGGAAATGACACTTGCAAGCACTTTAGCTGAATCCTGGCAAAATCCCTCCAGAGTGCTGCGACACTACCTGCTGCTTCAAAACTCCCCAACTGAATTTCACAGTTAAAAGGCTGAGCAAAGGGAAAGTTATTACAGAGATTTCCAATTCAAAATGTGTCTGTAAAATCCTAAATTAAATTTCATGGTAGCCCTTTCAGTAACGAGGGACACACTGTGCAGTCCAACGATATGGTGCTCAAATAACGTCCCCGCATGTATTCTCTGATTATCTCACCTTTAGGCACTGTGCTGGTTGTGCCAGAACTGTGCTGCTCACACGGATACCAGCACTACAATGCTACAAAGATAAGCCATGTACTGCTACTGAAGGAGTTATTTGGAGAGCGTGGATGCACAGTGCATAAAAGGAATTAATTCCACTGTTTAACAGCAGAAATCTGAGAAAATCAGAACCCAACAACCAAAATATTTTATGCCTATGATTTTAATTTGTATTTGGAAGCGCTGAATACATATGCAGAGAAGAGCCTATACTGCAATAATTACATGGCCTATATATCTATCTTGGTGCTTTACAGGCAAGGTAATAATAAAAAGCACTTCTGCATATTTAAATGGACATAAAGAACCAAGGGATTGGATATGCATAAAAGGTATGATGACTGACATTAGCTTTTTGACTAAAGCACCATGTGAATTCCATTTTGGTGCACGTGACTTGCCTGGTATGCATAAAAGCAAGGGTATTTGCCCAAGGGCAAATATGATTTCTGAATGCAATTTAACGAAACCCGCCCACAGCACAGTTCGGTTTGGAGCCACACCAAGGCATTCAGGATGGCCAATCGCTGTCTAAACAACTGGAGCTTTTTGGGTTTATTGTTTTCCCTACATTCCATCCCTTTACCCTCGAGGCAATCCCCTCCCACTGGCCTGCTGCCACTATTGCACCAACAAATTTCTGTCTAGGAAAGCCAGCAAAAGATGCCACATAGCATGAAAGCCACTGTTACTCACTCCCAAGTCTGCTGGCAGGGGGTACTGCTGCACCCAGCCTGCCAAAACCTCTTCCCTGGCAGCTATCTGTATAATCTGTACATCACACCCAGGCTTTGCTAGTCCAGGGCCTTGAAATGTCTCAGCTAACCCAGCTGGAGGGGATATACTGCAGCTGCACCATCAGACCCTCTTATTTTATTGAATTTTGAATATGCAGTTTCAAAGCAATTCAAATGAATTTGCCCAAGGCCTCAGATCAGTAAAACTACTGATACCACCTGCAGCAGGCTTCCTACATTTGAAGCATTTAAAAACAGGTGACAGGATAGGAGTTTTCAGTGTAAGGACTGACTCTCATGAAAAGCCTGCTAAACAAACTTGGTTATGCCCCATTTTGGCAAGGAAGGAACTGTATGGCTTTCAGCCCAATTCTCACAATAGCACTGGGAATAATGGGAAGCTCTATTTTAATTATTTTTTAAATCATGTATATTTTTTTCCAGGTTAAAATGAAAACATTTATTTGATCTGAGTTTAATCTATTTTCAAGCATCTCTATGAGTGAAGAGCAGACTTTGATGAACATATACTCTTCACAAGAGGGTGTATTAAGAAACCCAGAAACTAACATCTAGCAGGCTGAGGCCTCTTAATGCCATCCAATTCTACTTCCAGCAAGCAAAGGTAAAGGATTATATTCCCTATCTAGCAGTTGTCCAAAGCCATGGTCCGTTTAGAATCTGCCTGATTGACAGGTACAAGCTTAAAAACTACTGGGACTAACCTGTCTGGCTATGAAACCAGGAACCAGAGCTCCCCACTTCCCACGGAACAGGGAGTCAGAGAGCTGCATTCCAGTTTCTGGTGTTTCATTGCCCTGTGTCTGTAGAGAAAACCCCATCTGGAGCAATGATATAGCACATAACCACCACCTGCTGCTCTTGTCTGTGGGTTTTAACAGCACCCATATTATTTGTACAAGTAACTACACTACTTGGGGAGCAGTATTCTGAAAGACAGAAATTATTTTTATCATTTTCTCTTTATTCTGTCTTTCTACCTGAGTATACTCACAGGAAGATACAGCTCGGTGAGGGAGCTAGAGACAGAAAAGGGGAATCTGGGGAAGGGTACTGAGAGATACAGCCAGGCAGCTTACTCTGAATAGCAATCACAAGGCAATGATTTATGCCTTTTAAAAGATCCCTAAAGAATAAACGATAAAGGACTTGCTAGAAAGAACAACATATATTCAAATCAACTCATGATTGTACTTCAAATGTGCAGTGAACTCTCCCAGTCAGCACAATGACACACATCCGGGTAAGCACCACTGGGATAAGACCCAAGGCATGCTCACAAGGGGACATCCACACAGGCTGCTGCTTTTTTTTTCACTAATGCTTCTGGGAAAGTATTTATTCAAGAAGTAAATGGATATTGGCTTAAAGGTGAGAAATTAAGACTGAACGATTTTCATCTTCAGGCACTTAAAGGTATGTAATCATTCTCTCGTCCTTTTCTCTCCTCTTGCACTCAGAAATACCCAATAAAGTTTAAAAATTTGAATCAAGGAGAATACCTAAGCTTGCAGTCTCCCTTCGGGGAGGAAGAAGAGAGGAGGGAGCAAAGGGGACTGACAGGCAGAAACATGTTTTTTATTCTTTTCATAACCAAGACAGCACAGGGCCATGAGCCAGGGAATTACATGCACCAAGCACAGTCTACAGCCATCTTTACCCTTGTAGGAACTATTTCAGTGCTCACAAGATGCAGCATGCACAACTCAGCAACGTCATCCTCCTCACATAAACCAGTCCCCATATGCAGAAAGCAATGGAGTGAAGACTATTCCCAAAGCTGGGGCCAATAAAGGGCTACTGGTTCCAGGAGGCTGGTGAGCCAGGTATCTCCAGAGAGTTTTCAAGCTGGTTCTTCGAGCCACAGGCAGGAACAAGACTCCTAAGATCGTTCAGCCTCACTCTGAACTGCTGCCTCATACTGATTTTCTCTGTAAACAGAGTCTAAAATCATCCCATAAGAAGCAGAAAGAGTCACCTGCTGACTTTGTCAAATAGCGGGTCCTCACTTGGAGCTACATAGGTTTTGCCCCATAAAGTGATTCTGGCATTCTAGACAGTCTAAGTCATTAAATGAATTCTTTGAATTGTAAAACTTTAGTCAAGGTCATTTGCAAATGCAAACCTTGAGTTCAATTATGTTTTAGCAGTAGATGACACAATTACAAGGAAAAAACCCCCTGTTTTTATAACTCAACAGCTTTTCCCCTTGGTTATCAATTTTTAAATACAGGGCAAGGATAAAAAGTGTGCTTTTGAAAAAATTCTGAGCACATAAATGTTTCAGATCAGTTCTACTGCACAGAACAAGAAAATGTTTCTTTTAATGGTGTGATTTGATGCAATTTGCCTTATGATTTTTCTTAAGGTACAGCAAATGCTGAACAGAAAATGGCACATATTTCATTTCAAGAAACAGAGCCAAATTCATCCCTGAATGTTTTTCATGCCCCATTGGTCTAAGCCAATTATTTTCAATGTAGCTATATCAGTGTGGAAGAGGAATAATGCAATCATGAATCAAGTCCATACTATTTTTCATGACAATTCCACTTCAGCAAAGCCTCAGATGTAACCTAGTGAACCACAGATCACAGTAATATTTTACAAAATTTATTCAACAAGATGTATTAAATATGCTTACCTTTCTGCCTGTATCTGAGGAACTTAGCAAACCTTACAATATCAGAATGCTGAAAACAAGCCTCCAGTCCTACCTACAAACGCAGATTTTACTTTTAAGAATAGGTGTGCCAGCACTGATGGCCATAACTGTAAGAATAAATTTTCCTGAATGGTGCCATAATGCACATTTTCCTGCATCTGCACCCAGTCCTCAAGGAATCTCTTAATTAATGGTATCATTTTCTAGGCTATTTGCTAGATCTGTCATGTAAATTCAATGGCAGGGATATTAAGGTTTCATTACAGGAGATATCAAAATAAAAGTATCCCTCAATAGCCAAAGTGCTCCATGGCCACTTGTCACATGTTTTCTGGCTTCCACTGATTTCAGTAACAGCCCCCAAAGGGATTTAGTGGTGATGTGGCAGCGCTGGGATAGTGGCTGGACTCAAGGATTTTTAGAGGTCTTTTCCAGCCTTGAGGATTCTGTGATGGTGGGAGTCAAAAACAGTGCAGACTAACTGGAGTTCAACACCTACACTGCAGGACGGGGAAAGGAAACAATTCCTCATGGAAAAATGCAGTGGGATTGCATGAAAACCACAGGAGCTGGTCTGCACCAGCCTTAGCTGCATCTTTAGATAGATGACAATAAATTCTTACTATTCACACTGAAAACTGGTCTACACTAAAGCAACCTGCAGGTTTCCCATGTAAGAGCCAAGCAGCAGCTTAGCTCTGCCCAGGAAGGCACAGCCACTGCCAGCTGTGTGACAGAGTGCAGAGCCATCAGGGTGGTGTCCAAGTGATAATGAAACCTAAGTAAGAAATCTGGAGTTAGACCCTGCAGTTTCTAACTCAAGATTGCTCCCTCAGTACCTTTCCATCAGCTCCTCTCTTTACATAGAGGGTAATCAGACATTGGAATGGGCTGCCCAGGGAAGTGGTGGATTCTCCGTCCCTGGAGGTGTTTAAGAAGAGACTGGATGTGGCACTTAGTGCCACGGTCTAGTAACTGTGGTGGTAGTGGATCAAGGGTTGGACTTGATAATCTCAGAGGTCCTTTCCAACTCATCTGATTCTGTGATTTAGAGTTTAAATTCAAGCTTCTAACCCCGAGCTCAGTACTGTGAGAGCAGTTCAGCAGAGCTGGATCTTCCCTTCTCACCCTGGCCCCTGCCAACCCCAGAAACACCACAACCAAACCCCATAAAATAAACCTGGGAAGGAGTGCAAGCATTCAGTCAGTGTAAATATCAATTCAGCAGGCACATAGAACACAATTTCAGCAACATCTCCTGTTAAATATCCTCGTGTTTGGTTCATCAGAAATACCGATAAATGCTGCAACTAAAAACCTAAAGAGTTCTCAGCAGCCCCAGCAGCACTGCCCGGGTGTGCCCAAGGCACTGCAGACTGAGGTGGCAGAAAGTTATACAGTAAAACATGGAACTGCTGTTTTTCTAAAAGACTGATATTTATTTGTCATTACTAAGAAGTTTTCTTGACACAAGCACTGCAAAGGACAGCAGCTGTGATGGGGATGCAAACCTGCCGTGCCGGGGTAGGAGGGCACGTGGTCCTGCACCCACACCCTGGGACTGATCCCAACACAAACAGGCTCTGCCCTGTCCCCCTGCTTTGACAGCTCCCAGCTGCTAACCATGGCATGCTGCTTAGCTTAGTTTGCCTTAAATTCTCCTCGTGGATGGCTGTACTCCGCTTTTGTGTAGGCTGATGATTTAGTGGTTGCCTGCTGGTATCAGAGAGAGAAGCATTTTTCCCTTCAGTGCCTGCTTTGTAAATCAATCATTAAATTATGTGCTACTTCATTCACATTTTTTGGGCCTCTATCTGCCATAAGACACCTGCTGGGGTGACAACTGACAGAATATATGGAACCTGGGGGAGAGGGAAGGCAGGAAGGAGGAGGACTCTGACTATCTTTGCACATGTGACCTGTTGGCAGAAAGGCTCAGGCAGTGGCACAGGAATGCTGTAGATTGAAGCTACTGAATTTTTTAGTAGCACAATACACTGCATAACTTTGCTGTTCCACCAGAACACAAGCACTTAAAGAGCAATCCTCGAAGCACTAAAATAAGACATACCCAGCTGTGTTTCCATTCATGTACATCAACAAGAAAACATAATTTTTTATACTAATTCCTCAGAGAAATCAAAGAATAAGAAGCTATCAAAAAATGCAATAAAATAAAATTCTACAAACACTATCAGGAAAAATAAATCTAGTTTTATTAATCTGTATCACAGAAACATAAGTGATTTAAAGCATTTTTGCAACATCTCTCCAGTTTAATCTGTATCAGGTTATTTGGAGGAAATCACAACCTTATTGTCAAGATCAAAATATTCACTGTCTTCTCCACAAAACAACTAGTAAATATTTAAAAGCAATTTGGGAATGTTGACAGAGTTGTTGACATTACACACAAACAGGTACCGCTAACACATCTCCTTATGTTTTATCTTTTTTTTGCAAGGCCTCATAATTTTTTTTTTCCAGTAGTAGCATACAAATTGCTTTCCTTGGAATCAGACCCAAGATTCCTGCAGATTCTTAAATGAGAAAACCTGGTATCACCACTAACAGCAACACAAATAAAACACAACCACTCCTACACCTGACAGCACTGAAACAAGGAGAGTGTAGTATCAGCATTAGAAGATGGATGAGTGAACCAGAGATGGGGAAAAACCAGATTACCGTGCAAGCAGAGTAATTTTGAAAGCTTTACTAAGGGATTGGGATCTGTTCCCTCCAAAAGAAAACCAGAGAGGAGAAATCCCTGTTCCCTGTCTTCATTCTGTAAAGTTCTTTCAATTGAGCTGTATGGCAAATAGAACAAAATTTGTCTTCTTCCCTTCAGAACAAAGCATTAATGTAAAATATTTTTTTTATTGCTACAGCTTCTTACACGTTAGATTGCACTTTAACTCTTTATTTTTTAAGGTGTATATCCTGCTAATGAAAGACAGTGGGCTGATGGTCCCAGAACCTGGTATTTGCCATTTGTTCTCAGAACAGGAGTAGCACTGAAAGGATCCTCAAGTGGTCCAGCTTCACTCCTACTCTGAAGAAATTGCTCCTTTATCACTGTCTGTACCTCAGCTAAAACACCAGGAAAAAGTGACTTAACACTGGGTGTGGGCCAAGGGTGTCACACTGGATATTCTGGCAGCAACAAGTGAATACACTTTAAAGTCATGGGCTTTATTCCCCTCCACAGAACCTGTTGATTTCTATTTCTCCTCTGCTCGGCTTGCAGAAGGAAAACGATGCAGAAATAGCTGCACTTCCCCAAGAAGCAGTGGCTCCCAGAAAACAGCCTCAAAAGCAACACTTTCCCCCACAGGCACAGTAACTTGAGATCCTGAAATAAAACTGGAAAGATAAGGTTGTGCTTCGAGAGCAAGTCCTGCATCCTGAAAGACCAGGGGAAGATTTTAATTGATATGGTAACACCCAGGGCTGCAGCCCTCTCCTTGCACGGAGTTACCTGGGAAAAGCAAATGAGCTGGGGAACGAGTGGATAGGTGGAGCAGGACAGTGATACACAGACCCCCAAAGCTCAGCTGACCCTCATATTAAGTTTTAATAGAATATCAGAACTCAAGTAGTATACTGATATTCTTCATTAAAATAACTACAAAATGTTAGCTATTCACAAGTAAAGGTGTTGAGATGTTAGCCAGAACAAATTATTTTGCCTACTGCAAGGGAAAACAACATTCAAAAATTGCTCCAAATGTGATGTGAAGATGTAGGATTCTTTCCAAAGCCAGTGTAGTCCAGCTGGTGTTACTATTCTAGCACTTGGTGAGGAAGTCACTTCATTATCAATACATACAAACACTCCTGACTACCTGGAAATAAGCAGGAATTGCGTATCATGCTTTGCTCTGTCAACAGGCATGAATGGTCTATCACACTTTACCACCCTGTGCTACGATTTCTTTCTGAAACCCAGTGCTCTTCCTCACTTCTAGTTATTATGCTACTTTTAAATACCAGAAGATAGAGCCTGATACTACTCAAAAGACACTCAAAACCAGCAGACCCAAGATCCATTTTTTACAGCAATGAAAAATATATACATTACTGAAACTCAATTTAGCCATCTGGAATGTAGGAATAATAACATTTACTTTCCCCACAGTAAAGTGCTTATAAGCTAAATTAGCATTAACTGTTATTCATCTCAGTTCTGCAAAACAGTGAATCATAGCCTTAAATTCAAGCATTATTTTTTAAAAATGAGTAATTTCAATGAGCAGAAAATAAAACTTTTGTCTTTCTTTTCAAGTCCTCCAACTATCATTATTTACCAGATGCTAATTTAGCCTATTTACAGAAAAAATCAAGTTATTTTTTGGCTCCTCTGTGCTAGAATTAATCAGAAGCAGCACGATAGCATGTTTAATTTCAATCACAGCAGTTATTGCTTTACAAATAAATAAAACTTACAAAATTTTTTTACTGCTCCTAAACCAGATGTTATTTTTTTCTTAAGGAAAATAAAATTTACAATACTGGCGTCTACACAAACTTTCGCTTAATTATGAGAGCACCAGAGAATATGGGTTTTCCTTGAATAAAATCCAAGAGTATAAATAAAACTGCGTTGTCTTGAAAGGCATCAGCAATAACTGGCTTACCTAGAAGATGTCCAGAGTAACAAGAATTAAAACATGCATAAGGAAATATAAGCTGGGGGGGCAGAGGAAGAAAAAAAACTTATGATTAAAAGAAATCTATCAACCCTGACTTTAACAAGAGAGGCAAGTGCTACGAGGTAGTACACGCAATTCCTTTCGTAGAGCTGGGACTCAGCTTATTTCAGTTTAAGTCGAAAAAGCTGGTTATCAATTTCCTAGCTAGATTTAGTGAGAGGACAGCAGAATTTCGCCCCATCTGTTAGTCCTTGGCTGGGACAGCAGTGCTATTTGTTTTCCTAGCGTGGCATCCCAGCCCATACAACAGATTGATGGTGCCAGAGAGACACTGTGAAGTGGCGCCTGCTCTGCTGCCAAGGGCAGGGAAGAAACGGATGGTCACATCCAGATGATCTTACATTAAGAGAGGGGGAAGTGAAAAATCTGCACTGCCTCCCTGCCTTCCCCAGCCCTTGCTCACAGGAGACTGCGTCTGACCTTCAGCCAGCGAGACAGAGAGCAAACTTTACTTCAGAGCTTTACAGAGGTGTCCAAGAACACTTTCAGCTCAGGTTTTGCCCCAGCCACGGGCTGAGTTTAAAACCATGGTGTCCAGGTGAGAGTTAGAGGGATTTTCCCCAGCTTCACAGCTGGGACAACCTGCTTTGTGCCTAAGACTTGCCCAGTGCCCTCTTTCCCAAAAAAGCTGCACAGGGAAGGGCAGCTTTCAGCAGACCCAGCTGATCTGTACATCTGTTGGGACAGCCTAGATTTAGTGTTCAGTGTTCCTTACTATATATAATATAGTATATCGAATATATAGGACTATATAGTATATATAGTGTGAATATATAGTGTATATATACACATTTATAGTATACAGTGTATATACATACACAATATATACTATATATAGTGTGTATATATATATCTAATATACAGTATACTAAATATATAATTAACTATACTAAAACTTACACAAAACACTGACCTGACCCTGCAGCAATGTCAGCTCTAAGGGACATTTCTCCTTATAAAAATATACAATTTTATAATTCATTACAAGTACTGGTGGCCAATACGTACTGGATTCCTCCAAAATATAAATCACTTCAAGACACTGTAAATTGCACCAAAGAAAAAACTATTTCCAGTTACCTCATCTATTTTTGTAAACTTCCCCCCTGCTGCAGCAAAGTCTACACAAACTATGATAAATTTTCCCATTCCTGACTTTACTTACATGTGCATTTCCAACAAACTTCAGAACAGTACACATGGAATATTTTCAAGAATGAGCCTAGGGTAAAATTCTGAAAAATACATAAAATAATCAAGCTAAAAAATAGGGGAATTATTTTCATAGTTTCTGTCAGTTTATAGTAATGTTATCTAGTTTTAGTATAGTACAAAATACTATCTACATATGATGTAAAAGTGTATCTAGTAGCACACAACGAAAAGCAGGAGAAAGAAATCAGTAAAATATATAGAGAAATCAGTTCAATTTGTAGATATCACATACACATAAACACAAGCAATAAGCAAACTAGAGACATGTAAAATATAATTCTGTCTACTACAAATTTGGCCTTTTCATAATCTGCAGCCCAAACTCTACTACAAGCTTGCCATTTCAATCCAGACCTTTGACCTCCACAAAAAGGCTTTAGAGAAAAACTGTTTATATTTAGAAAATGCTTTAAAAGGTAAAACTATCATGGAATAATATTATCTTTATCTTAGCAGACTAGTCAGAGAGTTCAACCTGAAATGGCATTTCATACTAAGCAATAATGTCTCTATTTGTAAATGGCACGTGGGGCACTTATATTACTGAAAACCAGGGATTAATGATTGCAGATTTTCAGTTCTTGGGTGGACAGAGGGGATATTTTCATGGAGGTGACCCACATGGGTTTCAGAGGAATCTCCCAACCCACAGCTAGCACTCCTAAATAGTGTGACTTCAAGACTGAACACACATTGCATAGTGCATGTTGACATAAATTGTATTTAACAGAGGATATCCCAGCAGAGGAGGGTAGGAAGAAGCCCCACAGCCTTACAGACACTTCAAGTGAGAAGAAAGCTCTTTTCACGAGCAAAGTAAAAGACAGAATTGCTGCCACCTTGGTATCTGAGGCCTGTTTTGCCTTGCAAGAAATAACAAAAGTATTATGTCTCTGAAAACAAAGATTTGGGGTCACACAGTAAAACTGAGTATAAAAATTTGCGAATTTTTGCTAAAAGCATCCACACAGACACTTACTGGTGACCTGCTGCATTCAGTAATTTACCCAAGTGTGAACCCCCTGAACACTGAACTAAGGAAACTGCTTTGTACAACTATAAAAACAAAATATTGACGATTCCAGAGTCACGACTACACTAAAGAAAAAGCAAGGTGTGCAAGTACACGCAGCCATTACCTCTTCTATAAACTGCTCTGGGATTATTGGTGTAGGCAAGTTGCAGCCTTCAGCAGAAACTCTTAATGGAGAGCATTTAAAGCAAAATCTGCTCCAAGTATGTAGGTAAGGGATAGCTTACAGCTGAAGAATAGGAATGTGTTAAGAGAACCGCAGTTCCTAAGCTGTGTGCCCTGAGCTCCGGTTTGGACCTGTCTATTCGGAAAAGCTAAGATTTGTGCTCAGAATAAGGCTCTGTACTCAAAAAATAGGATGGATTTTATGAAGGCAGCCCAAGGCCATGTGCTGCCCCATCCCTGGAGGGTGAAGGAGCACACACTGGTCTCAGGTACCAGGCAAAGGCATCCGCTGTGCAAACCAGCAACCCAAGGTCCTGGCCCCAGAGCTGCCTAAGGTTGGCAGGGAAGGATTTGTAGCACAATTCACAACCTGCAGTTCATGTTTTTCCTGTGACTCTGGGGCCCTTCAGTGCCAGAATAAGCCTAGGGACTGCATGGATTGTTCTAGGAGGCTGCATCACCTGGTGACCTGAAGCCCTCAGCTGCGCTGTGCAGAGAACTGCTCACATCAAAACACCCTCGCTGTGCTCAGGCAGCTACTAAAAGGTTTCCTACTTAAGACTTGGGTTGAAATGCAGGTTGGGATGCTGATAGCTTTGAACTTGGTATCCAGGAATTCCACATTCATTGAAACAGTGAATTCCATACTAAATATCCTCAAATCATAGAAACCGGGGGCAAACTGTACATTTTCAAAAGCACACACAGCCAAAGGAAAGAAAACTCTCCTTGCTAAGGAACCTGTTGCGTATCTGGTATTCCAGGAGTGCCAAGTCAATGTTAAGTAAATTGCACCGTTTAAAAGCCTTTTTCTGTTCTAGCTGTTTACAGTTTTCTACTGGTAAATATGGAAAAAAAGATGAGTGATTTATGAATGCTCATTTTAAAAAGTCAAACAACATATTAAAACAATGCTTCATAGCACAGGGAAATGGAGTTAAGCAGACCACTTTCACAGTGATTTTATAAAAAGGAAATGCATAGATTTTTGACAGGAAAAAAAAAATCTGAAGATGAAGAGAACTGTGTGTATTAAATGTTGTTAAACCTTTATTTGGCCTAAAGCAAAAGATAAAACTCGTTCTGTCAGAGATCTAAAAGAAAGAATCTAAAGAGACAAAAACCACAGTGTTTCAACCTCAGTAATTTCCCTTTACAAATATTCCAAGATGAGATTGAATGAAGCCCTCTACCCAGCTACATCCTAGAACCGCTACTATTTCCAGTCTCTTTGTTAATGTGAGCGTGGGCAGTGATGATCAAATGACAGAAAACCAATCAAGGAGCAAGGTGCTTCCTGCTGTTTTCCTGAACACCTCTAAATCCACTGCTCCCAGGAACAGGCCCTAATGGGTGGCACTTGCCCACGGCTGCTCAGGCAATTGCCCTGCCCTGGGTTGTGCAAGCAAATAACGAGCCCCTGAATTGACTACGGAGTGTCGGAACAACAGCAGAAAGAATTGGCTGAGGGAGCACACCAGCAGCTGCAGGAGCATCCTCAGGTGGTGCTCAAGGAGAACGTATATTTTAATTTGTGGCCCATTTGCTGCGAAAGGACAGAAGTTTAAGACATGCCATGGACGACAATATGGCAATCCAAGCAAAGAAAGGGAAAACAACTTTTCTGAGAACAAATAGCTGTCTCTGCCATCACATCATTGTTTTACTATTACCAGCTAATACAACAGCAGACAGAAAGTGCAGCTGCGGTCCACAGAATATTTGGCATTTCTGGCCCAAGCATAATCCCTCATGTAATGAAAAACCTATTTCTATTTCTGCATCCTCGCTACTCTTCATACTGAAGAGCCTTGCGTCTGTCTCCCATTTATTGAAGCTTATTCTTCATCTAGACAGCCAGAGCTGGTTTGTATTAGAAATTAGGTTTTAAATCACTATTTTTCTATTATTTGTTTTAGGATTTTCAGGAAGCCTCCAGAGGTGCAGAAAAATTCTTCTTGTTGGAAAAGACCCTAATACTCTTCAAGAAACAAGCTCCAAATCCCTAAACCTTTCTTTAAGAACTTTGATGTTTTTAAGGTTTAGATTCTGGCTACAAAGACAATAACATTACAAGAGAGTTAAAATGACAAAAATGTTTAAAAAAAAAAAGTTAACCCCCCCCCCCGCAAGAGTAAGACTAATCAGATCCCTGAGCTTTTTTTAATGAGCAGACTCCATCATGGGCTCTCCTTTCGCTTTTCTCATGTGGTTGGAGTTTTGCATTTCAGTGATTAATGGAGTCTCAAGATGCAGAAGGGGATATACATGAAGAAAGAAGCAACAGGTGAAATAAATTTTTGGCTCAATAAATCTTATGGGCCTAAATTGCGTTTTTTTTTCTCTTGATGCTCTCTGCTACCTTGTGGCCAGTTTTAACATGATTCCATATTTTCAGGTCCCAGCTCTGCACCACATTCTTACAAATGGGCACAGTTTTTGACTTAGAAAAGCCCCTGGATGCTACAGGCACACTAACCTATTACTGGGAATACATGGGACCACGGCGCATTGCCCATCTCTGGTAACTGTCACTGTGCCTGCTGTGAAATTGTTTAATTTCTCTTTCAGTTCAAAATTATTTTGCATTTCCCCACAGACCAGCAGAGATGCCACAAGTTCATTTCTAGTCCTTATATTACCTTAGGACACTTGCTATGTACTCCTGACATTTTTCCAGCATCCATTAATTTTCTCAGCATATCAAGCACTATTTACCTCTCTTTTAAAGTTTTTAATAACTGAACACAGAAATCCTCTAGTGACAGTACAGTCTGACAGAAGGAGTATCAGTTTCCTTGTGCAAAAGAAAACATGACGCTCACAACTCCAATTCCAACTATCAGGAGCAAAACCTGAGTTTGCTGACAAACCACCTGCCTTGGATCAAACTACGTCCCCTAGAATTACACAGGGGTTTCATGGGTTCCATATTTAGGAGGCAAAGCTGTAGGACAAGGATCCTGACTGAACATCAAAAATTCAGATTTCTGTTCTGACTGCACAGAATTATTTCAGCTACGCTGCCAAATCTCTTGATAGTAGTGGGATGGTTTTGGACTTGCAGTTGCTACAATTGAACCGAAGTCAGTTTATGTGAAGTTGGGATCCTGAGGACCAGCAGCAGATGCCTGTCAACATGGACAGAGCCTTCCAACCATCTCCTGCAGCCTTGTGTAATTCTTCGTCCTCTGAGCTCTACATTAGCTCTATGCAGTCACCTGCATCTTGCACAAAGTAGGAAGTCTCTTGCAGGAAAAATAAGTAAATTGAAAGGAGAAGATGCAAATATATAGAAAATGCACTATTCTTGCAGTTCTGTGTTTTGTATTATGCTCAGATTTAAACGAAACAACGGTTAACACACAGGGACAAGCATCACATATGCAACAGAGTGACCTTTCCAAGGATCTTGTCTAATCGAGGTTGATTCCTGCAAGGCAAATAACGTGCCACAGACACAGAGTACACCTCCTCATCCAGCCAGTGGGGAACCTGTTCTGCCACACTGGCATCAGTATGTGAAAACATCTTCTGTTCTGTGACTTCTCTCAGAAAGTATTTAGTAAGAAAAATGTTGGAGGGAATCAGCTGATCAACCAACCAGCAAATTAAAAAAAAAAAAAAAGCTTAAAATTAAATTAACTGCAGCACTGTTATGTATTATGTATATTACCTTTTAAAAATTAAACATGACACGGAGGGATAAATCTGGACATCTCAGAGAAGAAAACAAACTAAACCCAGAGCATATTTACAGTTTTAGGTAAGGTTCTGTAAGACCAACATTAGAGAATGAAAATCCTTTTCCATTCAGAAACTCTATTAATACAAATGCTTGCCTTTTCTAGTAATTATTTAGTAATAGCCAAGATAAAGACATTCATATTGTCTCATAATCACACAGTGGGGCTCAACAGAGATTCTCTCATTATCAAATCTGCTCAACATACAAGTCAAAACATGATTTTTCTAACCAACTACATTCTTCATTTTGGCAATGTAATTCAAGCTTCTGATGTCAGAAACGATTATGAGAAATTAAGTAAGAGAGAATGTGCTGAATATAAAGAAAGTATACATGCATCAGTCCAAAAAGGAGCCTCTCCTTTCTACACCCATTGCTCTAACAAATAAAACAGGTTTTGGCTCTTCTGTACCAATCATGGTCAAATTCTGTTCTGGAAAACAGACATTCATTTACACTCAGGGAAAGGACTATGTCTCAGAGCTTAGCACTCATCGTTATTCAGGCAAAAATGCCTCAGATCACTAGAAATGGGAATAACTCCTTGCAGTGGTACAAACTGGGGACTGCCAGGCTGGGGAGCAGCTCTGTGTGAACAGCCCTGGGGTCCCCTTGGATGAGCAGGAGCCAGCAATGTGCCCTGGCAGCAGCTCCCTGGGCTGTAGGAACAGAAGCACGGCCAAGAGACTTGGGGAGATGATTCTCCCATCTGCTCAGCCCTCATTACTCTGCTTTTAGAACAACTGCATCCAGTTTGGGGCCTTCCAACAAAACAAGGACATCAATAAACCAGAGCAAGTCCAGGGAATGTCCTCAGGATGACTGGGGCTGGAGCACTGACTGTGGCAGGAGGGGCTGAGGGAGCTGGGTTTATCCAGCCTGGGGGAGAGATGGGAGCTTCAAAAGCAGCTTGTTGGTACCTGCAGGTCATCAAGAAGACAAAGCCAGGTGCAATCTCTGTCCCTAGAGGTCTTCAAGAGCAGAGTGGACACCAGAGGTGACACGGCTTTGAGCATAAGACTGTACAAGAGACATCCAGAAGTCCCTTCCTACCTGAATTATCCTATAACCTTGTAAACCTAAATCTTGAGTGCAAAATTAGTCCCGGGGATCAGGTAGGTTGTCATGGAAGATGTCATTTTTCCTGTTTATAACAATACCATCACGTGAAGGATTAACAATTAGGCACAGCATCACGTGAATATGGTGCATTAGGTGTTCAAACTCACTGACCTTGGCAAGCCAATGACTTTATTACTGGCCATATAGAATATATAAGATGGCTGGGACTAGTGACATGAGAAGGCAGGTCGAAGTGTCATGCAACAAGCTTACATGAAATTAAAGCCTGAAGAAGCAAAGGCTGAAATGAACCTGAAAACTGTTTCTTAAACAGTTTTTAAATTACTGAAAGGAGATAATTTCATCCCATTATATTATATGGTGAGTAAATTTTTCTGTCAGTTCATAGTGATGTGTCATTTCTCTTGCCACTGTTCAACTTCCTTTGCTCCATAATTTCTGTACTCTATTACCCTGTCTTATTATTTTCACAAATTGAATTTAATTCCAATTTTTTATTTTGTCTTCCCTCAAGTTCCTTGAATATTCCTTGAATAGTGTCTTGTCTCTTTAGTACAGTTAAGTATTTTTTGTGGGTTTTTTCCCATGGCATTCATAATGTTGTTGTAAGAGCTACATCAGCCACTTAAAAAATCCATGCAACATCTTTCAATCTGCTATTACCCCATAGAGCAATGGATATATTTCTAAAGGCAAACATGTACTTCTGCACTAAAAAGAATAAAACCCATAAGCACACTAAGTGCAAAACAACACAATGAGTCAACACAGAAACACAGCAACAAATAATCAATATAAATGAATCCATAAATGATCAACTGGTGATCTCAATCTAAATAACTGCTAAGAAAGCAATGTTTACCTAGGAAGAAATGGGACATTTTACTCTGATATTGAACATTGACTTTTTGGAGAGAACAACCACAGGTTTATTTGATAGTTTTCTTTGACTTGGCATTATATTAGCAAAATTTAATCTTCAATATCCTTTATGCTTACCCTTCCCCTGAAAAATGGCCTCATCTCAGTTTGTTGGGTTAGGTTATAAAGCACGTCTCACTAAAATATCTCAATGCTTTTTCATCATTTTTGCCTCTGAACTTCCTGCAAGACTCGTTTTGCATCTACTTATCTCTGCCATTTCTTTGTCCCGACAAGACTTCATACCTGTGCTTCTGGGATTAAATCCGAAACTACTAAAAAAATCCATAATATTCAGTATTTGCACTGATGGAAGTGAGAACAGGCTCTGTCACACAGGCATCATGAAACCCAGCCCTTTCTAGTTTGTGCATGGTAGGATGCCAGGGCACACAAAGCAAAGCATGTTCTTCACATCTGAGAGAAGAAAAAAGAAACCATCTCTGAGGGAGCTGTTCTTGCAGCTTGGACTAGAAAAAGCCAAAACCTCTACTGTATAAATAATAACTGTAATACTAAACTACTAATTGAAATACTCTCTCTCTAAAAACAGCTTTTGGGGAGGACTGCCAGCACGGGTGAAAAATGATGCCTCAGAGCCATCCTCGACTGTGCCATGCAACGTGCATTAACAAACCAAAAGGGGCCCTGAAAACACACCCAATAACACAAAAAGGACTTTGTTCTATGATCCCCTCTGTCTCCTGTCTCTTGGCAAGGTTTCTGAGTATGTTTGACCTGGTAGCTGAGCAGGAGGGGTTTTCAATTTCAAGAGCTAAGCACCTGGTAGCACCCCGTGAGTTATGGAAACATGAGTCTCACTCTAGTTTCAAGTGATGAGGTTTACCGTATGAAAATCTGTGATAAAGAACTGAACAGGCTGCAAGACTGCCCCTTCACGCCAAAATCCTCCAACTTCCACTATGCCCTGAGACTTCTGCTAGGCAAAACAATAGGTACATTGGCTTTTCTTGGAACAAATCTGTAGATCAAGCTTTTATTTTTGACTCAGGAGAAGCCCAAAGAAACTATACCCAAGTAATTTCACATCCAAGTCCTCCTGTTCTTTGTGGCATTAAACATATAGTGCAGCTGGAGCATCTTGTCCCTTGGAAAACTGTCTCTTTCCCCTAACGAATCTCTCACACCTTTGGACTGTGGAATAGGGACACTTGCTAGACTAGAAAGCCACATCTAAATTTCCTGGAGGCAGGCACCACGATCCCCAGAACTAGCACATAGTTTTCCTATGGAATGGGGCCAGATACTTTTCCATAAAAGACTCCAAACCTCTCTTCTCAGAGGCAGCATCAGACAAGCTTATCGAGCTACTACTACGCTTTTCTCTCTCAGATTGACTGATAGCAGTCAATAAGAATCACTGAACGTGTGACATTTAGAATATGACAGGCATATTCTAAAATTTAATTATTGCCCTTAAGTGACACCTATTTTCAATGCAAATTTAAGAACAGAACCTTCTGTCATCAGCTAATCTTGCAAGATGCAGCACTCCCTCGGTTTACATTGATTTCAAGTGAATCTGATCGCAGTGATTGGCAGCCAGATGCCCTCTGCCTCTCTGAGGTTCGAGCTTTGCATGATTTTCCCTTTTTCAGTCTTGCTTTCCAAAATGTCTAGCATATTTGATTTCAGTCAAGTCTGGACAAGACAAAGTAAGTGGTTTTCTGACTCCACAAGTGAAAAACAAATGAAACATAAGAAATCAAATGAAACTTAAGTTTCTGTTTGTCAAAAACTACTCAGAGAGAGAGAAAAAAAATAATCAATGGGTACATAAGACAGCCACTTCAGCAACCTGTTGTGATGAATCCTCATCTACGGAATCACAGTAAGAAGGACAATTGGAGTTATGAGTGGAAGAACTTACAAAGATGAACAAACAAGCACCTACATTAACAAATATCTGACTCATTTGGGGGAATAAAATAACTCAGGTTGATATCAACATCCGAAGAATAAAACTTTATGCAAACTGTGGTATGTACACATTTGATGCAGAGTAAAGATGAGACTCCTACTTCCAAATAAGAAACCCCATAAATTTTACTGTCTGACTGTCACAGAAACAAATGAATACTTCTGGGAGTATGAGAGGAATTAACTAGATAAATTAACCATTTATTTGCCTGCATGTCTTATGTTCTGTGCATAGCTATTTTTCAGGTTTTAATTTCAAATATATATATAGGGAATAAAAAGAAAAAAGACATTTTCATTTGCTTAATTAACTGCTAGACCCTTTGGCAATTCAGTCCTTTCTATGGCACTGAAGTGAATATATTATTTCAAGTTTATGCAGAAACCTGAAATTTATCTTAAACCTCATGTGTCTTTAAGGTCAAATAATACTCAGGAATAAATGACTAATAATATTTTCATGTGTAACTTAGGCACTAAAGATGTAGTGCAAGCATGCTGCTCTCAATCTCTGTCATTTTCCTTTTATTTTTCCTGTATTTTCTTCAAGGTGATAGTAGACAAAATAACATCAATACTCCAGAAGTTACAGTATGAGTATCAAGATATTATTTTCAATCTTTAAACTTATTGCAGCTCTTAATTTCTACAGGAAATAACAGTTTGGGTGGGTTTTTTTCCCCCCCATAGGAAAGTCTAAATACTTTAAATTCCCATATTTTTAACGTCTGACATGTTGATGGTCAGATGTTCTTTGATGCTCAGAGATAGATTGGCAGAAATCAGAGCAGTGTAGGGGCTTACAAAAATGTGGTATTTACGTTTGGCAGCAATTACTTTGTGAAAAACACAAGGTGACTCTTTTTCTGCTCCTTCTTTCTTCTTTTTTATATTTTTCCCCTCCGAGTTTGGCATGAATCAAAAGAGCTAAAAACTAATTTAACATGACAAATGCTTTCATCACTCCCTTAACCTCTGAAGTGAACACTCTGACAAAGACAATATGTGTGGTATATGCTTTCCTTTTGACACTTTATAAATTACTTTCTTGTAACTGGGTTTTACCACCAGCCCAATATCTTCAGTATGTCCTAATTTGAATGGCTGCTTCTACATTCTTCATATGTCACCCCTGGATAATAGGAATAACTCCTGGGCTTTGTGAAATGGCACAAGTCTCAGAGAGGATTGTGGAACAATTTCATTTCCATCCTGCATGCTGGAATTTACCAAAAAGGTTGTGCAATTCTAGCAACCAATACTCTGCATTTCACTCACATCTGGCTACTGAAGAAACAGGGAGAAGTGACAAACCTGCCTTTAAATACACAGCCAACTTGTGCATACCATGTCAAGTTAAAGTGGGGTTTTTTTCCTATTCTCTGCTATTAAAAGCAGTGTAACATTCAGCCATAGAAACATCTTAAAATACTCTTTTTCATATCTGATTTTTTTTTGTCCCCTCTGTCCATTCCTTTAACCAAAAAACCCCCAAGGTCACTTAATTTATTTTCACCCTGGTAAATCTGATCTGTGTCAAATTTCTGCAGAAACCCTGCCAGTGTAAAGGAATTCAAATACAGAACAGTATGTCTAAGATGGCAAAACACACACAGAACCAAGGATATTCTGCACAAACAGATGCCTTCTGACAAAGAACCAGTGCAACTTGCAGGAATTTTTCCCAGACATCACTCAGGATAGTTTTCAAAGAAAGATTTAGGAAAACTCAGATAACAGTGGTACTGACTGGCCTATAAAGCAAGAATCTATCTAAATAGCTAAACTTCAGTGACAATATTATGATCTAAACAATCAATCTATATGTATCTTAAAAAAGAAAAATAAAACCCAAAGTTACCTTCTAACAAGGCATGTTGCCATTATTTTGACAAATGTTTACTTCTTAAAATCTCAGTAGTATCTTTATTTAACATCAATTATGTAGCGCAGCAAAAAGTTCCAAAGGTTATTTACACACTATGAATTTGTTTTGAAAGCTTTGAACATACTGCCTTTTCATTTCATTCATTGTACTTTTACTTGTGTGTTAGTGGAAAGGCAATAAGAAAGCCTAATATTTTATTTTTTTCAATACTTATTATTTTCTATCTGTTACAAGATTTTTATTTTTTTTTGTTGCTTCTCTCTTTAAATCACCCTCATTAGGGAATTTTTTCAAACCCCCCATAATTTTAGGCAGCCCTCTGAAAGTCCCATGTTTAAACATGAAGACATCATGTTTTCAATGACCTATCCATATCAGTTATCCCATTTCTTTTATGACAGTACAATCCATTTATAAATCCTGAAGCCTATGAGAACTTCAAAGTACTCTTTCAAAATAATTACCTCGTATTTGCCATCATTGCCTTTTTCATTTAGTCCTGCAACAGCCTGGACTAGCATTGGTACCGAAGGGGCAGAACCATCTGCTGCAAACTTTGATGACTTTTTCCAGACCTATCACTTTGAGGTAATGTAACCCCAGTGATACAACCTCCGCTATGGTGGAGAGCAAGAAATTTTCTTTGTGGACATGTACAGCAGAAAAACACTACCAGCACCTTTAATGCCTTTCCTTTTTTCAAATAAGATGATTTAGCACCTGAAGTCATGCTGCTGGAGGACAGCAAGGATTACTTTGTAGCTGACGGTCTTATACCTGTTCTTTGTCATGTGGGATGAATTGTATGAGGTTTTGCTGAGAGTGAGGGAATTAATTTAATAAATGGCCTAACTAAAGCACGTCCCTTTTACCTAAGGCTATGCAACCGCCTTTTTGTTTTTGTTTTTCTTTTTTCTCTTTTCCATCACTTTAAATTATGACCACGGTGGATCCATCAAATTTATTCAGAGGAATAATTTCAGCTATTTTCTGGTTTTGACATATACTTATTCTTTCCTGTGTATGGCACGAAGCTTGTCAGGTAACTTCTCATTATTTAATCCTTGAGCCAACACTCTCTTCCTATAAACCCTGCTTTGTTGTGTTCCCTACCAACTCTATTGTGCTCATCATTCTTTCAACAGAAGACCTCAAAAACTTCTGTCAAAATGGATCACTTATGTCATTACCTGAAATGATACATCATTCATCAATTATTAAGAGTCAATATATTGCTGTACATTCTCTCTTGTCTTATATATGAAAGTGTATAAAGCAATAACCATGTTGAAAAGCTTTGATTTGGATTACAGTAACCTAAATACCAAGGAAAAATACATTTCATAATCCATCCCTTCAAAGTTATGCACACGATTAAAATGTTCAACTTGCAGTATATCATTTCCCATGTGCATAATCACTCACACAGGGAGCTGTTGTATGATAACTGTCAAGTTCAATGAATCATGTGCTTTCCAATCTTTTCATTTATGTATCAAACTAAGCTTGTTATTCTTCTGAGGCTTTCTACAGAAGAAATACAGAAAATGGTTAGCCCTGTAGTTCTGAGTATGTTGGGATGTAGGCCTGGACTAGACAGCAGCAATAAAGTAGTCAGCTCTTACTACTGTATATATTAATTACATATAGAAGCTCAGTAGTATGAAAAACGGGGTTTTCTAAGAAAACAGTGTCTATCCTGAAGAATCATATTATATGGGATCACAAAAGAAAAAAAGAAAAAGAACAGAGAGAAAATTCAGTATATCTTTATAGGTCTTTTGAGTGCTATATATGAGTATAGTTTCAGAGATGAAATAAAACCCACATGGAACAGGTCTGGAAAATATTAACAGAAAATATCATCAAGCTACCATAATTCTGCTATTTACTCAGAGAAGAAAGTTTGTGCTGACATCAATATATTGTTGAAGGCACAGGAAAAGGTACAAAATACATAGCTAGTTTGTGCAGACACTTAGGAAAACCTCTGCAACAGAGAATGAGGGGGATAGCGGGGGAGGAAATCAGAAATAGTTAAATTAAAAAACACAAAATATCAGAAGCATGTTAAAAAAAATCTCAAAAAAACACAGAAAGAATTAGGACATGATACAGTCACTACTAATATATTAACCATGGGAAATAAGCACAACATTTAGAGTTTCTATACTTTTTCCTTACAAAACCAAGGATATGTGGAATATGGAAAATAACAGCACACAAAATGGAACTGTCTAATGATTCAGATCTAAAACCCCAGGATTTAGGCACACAGACCAATATAGACTGAGAGCTACTAATCAAAATGATTTTGTGGTTTTAACCTGAAGGCAGCATGTGATGGTGATATCTGAATTAAAATGCCACTGGGTTATGTTACTTATGTGGGTTCACTGACTACCACCGTGTTTTCCAAATATTTTTTAAACATATGGTAGTATATCAGAAAGTGATTAAATCACTCTGTTTGGACCATCTATGAGAGGTGCGTATCTGACACCTAAAGTTAACACTGCACATTAAGAATCCTGAACAGAAGTGGAAGAATTCTTGTTCCCACTGCTCTTATGACAGTGAACGTGACTCGACCGTTTTATTTTTTCCTCATTAATCACTATAAGGAATAATAATATTCTTTGCTCATTAAGAACACAAATTTGTGAAAAACATTAACCATCCTTTTACCTGCTGAACTTTCACTTGCTGACACGGCCGTGGGATTTGACAGAGAAAACAAAGCCTTACCTATGAAATACGCCAGCAGGATGGCAAGCAGGACTGCAGCGGCAATTGCAGACAAAGCAGCACATTTCCAGCTGCAATACTTGGAGGGTTTTTTCAGCTTGAATGCGTTCCTGGAGAATGTATTTCTAGGTAACAGCCTGGGAGGTGGAGTATAAACCGTTCCTGAGGTCAGCGGGTAACCAGGGGAAGAGCTGCTGAACAGCGGAGTAGTTCCAGAAGACGTCTTAAACAAGAAATGCCTGGAAGATATAAAATGGAACACAGTTGAAAATGGCAAGTCCTGTAGTTAAGAAAGAACATCTCCTACTCCTATTCCACTCCAGGTGCCATAGCCTGTAGAATTTAACTAAAAAGGATTTTGTATGAAGAAACAGACATAAAAATTCTCATAGTCTTTTTGCTCCCAGAGCTTAACAACTGTCACTTCAATACAGTGTCAGGATATCTTTCTTAATCCTTTCTGTAATTAGATGCAACTTGACCACATACTAGCTAAAACACAGCATGACCAGTGAAGTGTCTGTGAGTTCCCTGTGGAATCCACCACCCAACGAATATTCCAGGAAAACAACATTACGAGTCTCATTTACACTCTTGACAAAAGCCACCAGCAAAAACCACTAAGAACACGCCGAGCAAAACCCATAGACCTGTAAGAAAAGATCTTGCCAGAATTAGACTTAACCATGATTTTTTTTTTAACAGTACACAGGTTTTGTTTGAACAACTAAGAAAATCACGTGACTGAGCAGAAAAAAAGAGGACTCAACTGCCCGTACATTTGTTAAGAAAATAAAGGACAGAATACACTCCCTAACAAAATCTCAGGAAATGCTGTCAACACATTCCAGACAGAGGAAATGAAGAAAGCCAACTATAAGACTGGTTTCTTTAGATTAACTTCTCACAGTCAGGCAGAACTAACTGCAAGCACGTTCTCAGTAAACAATAAAAAGAGAAGCACAGAATAAGGGCGGTGGTCTTCAAGAAGGCCACTTGGTTTAAGACAGAAGAGCTCTGAATGATTTATTCCAGCCCCTCTCCCTTCACAGCTCTGAAAAACAAGTGCTTCTTGGAATCAGTCAGAACGAAGACACTCAGTAGTAATCTCCAAACTCAAAATCACAGCTTAAAATAACCCAAGTCTTACTTCAAATGTAAAATATGTTTAACATTTTTATTCAGATACAATCCAGTATGTCACTCTCAAACCACCTGTTAGAGCTTTAAAATCCATGTCAGTCACTGTTTATTACAGCAACAATTTGGAAGTTTGAAGCTGAAATGTGTTTCCCAAGTACATTTTCCAGCCCACCATCATGCATGTGCCTACTGTCAAGCATAGATTAGTGCACGCTTATTTTACAGAATAGCAGAAGTGGTTTTAAAGGATATTAAAGCATTTATCTCAAAATGAAACCCAGAGTATAATAAATTGCACAGAACTTGCACACAGGTAGAAGACATTAAAAGAAGGCTGGTCAGGTTTCACAGTTTATAATTAAACATTCCCATTTGAAGACAGCCTCTGAAAGTATGGCCTTTAATGAAATAATTAATAAACTCTATTAATGAACAAGAAAATCATTTAGTTTGACACTGCCTTTGTTAATATTGATTTTTAAACACTAGGTGACCTTGTACATCCCTTACAAACAGTGACCAAAACCTAGTTTGTTTCAGAAAATATTTCAGTCACCAAAGGCAGTGGCAGTATCCACTCTCATAACTTTTTACTTGTGCTTTGGAGACTTCAGACACACAAGTATGCAGTCAAACTCAGGCAGATTAATACTACCCAGTTACTTAATAGAAACATTGTCTTCTTTTTTTTTAACAAATAAAGCTGCCCTTTTTAAAATTATCCCTGAGGTTCATGAGAGGTTAGAAATGCTTCTTTTCTGCACATCGTATGTGTGATCTATGAGAAAACAGTAAAAGCAAATGCCAAAAGGGTTCCCCCTCAAAATTACCCAGCCTTTTAAATTAAAAAACACACCTTCCAGTTACACAAAAGCAAGAAATAATGAAAGTCTGATTTCTTGAACACTTCATTTTAAATGTTTCTTTACTTTGCAACAGTTCAATTAAAATAACTGTTGGGAAAATTAATTTATCATGCTGGTTGTGTTACAGTGGATCTACTGACTCTTCTGCTCCTCCTGTCTGGTGAAAACCCGACTAGCACCTGATGGCAGAAGCAGGTTTGGTCCAATCTGCTTTGCCCTTTGGAGCACAAGACCATTTCCATGACTGGACCGAGGGATTGAAGGGACATGGAGCACGAGGAAGGAGGGAAGGACAGAAGAAAGAGAGACCTGGTGGGACAAAGGCTTATAGATTTTATTCATTTAACCTCATCAAGGTTAAATCTGCATCTGCCTCAGTCCAAGATCCCCTTCTCCTCCTGAATCCTCCTCATGGCATGAGTGGCCTTCTCAGGTTGGGACCTCAGGGTCTACAACAGTTCTTAGCCTTTTCCTGCCCAAAAGCAGATCTCATAGAATCAAACTAGAAATTGCTGTCCTTGGAACCGTCTTTATCTGAAATGTCAAGGTTTTTAAACCCAGGAATTTTATGTCCCCTTTAGCTGAGGAGGCAGCTACAGTACCAATGGAAATTTTAATATAAAGCATTGTTAAAGTAAACTCAGATATATAATGAAACTCTGCTCCCATTAAAATTGAATTAATGAATATCTAGATATGCTTTAATAGAACATGTCAATCATATACTGTTTCATGTGAGAAGACAAAAAAGATGTAGAACAAAAAAATAGTTCCACTGTGATCCACACTGAGATACATAAAGTATATAAAGAAAATCAAAACACTTATCCCTACAAACATGATCTTTATGATACTGTTAAAACTAATCAGAACTTGGTAGAGCAAAAAAGGCTGACTGAAAAGGATACATGGAACAGTGCCACTCTCAAAGCAAAGAAATAAAAAATGTCATTGGAAAAACCCTGAATTTTTTCATACCCTTGAGTCCTACCCGTGTATTTTGAAAGCTGAAAGTCCCCCGACTCTGTATGAGGACTCCTGACAAAGTGGCAGCCATCAGAAGACAGAAAAACATCTGAAAGTACACAAGTTCTCCCTTCAAAAGTTTAAAAAAGACATCTAACTAAAGATGTGCTAAATATCCACCAAGCCACTTCGGAAAACTGACACTGCATCCCGAAGCTGGAGGCCAGATTAGCAGATATACCTTAAATTATAGCAAGGCAGAACAGAAAGACTGAGAACACAACGGACAAAATACTTGGACCCCAGGAGTTTTAAATCTAGATTCAGCCGCTAATGGAAATAAATTGACTTGTCTGAACTCTATCCCTAAAGCCAATGATCTATAGCCATATTTTTATGTGAGATTTGACATGCTCTGGTACAACCAATTGTCTGTGGGCTGAAGCTGCACAGAGAGAACATGAGCATTTATCAACATTAATTACAGCCTCACAGCAGTAAGGCTGGCAGCATCGTACAACGTCTGCTTATGAAAAGAAATGATCTGATTTGTACCAGTTCACTTAATTTCAAATACATTCCATATAAGAATTAAAAAACTGTATTCTCTGTCTTACCTGTTCACCCATCAAACATGATTAAGAAAAACACATTTTCTGCCTCACAATTAGCATCAGTAATTTGAATTAAACCGGGACTAATTCTCTATTTTGAAAACATGAGAGTAAATTTGCTCAGTCTCAGCCCAGTCTCCCTAATTTCTGCGGATCAATAAGACAATCCTATACTGAAAAAATACAAAATATGATTCTCAGCATGCAATGATTTGGTAATTTAAGTGTCCTTGAAAAGCCATGGAAGGAGCCTGGGTGCTGCTCACAGGACATAAGTGAAGCCTGCAGCTCGTTCCACGGGCTCTGGGCTGCAGGATGAGCCCCCTTTGTTTTCAGCAGCGTGGGGGTCACACAGGGGCACCTCATCACTGACACCAGGAGAAAGGTGACATCTCTGAAAGTTGAGCTTGCAAGGGGACATTTGTCCACCGTTCTGTGCACTAATGGTAAATGGAAAAAGCTATATTTTGCTTTCTTCATTAATTCAGAGCTCGCTCTAGCATTTATTTTCCCACAGGTCAAAAGGACCTCTGGTGTTCAGGGAATAGTGGTCTGACAGAGACTGTATTAACTTCCATATTCTTTGAGAGAACAATCGTTTTTTTCCCCTCTTTTCTGGCCAGATTGTCATGGCAGCACACTGCAAGAATGAGTGGAGAGAAAAAAAAAAAAGGGGTTGTGATGAAAAACTGTAATAGAAAGGAAGAACAAGATACTTTCTAACATAAATTGCTTCTTTCCCTCCTCATACAATCCTAAAATTATTCTGTATTAAAAAAAAAAAAGACATACAGAGAACAGTAATGCTTATATTGTCTTTTTTTATATAGCTTTTATAAGGCTTCAATAGTAATTAATAAATAGAAAAGCTACATGCCAAGAGAACAGAAACAGTTCAGTTTAGTTGTTCTGGTCTTAAAAATATCTTCAAGCTGTGGTAACATCACACCTGTCTGCAATTTTATTGGACATTTATTCTTAGAAGAAAAGAAACAATGGAATATAGAACATAACATGCTGGCTTTCATTGGGAGAGAAAAAAATCTTCAGGCTTCAAAGTCCTCCAAAAAAGTAGCCATGAGTCATTTTATGTCAATGGAAGCCTCAAAGCCGCTGCCAAATTCAGACAGTGAAGTTTTATGGCAGCTTTCTGCCTTCCATACAAAAAGAAACCCAGACTAAAGAAAACTACATAAGCTGTTGTTATGCCTGTTATGCAAAAATGAAAAATCTGAGTGGTAGACTGGTGCAAGCTTTGGTTACCTGTGTCTCAGTCCTTCTCTAAATTCAGAGATTTAATTGCATGTTCTTGCACAAAACATGGGTCTATCAGCCAGGTTTCCACAGCTGAGGGTTCTGTGGTGTGGTATAACTGCACAGAAGTTTCTATCCTTTCTACTGCCCAGAACACAGGGACTTGGGTCTCCCCACAAAAAGCTCTGAAGTTAGCAGTAAAAGTTAAAACATGTTATCTTTATATGTCTAAATTGCATAGTTACAAGGAATTGTCTCAATCACGTCAAATCTACAAATTAAGCTCAGTAAGACAGATTTTTCAGTGGAAAGCTATTTAAAATACACACTTACATAAACCAACTGGTCACTTTATACACATTGTGCACCCCCACACCCAAATGCTTGTTGCAAACAGAGCACAGTCCTCACAACACACTATTTCAGTGATTTCCAGCCTGCTGCAGGTAATGACACAGGAACTAAGGACACTCTATTAGGCATGGAAACACTAATGCAGGATGAACACATCAGTATCACGGGGACACTTCTACCCACTGTAACCTAACTGTGAACCTTGCAGCAGCCACCCAGCTCCCAGGACAGCTCCAATACCAGCTCCTCAGTGCTGGAAACACTGATGATTCCTCAAAGGCTGGATTCTTCACAACCCCAGGCAAAGCATTCTCAGAGTTTGCAGAGTGCAAAGCAGAGTGTCACGGAGGTTGCCGCGAGTACCAGGCTGGCTTGTCACCACCGCCCTCTAACAAAGACACAGTTGGACACATGAAGCACAGTAATTGAACATCGCCTGACAGCAAGGCAGGGTGTTGGGCAAAAGGACAGGTGCCAACCTTTGGGCACCCTGACCTGTCACATGATTAAACAAAACCAAACTGGCAACGTTCACAGGGGCAAAACACCTGAACTGTACTACAGCGGCAGCGCCCGCTCTGTTCTGGGAACCTCTCCACAGGACAACCTGCTTTCATCTGGAAGATTGAGATACTGCTGGATACACTTTTATAAGCTTTTACAAACCCCTGGAGCGTTCCCTGGGGGCTGTAACCACTGTGTTCCAGGCCCGGCTCTGGTATGTCCCTATGGCACAGCCCTGCTGTGACACAGAGCTGTGGGAGAGGCTACAGAAAGGTAAGGTGGAAAATACTGAGAGGGGAAGGACTGCTGAGATGGGGATTGTTAGCAGCTCAAGAATTTGAGAGGCAGAATAACATGGAAAGAAATGAGCTCTAGAAGGGGAAAACCAGGAAGGCTAGCAAGGATGCACTGGGTGGAACTGGTGGCACACGGCAGCTCAGCAACCCTGGGGAGCTACAGTGACCACTCCTCACGTTCCTCACCTGTGTGGTCAAAGAAGATTCTGGGTGTCGTGCAAGAGGTGGTGAGCACACTCACTCAGCCTGTCTGCTTGAATCCTAGTTCTGTCTGCTTGAGTCCTAGTTAGCTTTTGTGGGAGTTAGCCAGTACATAACTGCTTTGCCCTTTAAATTTCTGCACCTCTTTCCTGCACTATTGCTTATTCCCCAGGAATGCAGCAACGAAACGGCTGGTTAATGCCTAGGGAAGAGTAACAGGCTACAGACACAAAAAATATCAGTGTCTTGGCATATGCACTTACATGATAGTGGAGTAGGATTAATCATGCAGATATAGGAACATTTAGGCAGCTCTGCATCAGCTCAACTGCAGAAAACCTTCTTAAAGCAGAAAACCTTGTGTCCTAAAGTTCTGAGTACCATGTTGCATAGTGTCAACAATTAATGAACGTAATTTCAAAACACTTCTATTTTAAAAGGCATACAAATAAGCTCTCCACTACCTCTTCAATTCAACTACTCACTTAACAAGAAAAAAGTACTAACAGTGCTGTTTCAAGTCTACAAATAATAGACCAGAATTATAAAAGACCTCTAAGGGAATTTATCAGTCTATATGTAAATTTAAAAAAAAGAGAACCCAAAATTTTAACTTTTTTAAAATAAAAAGTAACACCCTGCCTCTTCCTGTCCAGTCACTCAACGCTGCCTGTTCACTCTGCACGACCCAGAACTTAAAAATGCCAACCAAAAAGATTGTGAAAAGATCCAATTATCTGCAATCATTAAAAACTTCTTTGAGCTTATATGAACGTGAGTGGGAGTATATCTAGATGGATTTTCTGAATCGTCATTATGTATCCTGCTTTTGTGGTGTTTTCCTTTCCTCTTTTTTCAGTGTCCACATTTGCTATGAAAACGATACCCCAGTAGCCTGCTAAAAATGACCTTTCTGCAGTGCTTTTGGAATTCCTCCAAGTACATGGCCGAAATGTGAGTCAAGTCCTTGGGGATGCTTTTGACTGTGCTTTCCTTGACTCTTTAAAACGCTTTTGATTTTTAAACAGGTCCAGAATCTATCTAGACAGATCCCAATTATTTGGAAAGTCCCCACAACCTTCCTGCAACCTTCACATGCAGGAGCCAGTGTTTGCCCCAACCCTCAGTCTCAGAGGACTGACCTGCTGTAGCATTTGTGCCTGTAGCTGCACACTTCAAGTAAGTTTAGGAGAGAAAGCTACATAAGACAAAGCAAAATTAGAGTGAGGACTTCGCTGCTCCAAGGAGTTGTCTGTTATGCCCAATATATCCTCGAAATTTGCATTAACAAAAGGAAAAGAAATTTTGTTTCACTCTTCTGTTCCAGAACGTTTTGCATTCATGTACAAAGTTATCAAAATATTGAGACACCACTGAAAACAGGCAGACAATCGCAGAGAGCAGCTGCAGCTTGGAACTTCGACACAGGCAGAAACTTCAAGTTTATATATTCAGTTCAGAAGTTGTGCAGCTGATCTTGCCACCCAAAGCTGGAACAGCATGTGAGTGCAGTGTTAACAACACTGCAGACAATTAACTTCCTTCTTGAAAAATATTAATATCCCTCCCCTTGCAGCACTAAATCCCTCTTATGTGCTCTATTCCTGGCTTTTTTGCCACACTGCCATAGCCTGGGAACAGGTACTGTGTTCATTCCTTCCCTGGAAGGCTGCAGCTACAAAAACAGTGGGTGCAGATGTTTGCCTGTTCTGATGCCCCACGATTACGAATTCAAGCACTGGTGCAGACTGGGATACAGCTCACATTGCTACTCCATCCAGTAATTTCCCATTGCTGTCCTCAGGCTCACTCAGAGTGACTCTGTTGGAATTGGACTGGCAAAGTAACAAATATAGTTTGAACCCCAGAAAAAGGCAAATATTTTTAAGAGCAACATGGGGGTTCTTCTAAGGATCATTCTTTTCAAGTTAATTTTCAGATTGCATAATCTTTAATCTGAACTTCGCTTAAATGATCCCAGATTTGGACCACTGCTCTTATACTACAGCCCACAAGATCTAAAAAAAAGGATTAATCACCAGAATCAGTGACCATCATCCTTCCTCCTGAAACACAGGAGAAACATTAGGATGTAACAGTCTTCCTCGAAGCCTAGCAATACATCATTGTGAGAAGGCTCAAAGAAATTACAGACGTAGATACAAAATTATCTTTACAAGATTTGGACTGAAAATATTTCAAATTCTGAGAATAATTACGAGACTAAAGAATAAGACTGATTTCTATTTAATTCTATATTTCTTTTTTCCTCCTGGATTAAGTATTATTAATTACAATTGTACCAATTAATTTAATATCAATATAAAGTATGGAAACAGGTATTGGTACACGAGGCAATCCCGAACATCTGTCCGTGAAAGCTCCTCTGTTCTCCTCCCTCACCGGTCATTCTGTTTGGAGCAGGGCCTGTGTGAGGTTCCTGCCCCAGAGGACTCCTGCAGTGCCAAGAGCCACATGAACCTCCCTTGCAAAACCATTCTTTTCTCCCTGTGCCCTCAAAGCATTTCCAGCTTTAAAGCAGGTGCTGCCTCTCTGGCTGTCTGGAAGTAACGAGACTCACAGTGGGATGTTCAAAGGCAGTATTTCCATCACAAATCTCCTTCGGAAGCAATGATTAAAGCAGCAATAAAGGAACACCTCTTAACTGGAAAAGGCAGAAGCCAGCACTTTGTTAGGAGGAGGAGGAGACGGTTTGAAACAAGACTGCAAGGAGGACAATAAAAGTTAAAGAGCATTAAACAGCAGCTCCGAGCCTAAAGGTAAGGCAGCTAAATACTGCAGAAATGAACCATAAAAACAGCACCATAAAAACGCTGCGGCGATGCATTACTGCAGCCTTACTTAGGGATATTTCAACCCTTCCATTACAGACCCTTATTTCAAAGAAAACAGCACAATTATGTAGCCAGCCAGGGGGCCTCCTGCAGCCATAAAGCAGCAGCAGACTAGGGAAGATGCAGTCCATATTTGATTGCCTCAAACCAGCAACAAGCACACTAAAATCAAGCACACATCACTGCAAGTGTTCCAGGCCAGGTTGGTTGGGTCTTTGAGCAACTTGTGACAGGTGACCCTGTCCGCGATGATCCTTAAGGCTCATTCCAATCCAAACCGTTCTGTGACTCTAAAAATGTGTAATTAGGAACTGTGTATAGGCATTTTGCAAACTTGTAACTCCACTGAAAGTGATGAGCTGCTGCAATACAGCTAAGCATAATTATGTAAAAAAATACAGCACCACAAAGGGCACGCAGAGATTTGGGTACAGTTGCCTGAAGAGGCCACATGAAAACATGTGCAGGCAGCAGTAAAAGCTTCCTTTACATCACAAAGAAAATAAAACAAATGTGATTAACAACCCGCAATCGATACTGAAACAAGAGATGGAGAAAGGATATATTTGGAAAATGTCATGTCTCCAAACAGTCTGAATTTAGACCAAGCTGCCTAAGACAGCAGAGGAACGAAGGGAAGGTTAAAATATTCTTACAAAATAATAAGAACACAAAATAATAACATGCAGACACATGTTGTATTATTCAATGATTGCAGCAGTCGGTACTGTTAGATAAAGAGACATCTGGAATCTAAATTGTGAGCTGAGTTTTGTCGTGCTGACACAAAACATTCCCTTCAGACAGCTTGGGTACCCCTTTCTGTTTCATAATCAGTAACGTGACTACTTGCACATCATTTTCAGTTGAGAGCAGAATCTACTGAAGGTAACTGAAAGGTGAAAACTAAAAGTTTATGAAACTCTTTCCTGACAAAGCAGGTGCTGTCAGTGCTGGCTTTCCCTCCTGAGCACTCCTTTACTGAGATTAATAAACAGACAACAAGACAAAAATTAAAAGGCAGTGCACTGTGAAGAGACAGGATGAGAGGGGTCAGTGTTTTGCAACAAGCTAAAGCTATAAAGGCTGAAATAAAAAGTTACCAAAAAGATGCCCTTTCTTTTTGTGGCTATTGGCATGAATGTAGATGAAACGCCAGTTTTAAAGTGAAAGAATTACAGGCTAATTCTGAAAGTCTCCAGTGATTTCACAAGCATCCATTTCAGCAAAACTCACTGCAAACAGAAAAAAAATAGTCATCTTCTGAGTTAATATTCTTGTGATGAAACTTGTCATCAAGCCCTGTCAGGTGTGTAATTTCAGAAAAGAAGAAAAATCGATCCTGAAGCAACTCTGGAATAGTCTTGGAACACTGCAGTTCTGCCAGGACATTTTCTAATAGCTTAATGCTTGCCTGTGACAAACCTATCTACCAAAAGGCTCCAATTAACTGCAGGGCATCCTGCAACCTCCAAAAATAACAGTATTCACAAAGTAACCTTTTGTCATCACCATGTACATATATATTCACAGAGTTTTCATGTTAAAAAAAAAAAAAGGAGTAGAACCAAAGTCAGTAATGGAACTGACAGTCCCCACTGTCAGGGAACAGGCACAAAATCAGACAGTAAAATAAAACCAGCCAGGCAAATGCCCCCTGCTGTGGCTCAGGGACTGCCAGTATTATGTCAAAGAATCCTTTTGTGAATATCCCAAAAAATTCCATCCATGTAAAGTGATTGGTAAATTGGGACAATCTTAAGACTTCAGAAATGACACATTTCTGGAACTGCTGAACCCAAGAACAATTTCAAATGGAAACAGACAGACCAGATGCAGCCGGGACCACTAAGCACCAAAACTAAAACTACGTTCTGATCCCGGGCAATGAACCACACAGGAAGAACTGGCCCAGGATGAACAGGACCAACATTTTTATCTTGTAATTTTTAACAATAAAAAACAAATTAAGTTCTAAAAAGTAGCAGAGGCTCTCACAGAAGCAGCAGTTAAGAGTTGAGCATCACATTTTTTTTTCTGGCCAAAGGTAGCTCCAAACACTCAGCAAGTGAGAATCCATTTTCTTTCTTTTTTTGGCCATCTTGGCTTTGGATAAATTGCATTTGCTTTTTAGCACCCCACTTCTTATGGCACTCACGTTCCCATTTTAGCAAAGCAGGGCAATGTGAGCGCAGCCCCTTGTGCACATCCCAGCCCAGCCCAGGAGCACAGACTGGCACAGACTCCTTGCTCTTTCCAGTCTCATCTGCTCCCCAGGGAGGAATAACCACTGATTAACTACTGAGTAACAACAGCCTGGGTGCCGTAACTGCAATCCAGCTACAGCAGCTCCTCCCAGAGCTCCAAACCAGATGACGGTCTTTAATCAAATTTTTGGAGGGCCTGGGCTGAGGCTGCATGGTGGTATAACTACGCCATATGTAGCTACTCGGGGTGCAACTCAGGAGAGTGGCATTAAATTCCCAGAAAGCTGCAAACCAAATGTAACATCTCAGAAAGCTGTTGCAACCAAGCAGCTGAAACCTCAGTTCAAGCCTGTGGTACCAGCAGCCCAGCTCCTCCACCTGTACTCTGTGTTTATCACTATCTGGGCAAGCAACACCACCCTGCTATTCTAAGCACTTTATTCAGCACCACCACGGCCAATTTGAAATTCTGAGAGATAGCTCTGCCAGCTCTGCTATTTAAAGTGCAAGTTAAATATGTTTGACATTCCATACCCCCAATGACAACAAACCAGAATATTTGGACCAGCAGCATGTCAGGCACTTATTTATATATTTCTCTGTCAGGCCTAAGTGCTGCACCTTTTCATTTATATGCCACTGTTTGCCCCACAGGCATCAAGCTGCTAACACGTACAGAAGAGATTAAAATGAACTCGCATGCTGGATGAGGTATAAATTAAAATTATAGTACTGTCACTCTCAAATCTGGGATTGTTTCTCCAAGTCTCCCAAAATGCATAATGTCAAGTGAGCCTCTGTTTGGTACCTCAGGAAAGAAAAAATGTATAATTTTTCAGCAGCACAGTCAATATGAATTCTAAGTAAATTGTCCCTGAGCCCGTGATATAAATATGCTGTACTAATCTCATGAGCTGTGTACGCAGGGACGGTCCAAAAGGCTTTAAAATGGGATGTGAACAGAGATGTTCACCTGCCTACCTTGGAAAGCAAAGCAAGTCGGGGCTGGTGGGCATTCTAACGCCACTGGCTCCCAATGCTGCGCCACCCGAAGCCACCCGTGACACAGAGGGCACCAAACCCCGCTCCTGACAAACCCAGGGCACTTCAGGGGCCCGTCAGCGGCACCTCCCGGGGCGCCCATCACAGCACCCACCTGGTCTCGAGCGGGACGTTGCTGTTGAGCACCCAGCTGTCCTGGAGCTGCACGGACTCGGGGGTGGTGGCCAGGTCGTTGGGCGCCGGGGCGGGCGCGTGGATCTGGTTGCGGCGGTTCGTGAGCGAGTTCCTGTTGAGGGAGTTGGCAGAGGAATGGTGATGGGACAGGGAATGGTTGTGAGGAGGAGGGAGAGGCGGCCTCAGCGTTGACTGGCTGTGGTGATTTGAAGGGCCTAAAACGGAAAAGAAAAACAAATCACAAATGTGTGTGGCGGTACTGCTCTCCTCGGCATTTTCTAGGGAATACTCCCTGGGAAAAGAGTCAAACCCTGCAAACAGGAAGCTAAGCCTGCGTGCCTCTTGGACCTGGAGGCATCAAAACGTGGTTAAATCAGATCAGTGATTATTTGAGATCAGCAACATAAAACAGTGTTTCCAGGCTGCACAGTTGGGATGTTGACAAAGACTGTATTTAGATTTAAAAATACTTCTTTACGGACTTTCCCTGGAGAAAGTCTCCTCTGTGGAGCAGAGGACAGCAGCCTAGGCTTGATCATTCTCCATATCTACCCAGAGGAACTTTTTTCCTCCCTGTTTCTATCAGGGATTTTTAGGAGATGAACCTTAATGGATTAAAAACAGCTTTTGAGAATACGGTCTTTAGGCTTCTATAAAATTTAACCAGAGATCTCAATCTCTTTTCATTCACTGTTATTTTACCAATCAGCTTCAAATGAACAGGATTTGTGCCAGCACAGGAAGATTAAACTCCAAATATGAAAAGAGAGCAACAATGCACCGATGGTATCTTTCATGTTCTTCCACGTGATCAGGATTTGGCCTGTATTCTTCTGTTTAGTAATGCCAAAAACACATGGCAAGATCTGAAAATTGTGCTACTCCTTCAGCCTCTTTCATTGAAAAAGGACTGATTATATTTTTAGTGATAAAGAGGGATATAAACTTCTCATTCTTTGAGTACTGGCATGTTTGCATTGATAATGAAAAATATTTTTTCTAATCATTAAGGCAAGTGGATTAAAGCATAAAAAGAAAATTGAATAAGCAGGTGTCATTCTAAACATAGGCACTTTTCTAAACAAACTTATTTATTGTTCTGCATTGAGTGCAATTCTACACATGGCAATGATTTATGTCTAATGAAAATAGCTAAAGAGAATAACAAAAATAAACACTGAGTTATGAACCACATGCTCTAGACATTGTATCAAGTTGTAGTTTTCTAGCAAGCATTTATCAGTAAATGTTACAGAAATGGTAACTAATGATGTATGTTTTTAGAAACTGAAGCAAATTCTGTACTTAATGAATCAAATAATAAAAGAAAACATCACAAGGGGAAACCATTTGCAGCCAGACTGATCTTTTTTTGATATGAAACAAAGAAGTACAGAAAAACTGCTGAACTGATTAATTAACTGTAAGCTAATTAAGGCAAATATTTATTAAAAAAAAAAAAACAAACCCAAAACCCAACACACAAAATAACAACCCAAAACCAATCCCCAGAACACCAGAAAGGTGTTTTACTGGCACAGCATCCCGAACTGCAGCAGTATCCATGTTCTGCCTGGTCCTAAGCACCTGGCTGGGTTCTTCCTACGAGTGAGATGTGGCACTTAGGGACATAATTTAGTGGTGACCTCCCAGTGCTGGGCTGAGGCTTGGACTTGATGATCTTAGAAAACTTTTCCAACCTAAATGATTCAGTGCTTCTATGCAGCACCCCCAGGACCAGCTCTCTCGTGGCACTGCAGACCGCTTGCCCCAGGGAGAAGCCACGAGAGCACCTGTTCCTCGCAGCAACGCAACCAGGGAACAGAAAGAGAACAGAGTTTTTTGGAGAGAGGTCATTGATTTTCCTAAGTGTTTCTGCAGGCCTGGAGGAGCACAGGCTGATGAAGAACAGGCAGGTTTACCGGCACTTGCGCAAGGTAAAGTGGAAGTTGTCCTCTGACAAGAAACTTGAAGTAGTGAGTTATAACAAATTCTGCATCCTCAACATGTTGCCTCAAATCTATACAGCCGTTTCTTCATCTTTTTTTGAATGTCTGTTGCCTTTCACTAACACATCCTAAATTTTAGGGCTGTTGTATGTGCTCTCTTCTCACTATCCTTGCCTTTGCTATGTCTTATCTAAGTTTGAAAGAGACTATTTAGACTAGAAAGTTTTATGTTTAAAATCCCCATTTGGACCTCCAAGAACATCAAATCTACACTAGGTCCTGGGCCATTCCACAACAGCACATGGAGTAAGACACAGCAGGAAGAAAATGTATTTGGACAATATCCACACGCACAGAAGCTTAAGTGGAATTACTCTCCTAGTTTGTGTTCTGACTTTAAACAAAGCATGTTTGGATTTCAATAAGTGGATATCTACGAGTGATAAAATACAAAAGAGTGCCCTTGTGTTGAAAGTTACTTCAAAGGATTCATGTGCTTCATGTTTTCTCAACTTACTTTAGATGCAGCTTTTCCTTCTTGAGGATAAGTACAGCAAAGTCCTACCCACATAAACAAAACAGTTTTGCTCTGAGAGCCATGGTAATGCCAGCTAAATAAAGACTCTAAATCTTGTCACCACAAAATCATAGAGGCTGTTCTTAAAAGTGAGGCAAGAGCACATCAATAAATAGCATTTCTGTAAGATTAAGGAAGCAAGAGCTGAATTCAAGTTACCACAAATTAATTTAATCCGCCTCAAGACTCAGTTCCCACACAGCAAAAATAAGATACTGTGCAAAATGAGCTGTGCGGAGGTAACTGAACACTGCAGCTGCAAAACCTCTGAAATCTGGCACAAGATGAATGTAGCCTTTAATATAGAAAAATAAAACAAATACCAATATTAATGTCATATAGATATTATACAGTTTATATTAAAACATATAAGAGCTTATATATATAAAAAGTACTAACTAGGGAGCATGCACAGACACTGGTGTATATATGAGAGAGATAAAAGCTTAATATGCTGCTTCTTCATAAACCTGTTTAAATGAATCAAAAGCAGAAGCCGAACACTATTGAACTTGCCAGGGATATAAAATTGGATTCACATCTGAACATCTGAGCACTTCTTTATGAGCATCTTTGCTTAAATTAAAACTTCAACGGCAGTAGCTGCAAATCTGCTGAGCTCTGAAGTTCAGAGGAGTAAATCACCTGTCCCACAGTACAGGATCAGCAGGCGCAAGGACTGGCCCGACGGATCGTAGGACACGACGCGCTCCGAGGCCTCTTGCAAATTGCTTTATTATTGGGAAGCTTAAACATAATGAGGAGTGTCTGGATGGACTACATCTGGCTTTTTACATCAGGAAAGAGATTTTATTTTTTAAAATACTGGTTTTGGGGAAAATGCTGAGGAAGTGATGCCTTTTCTCAGGTATAATTTTCTCAGCTATAAAAGCTGAAAAATATAGGATTTAAGGAGAAGCCTCTTAAAACCACAATGAAAATCAGAGAACTGAGCACCTGAAATACTCTCCATATTTTTGTCTTTTTAACTTTTTTAATTTCTCATTTAAATTCACAAACAGACAATATTCCTAATTCTAATCAATTCTAGTACACATTGATTGCCCTGAAAAATCAGGCCCTAGTGTCCACACAATCAACATGTGATTCTTCAAGAGATCTTACTGCAGTCAGGAATATCAGCAATGCTCATTTCAAATTAGAAGCTGAGTAAGGATTAATTGTGTTCTAATTGAGTAATCTGAGAACACAAACTCTGATCTATGTATCTTTGAAGTAATCATAGGCTCCACAATCGACTTATTTAAGTTTAATCAGAACCAAAATATTAAAAAAGGAAAAAAATATGGTTTGTGGTGAAACAATTAAACAAACCAGGTTAGCACAGAGGTAAAACTCAGCTGAAACAAGATGCAAAATAGCATTTGTCTCCTTGAAAACAAACAAAAACCCCATCAGAATCCCAAATTCGAGAAAAATTCTGTCACTGTGCTGTTCCTTCCACTGCACACAGAGAGAGAGCAGAAGACCTGCAGCCCCCAAAGCCCAGCCCACGGCTGTGACCCTGCTGAGCACAAGGCAGGGTGAAGGCAGGGCTGCCATGAGAAACATGGTATGATGGGTGGCCACAGGTCCTTCAGGAGCCTCTGCATCACAACAGTCCCATTCTGGCACAGCCTGGCAACCTCAGAGATCAGAGAAAGACACTCGATCTCACAGAGTAACAGGTACATCAGGGATGGCCACGTGCTCCTGAGCACATGCTTCCAAATACCACTTCTCGGCTGTTTTTACAGTTCAAATGTTGACTAAAACACAAAGTGAAACCTCACATCTGCTTTAGCATGGTCAAATTGTTTTTCATAGTTCCTCCAAGGCTTTGGTACACTGACTTAACGCATGCACTAAATCCAAGCAACGCAAAGATCTGAGGAGAACAATTTAATCTCCCTCCTCGGAGATGAAATTCAAAGCAGAATCAGCAGCATCCCTGATCCGAGTAAAGCAATCGCTTCCCTGCATCCCAGTTCTTTGTCAATACTACTTCCAAAAATTGTATCTTAGTTGTGCTGAATTATCCTCTGTGCCATGATTAGATGTTAAGAGACATATAAACACCTTGTCATGATTCCTTTTCACGAAAGAACTAAAAACCACAAACAGATTAATCTTCTAAAATGAACAATGATGAAATTATTTCCTTATACTTTAAACAATACAAATATTGAACACAAAAAAATAACAAAGCTGATGCCTTGAAAGAAAAAATTCATTTCACAGCCCACAGACAGCCCTTGTTAGCCAGCACTAGAAACCCGGTCTGCAGCATTCCTCGTTCTTTATTCAAAGTGCTCTGCCACACTGTTTTCTCAAGGAAACCACATCATCTGCCATCACAATGAGTAACGGGTGTTTCACAGAACCACAGGGCCACCTTCCAAGCTAAATTCATCTTCAAAGGCAGCTCACATTACTCTGAGTCAGGGAGAAAAGAAAGCATTGAAGCTCCCAGGAACACAACAATGTCACAGGAGCTGCCATCTCCAGGGCCAACTTCCAGCCTGGGATTGCAGCCTTCAGTGAGTTTGGCGGGGTGGGACCAAGGCTCCTGCCCAACAACATAGACTGGGGTTTGTGCCGTGTCTGCCTCAGTTCTCCTGTCTGCTTGCTTCAATTCTCTACATTATTTTGTGTGTGGCTGTAGTTAAATGGCAACTAAATGTTCAGAAAATGTTTTCAACACATGCTGTAAAGAAGCAAGTTATCTCACTCCTAACCATGGATACCATTACCTCTCTCTCTTGTTGTTTTAAACCCAAAACATTTGCCAGCTGTTCCTTCTTTTGTCTGCATGTTTTTACACTGTTTGAGGCAAGAATGGGTTGAATGACTGGCTGTCATCCCAGACTGTACATTTTCAAATGAAATTCAGTAAACGTGTGGTATGAAATGGTAAGTCACTTATCAGTGTCTGCCAGTGCACCACAGCCATGTCCTCAGCACAATATTAGAGTGGAAAATTAAATGTTGCTGTGACAAAAAAAGAAAAAACAAAAAAAAGCCAAACAAAAAGTACTCCATTGCTTCCCCACAACATCCAGACAATCACGGAAAAGGGGAAAGGTGGTTGAATGGATAAAGTCTAGGACTTTGTCATAGTTTCTATCTCCTACTCTGGCTGAGCCAACCCTTGAGCAGTCGTGGATGAATGACCTGTTATCTCTGAGCACCTTTATCCATATCCCTTGCAGGAGTGCCGAAGGTAAACTCTCAGCACCCAGAGGGCAATCCGACACTGCGGCAGGCAGAGGCAGCTCAGCCACACGAGCTCTGCCAGCCCCGAGTTGTTGCTGTGAATGCAGACCACAAACTGCTACTCCATCACACTCCCCGCACCAGAGATGCCCAGATGCTCTGTGCACACATCCAAGTGCATCCAGAGAGAACCAGCCTTCTTGGAGCAGGAACATTAGCTTGCTCTCAGCATGGCTGCAGACACAGAAATGGCAGATTTGCTCACGGCGCTGGATGGGTTGGTTGGTTGTGAAGAAGCAGTGTGTATACTCAGAGAAGCAAAGGAAAAGTAGGACCTTTCCTCAGGCGTCTAATCTGAGGGATTACAGTCATATAACCAACTCTCTCAAGTGAGGGTCACCTACAAAAAGGTTAAAACCTACTGTCCTACAAAACAGTATCATCTGAGATACCTTGTACTAATTATATTTGTTGAATTACATCACTTAAATATTCATTATTGCACTGCATGAGGTGCACAGGCTGCATAAAATAATGTCTAGACAATGGCAAAACATATCACTTCAATAATAATGCTTTATGTGGACTCAGTGTCCTGTGGTAATTTTATATATATATATGTATACATACACATATACCTATATATACACACAAAATTGAAAATGTAGACATACTACTTCTAATTTTACCTTTTGTAAAAACGAGTCACAGAGAAATGAAAGAGTTGTCTTCTAATTGAAAAACAATCAATGCATCTCACATATTTTCCAATCAACCTTTTCATTTAGTTTTCTAATACTGATATAAATACAAAACATGTTTCAGAGAGGTTAAGGGTGTTTTTATCTTCTTCAGCTTAGATACACGACTATACTCTGAAGAAGGCACTGATGTAAGAGGAACTACAAAGAAAAGCACACATACATGTTTCTAAGCAATGAAGTTCATTATTACTATCATCATTACCATGGAACATTTTAGTGCAGAAAGGCAAATGTTGCTCTCCAGATTTGGTTCTGCAGAATGGGAAAAAGACTTGAACCCGATCTAGAGACTTACACAAATCCTTGCCTAAGCTCACACAGTTTGATGCACTGGGAATCACACTAAAGAGAAAGTGAAGACAGACTTTTCTGAACAACATCCAGAAATTTCTGAACAGAAATGTTTAGGCCAGCAATGGAAGCCTGGGGACACTTTCCTTATAGGAGTACAGCTTGAAAACTGCTGCTTCTTTGGGTGGTCCAAGGGGGAACTTGAAAATTTTCACAGTGACATAAGAATAATTGTGCCATAATTTCCAATTCATTGTGAGTCTGGAGTCAGGTGCAATAGAAAGTCATCCCTGTTACAGCAGCACTTTGGATCTTGCACCACCCAATCAGCACACACAGCTGGCTTCCAAGGGGACAAAAGAAATGCCAGTCATGGGTGGTTTAATGCAATGCACTACATCTTGATTATTTCAGAAATGTCACCGAATGTATTACACGTTGTTCAAAATAGATTTTTTTTTTAAACCCAACCTCATAGAAAATCTATACAAGAAAGAGTCTCTCAAAATAAATTACTAAAGTAACTGTGTCACAGGGAAGATCTAATAGGAGACTGAGATCTCGGCAATGCCTAGGTGGGGTTTTTAATAAATCAGCCTTCCAGGTACTGCAGATCTTTAAGGAAGGAAAGGTCTATCAGCAGAGTAACGATTTTGAATCCTTCTGTTGTTCTAAGTCTGTAATGTCAAGTTTCACCACTGAGAAGTTTGGCAGCTGAACTACTAATGAAACTAAACATATTGAACATGGCTTTCAGCATCAAGTAAGTTCTGTTTCCCAGGCAGTATTACCATCTCTTCCCAGTAGCACTAACTTTTGTCAACTGCTGAATTTTTTTCTTATTCCATCTTATACTACTGCCTTGGGACGACTCACCAGCATGCACAGTGCACACCAGCCTGGATTTTTTTCAGTTCAACAGCAGGATCAACAAAAATATACTAGTTTTCTTGTCTTAGAGGAAAAAAAAGTTCTATCTTACTACAACGCTCTTCAATGGGTTTTCAGGGCTTGAGCATTTTTTTCCCCAATATACTTAAAATACGACCTATTAATAATTAAATACAGTTTTACCTTTAGGCTGAACCAACTGATAATCAAATGGTGGAAATAAACACTGATATATAAGCATCGTTAACATGAAGGCTCACTGACTTATACCAGTAAATACAAGGCTCATGGAGAAGCTTCCTGGGAGAATTCAATTTCACAGCTCCTGGGAAGCCAGTTATTTACTACCAGGACCATCTGTTTCCCAACATGTAGAACAGGTAAAAATAATTTGTGCAGAATATACGGAAAAAGTAAGAGGAATAGTTGCATAATGCTGGAGTAAAGAAAAGCAAATATAATGCAAAGTACATGTTGCACCGAATCAGGCTTTTCAATGGGTTATTTCTCTTTTTAAAAGCAGGCAAGGCACAAATAAGTACAAGACAGAAACAAGGATTTGTCTGCCTCCAGGGTACTGCAAGCTGCAATAGTACATGACTGGCATTTCTTCCACAGGCAGCAGGATTTCATTTGAATTCTTTATTGGTTAGTATTGGACAAAAAAAGAATGTCAAAAACCATTCAGATAAGAAGTCCTGTCAAAGTTTCCTGACTTTTCAAGGTACCAGAGAGGTTACCATCAGCTACCACAAGTAAAAGGTTCTGTTAGATGAAACCATGGGTTAATGAGTAAAAATAGAGGTTATGATAAAGTGGTGCATGAAAGCCCTCACACAGTTTATCACTCAGCAGTACGTGAGCCAACATTAAGCCAGCAATTCTTAGACAAGTTTTTAATTAGAGCTTTTAGACTGTGAACTAAAAAAAAAAAACAAACAAAAAAAACCCCACAACCACCAAAAGCCCCCCCCCCAAACACACAACTAAAAAACAACTGTAACCCCACAGTCACACATGGTAAAACAGAAGAGTTGGTACAAGATGATTTCAGCTCTGAAAATGATGGGTCTCTCTCACTAGGTGCTGCAGTTGGGCTAGAACTCCTCAAAACACCGTGACTGATGTGACTGACTCCAGGGGCTGATCCCAGTCCCCATCACCCGTGGCCTCGGTGCCCTGTGGATGTCTGGCAAAATACTGTCCTTGACCCTCAGCGTGGCAGAGCTCAGGGAAAGCCAAGCCCCAGGGATGCCATCAGGCACTGCCCAGGGATGAAAGGACCCTGAGCGTGGGGCAGAGGGGAGCTGCCCACGCAGCCGAGCGGAGCATGGGGAATGTCAGCTCTGGTGTGGGAACCAGCTCCCACACCCAGCTGCTGGGAGAGCTGCCGTGGGCACAGCTCCATCCCAGCAGCCAAAGAGCTTCCAGACTGCAGCTGGCTTTGAGTCTGCTTGGAGAACAGGAAAATTAACTAACACCAGTGTGATGAGGCACCCACAAAGCTTGTGCTGGCCAGCAATCCTCTCAGTAGCACTGCAGCAAATGCTTCACTACTGCTGCATTTACCAATGCAAGCTAGAAAACTACCCTGTAGCACAGCAGAAATTAAGCAACCCACCGAAAACTTTGTCTAGGTGGAAAAGACCAAGTATTGTCTTATCTACATCGCACTAAATGGCATTACCAACATTTTGCAGAGACTTAGTCTTCATCAAGGTGTTGAATCTCTGTGCAACTCCTCACTATGTGAGCTTAAAGAAACTCTCAGAACAAAGCTATATACAAAGCTTTTTATAAAATACACCTGTCTAATCACTTACAATCAGTGACACAGAAAACACCATCACTACTCATCTCCTGGGACAGTGCTGCCTGCCTGTCTGCCATCCCCTGCCCAGTTCACACAGCACAGTCACAACACAGCCATGCTCTGGGCTGCCACTTTAAATATGCCCTGCTATTACCTCAGCAGCACGGAGAAGGCAATGGAATTCACAACCTGAAGAGACTGAGTAATCATCCTGGCAGATACCAAACCCTGACGTGCTCCCACGTTACCAGAACAATCAGCAGGCAGGGAACTGTAATGCCTTTGGGCAATGCTGCCCATTCCCAGCGTCAAGGGGAGAGGGAACAGCACAGCCCTACCCATTATCTGTGTTTCTGAAAGCACAGCTCCACCCCAGGTACTCGGATCAACACAATCTTTACGTGCCCTTCTCTGTCCCAAGGCCATGGTTTTATTTCTCTGAGACCAGCAATGCAAAGAGACTCAAGTAAAGAGCTGCAGAAATATGGCATTAATTGAGAACTGAGAGAACACGTTCCACTTCCTATTTAAGGTATGAAAGCAGCTATCACAGTTGCATTATATAGAGTTTCTTCCTTCAGAATGTCTGAGACCACCACAGTACTAAGTGGTGTTTAATACCATGAAAAGAAAGAGAAAAAAACCCAGCCCTGAGGCACAATGTTGTATTGATAATAATGTCAGTGGCAATATTAAAGAAGAATTTAAAAATGGGAAAAGAGGATGACCACAATATTTTATCCAACTAAAGTCATAGAAGACTAGAGAGTAGTTAAATACTAAGATTGCAGTCTGACTAAAACCTCTGGATAAATATCTGTCCCCTTGCAAAAACTTCTAGCAGCTTTTTCTAGCGATGTGAAACAATTAAAACCTATGCCTGAAATCTTTGCTTTAACGTGAGTGTGCACGGCTGGAATCCCTTGGACAGAAAAGCTTTGGAGCAGGTAAAGCCATAATGTGATGAATTTCAGCAAGAAAGATGAAGGGACAAAACTTTTTGACACTGAAGCTGACTTGTGAAACATGACAGACAAGAAAAGGAGCTGATGATTCTGAAATCAGTCAGAAAATTCTGCTTCTTTGAGACACAGGGGAAAGACAGAGCAGAAAAGAAGGGAAAAAGACACTAAACAAAGATGTCCTAGGAGCTCCTGCAGCAGCAGGATCCCAGTCTGCCACTAGAAAAAAAAGCATCTTGACAATTATTATTTCTAAAGTAATATACATGAAAAATCTGTCTTCTGCAGATACATGCTCAACACATCAAGGCTTTTCGGCAAGGACCTTCTATCAACCACATTTTCCAAGGAATATTCAGAAACAGAGAAGTTGTTGTCAAGGTTAAGAAACTCTAAAGTCAAGATGACATTTTTTTCCCCTAAACATCTGTAGTATTTTAAGTGAAAGTATTTTAAGTTATTTTCATCATATTGTTACCAGTAAATTACAGATACAGTTTTAGGTAGTGGGATACTTATTAGGTGTCCATACTTATCATGGAATGAATCAAAATCAAATTATTTTAAAAAATAAAGTTAACTAGGTAAATTGTTGCTGTTATGTAGTTGTGACTCTCTATGCCAATAACACTTCAAAAATAATGAAAAAAATCCATTAATTTTTACTAACTTTCTTGCATCTGGTATGTGTGAAAGATTTTAATTTACACTCATTTATCAACTCAGACAATTTCACCAATGGAGGAATTTATTCTGAAAACAGAAAATCAACATGCACTTTCAGAAGAGTATCACAACGTGGGTACAGGCACACAGCACTTGGATCAGGAATGCATTTTTATCACATGCAACTCAAAAATTAGAGTTATCTTTGACACAGTTCTAAAAGCATACGAATGCCCAGAGAGCAAAAGATTTTATTTTAAATGAGTGTATGTGAAAGAAACATTCACGAACAAGGAAAGGCAGAGGAGATGTTAAACTGGAGAGTTAAACATGGCATAGGAGGAGATCATAAACCCAGTAATCTTGTACTCTGGCAACATCAGCTGTAGAGCTTTTATCTGTCCAAACTGCTTGCAGTCAATGTTACACACACTGAAGTGATCAATACCAACAACCACAATGTGACAATAATGATAATACCTAATATTCTCTACAGAGTCTGCTGTGTGTTCTTTTAATGTGCTTCAGAAATGAAGCCTAATGAGGTAAGGATGTTATCAAAATTTTACATCACCAACTGAAACACAGAGAGCAGTGAATTAACATGGAACTGTGTGACCAAGCCCTGCTCCCCGGTTTCATCTGGTCTTTTTCTTCTTCCAACAGGTCTCTCTCATCTGACACATTTTCTCCAGTTACAGCATATTAAAACACGTAAAAACTAATTCTAGTGGGTGCGCTAAACAGAAAGTATCCCGTGTTTAACTGTTGTTTCAAATAGGTTTGGTTTGGGTTTCTGGATGTGGTTTTTTGGTTTGTGGGGTTTTTTTGGTGGTGGTTTTGTCTTGTTTGTGTTTCATTTGTTTGTTTTGGGGTTCATTTGTTTTAATGCAGAATGTTTGAAGAATGTCTTTCAGTAAGCAGAAACAAATGGGGCAACTTCCACACTGGATAAAGATCTAGAAATGCAGTATCATTGTGCCTGACCTTTTAGCCGGCTGTTAAAAAGCAACAACAAAAAAACCCGGGCAAAACCCTTACCACAGATTTTCCAAATGATATGTAAGACAAGTCCTGCCATTGGAGAGGTTTACATTTTTAAGCTAATGTCCAATTAGTACATTTTAACAGAAATGGAAAAGCAAAAGCTATCCTCTACAGGGCATGCAAACCAATCATCCTTAAAGCTTAAAGACTGTACCATGCATATTTTCCACATAATAAAATAGTCTGGAATAAAACCCAAACTGCACATCAGTGTAGGATGCTGACAGACATCTTGATACCGTTTCACTATTTCAATTTACTTGCATATTTTTTTGATACAAGCTCAGGGAAACATGGCAAGCTGTGCCATGAATGGAGGGGGAAGAGAATCAACTGTTGCTGTGCTTTTATTAACTGAGACTCCTCAAAACTCTAAATTTACGAAATACTCAAGAAAAATTATTAAATTATTCATCAGTGATAAGACAATTAAGAAGAAAATGAAGGAACAAGTGGAAGCTTGGTCCTGAGGGAGAACAGCTGGTCTTCTCATTAAAAGTATGTTTTGGCAGCAAAACACCCTCTGAACAGAGGCAACCTGCTGCTAAAGCAGCCTCAGAGTCAAATTCAGGAGCAAGTGACAAGGGCAGACTGATGTGAAGAGTAAGGTGGGGGTACTCCGGGTATCAGTGTGTGGTTGGCACAAGCTGCACAGCCCCTGCTCCTGGCCAAGAGGTGCCGTGACTTCATTGCACTTTGGAGCCACAACATGAGATGAGAGCTGCCTCAGTCCCTGGGAAACTTCGTGCTGATGTGCCAGTCTATAAAGAAATTAGCTTAAAACTCAAGGAAAGATTCTATTTTTATGGAGTTGAGCCAGCACAGGCAAACAGAGCACACCCTGCTCTGACAGACTGGTGCCTAGTGCCAGAGCTTTGAGGGGGTCTGAAAAACTCATCATTAAATAACATTGTTCCCTTCCTTCTTATCCTTCTCTTTCTGCTACCTGCTATCTTTAAGCCTTAGGGGGTTTTTTCATACTTTTCTTTGGTAGTTTTAATTCTTTTCCTGTCCTGCCATCTCTGCAATAGTTGAGGAGATTTACCCCTTGGCTCCTCATCTTTTACAATCCGTCCTCTGAGATAACCCATCTTAATCCCCTGGTAGAACAAATACCAACCACCAAAAACCCAGCTCTTGCTCACAGCATCACAAAGGACCTATTATGATTCCATGGCTGAAATGCCTAATTAGTGACAAGCACGATCTGTGTGCTTTAAAGACAGTATCCCTAAAACATGTCTACAGGAAAAAAACCCCCACATTTCTGTAGCATCTGCTGAAGTATGAAATCCCCACTCACTGGCAACACCTTGTATATTTTTCAGAAACTTTTCTGAATAACATCAAGGTCCATAATTTTTTTTGTGGCACAGAAATACAGAATCAGATACTTCATCTTAACATTGTACAATCTTATTTCCTAGTTAAGTAAAAAATTGCTAAGAATTTTCCTTCCTACATGCCATCCTATTCTTTCCCATATTTCCCCATGTGTGTGAAGTACCTTTACAGCTGAAAGCAGAAAGACACAACAGGTTTTTTTCCTAATCAAATAATTCTGCTTAAAATTGTTACTCCAATTCTTGCACAGATTCAAACATCTTGCATAACTGGCATGAATTCTGACATCCCTGCACAGCACCAAATTACTCCCAGCCTGTTTCAAAACCTGATTCATCACAGAAAATATAACAATTCCCACTCCAATCTTTCTGTATCTATTTGTTTACTTAGGTCAGCTGGCAAAATAAGCATGTTAGCCTTTTCTCTGCTCCAGATATGTCATACCAAAGCAAGTTTTGCATAAAAAGAAATGGCATGCTACTATCTTTGTAACAGTTTTAGAGCCTTAGTTATAAATACTTCAGATGATGCTCAGACAGGAACTCAAGTGAGGCAGATTTCAGCTCTTCACATGAACAGCAGGGAGAGTTACAGATTCAATTTGAATCAAACCTATACTAATTTACCAGGGATGATCAGCAAAAAAGGAAGCACAGGTAAAATAGAATTTCTGAAGTGAGAGAGTTTATACATATCACACTGAAATTTATTAGGTACACGGAGTTATCTGGACATACACAGGTACTGGGCATTCAGGAGTACACAGGAGAACACTCTGATGTACAAAACTGATCTGTGCCTGCTCAGGAACAAATGCTGAGCAGGTGAAGGAAATAAATCTGCTGGCGCTGAGCGGGGCTCCCAGTGGAGCCACTGTGCCAGACTGGGCTTTTGGGACAAGGGCAGGCACATCCCTGCCCTCTTACAGCATCGGCCCTGTCAGCCCAGAGCCACCACGGGGCAGGGAAGAGGAGCTGGCAGGAAGAGGGGAGGGGGATGGCAAAGGCAGGGCAGGGTCCACCATCGACCTCACCTTTCTCAGGTGAGAGGGAGCTCCAAGACAACCACGAGGGCAGAGCAGGAAAGTTGGAAAAGGAGGAAAAGAAAAGGGTGCAGAGGTCCTCAAATACAGCTGCATTTCTCTTCAGGTAAGGTTCAGGGTAAATTAAAAGAGAGGGGACAAGGGAATTGCATAGGCAGGAGAAATGCAGGATTGAACAGGGTAAACTCTACTTCCCACTTTGGGCATATCTAGGTAGCTGTACCATATGCAGCTACCTCACATACACTTTAGGCACCTGTAATTACTTGCAAATACACATCCATCCCTTTTTGGTCAGTGCTACAGATGTGCAGCAAGTTTGTGTTATGTACACCTTTTCCTTAGTCCCAGTAACACTACTGTGTTTCCAAATTCAGAGACATTACTGTGAGGTCCTATAACATAATTGTTAAATCTCAGCACTACTTCAGAGGGTTTTAAAAATAGGGAGTCCACAACTACACACCTGTTAAACAGGAAACTAAAAAAATACTTTTATGGAGATATCATTATTCTTTCACCACTGTAGCTTTTGAAAAACTATGTTATTTTTCTTTCTCAACAAGGAGCACTTCTTGTGAAAATGCTTCTGGGAAAGAACCCAAACCCATGATCTCAAGCCATGTTTAAGAAATCATTTTAATCCAGCTACTTAAGATGTAGTGTTTGAAGGGCCAGCTTCAGCTGGAGCAAAGACTGATAAAGGAATTCTTTTAAATCCAACACACTTTAAAATACCATTTTTGGAATCAATCCTATTCAAATGGCAAGACAAAACCAATACTTCTATTTGTTATTCCATACTCATAAAAAAATAGATTGCTATTTCCTAAGCTAACATCAACTGATCTCTTCTTTATGCATTAACAATTAATATGGATTCTGCTTATAGACATCTGTAATGCTTTGGGCTGTATTTATGGTGTGATAATTGTCATTTTGAGACACAGAACACCAAGAAGACAGAAAGACATAGCTGAACTGTTCCCTCATGCTCCTGTGTAAGGGACAACACTGTTATCTTGTTACAAAATACTGCCCCGAGCAATGAAAAGTTTCATAAATCTTTTTTCTACCACTGTTGTCAGCTTCTATTTTTGCCTGTGGCTGAATGTGATTATAATCTGTTTTCAGTGTACAAGAAAGCAAAGTGATCTAGAATATAATGAGTGGGGAACATTTTGGAGCCCTCCTGAGCTGCAGGATATTTCCAGCTGCTAGCAGAGCTGATAACGGACTTAATAGAGCTAATGATTTCTAATACCACTAACAGAAGGCTATTTTCACAGTGGGTAAATAATGACTCTTTTGTTTTGGAAATAGTTAAGGAGTCATGTAGATGTTTGATAAGTACATGACACAGTATAAATGCAGCAATATTTAGGTAACTAATGGTAGATTACACCATAGCTAAAAGATAATATACTTTTTTGTTTCCTTCTAAGAACTTAAAAGTTTATAACCCTGTTAACACCACTGTGACAGCAAGGAGATTTCACTGTAAACAATTAGAAGTAATGTTTTAATCTAAGCATAAAAACACATCCATTTGTTTCAGTGCACTGCATCTTTGTTTTTATGTTGGTAATTAATATTACAAATCTTCACTAGAAATAAAATAAAAACTAATTGGGTAGTAAAAGAAATTTTCTAGAGGGTTGAACGCCAAAACTGCATCAATGGGGCAAACTATGAATAGCACTTATGCCTTCAGTATTTTCCTTGATCATGACTCTGTGTTTCTGACGAGGATTAACAATATTTGCTTTGTTTCCTTCTTTCCCTGGGTGTAATCTGTGTTCCCCATTCAAAGGCATGTGCTCCCACCAGGGAGAACTCTGCTCCGTAGGCTACAAGATTCCCTGCAGGATTTTTTTGGTATGGCATTATAAACAAAGAATTTCCTATGGTAAAAATGCATTTCTTCTTCCCTCCTCTTCTCTGCAGAAGTTACATTCAGAATAGGTTGCACATATGAATTTTCTTTCAAGACATCTGAACATTATTTCACATTAAGTTCAGGGTAATAAGGACTGTTTGGGAGTTCTACCCTACTCACCGCAGCAGCTGGCATGCCCCGTGTTTCATGCCCCCTTCCTTCACCCATAACTTTTCCCTTTCCAGCATTCCCTGCCTAAGGTTTGTTTCTCTGCTTGGAGCCTCCAGTGGGGAATAGCTCAGGGAAACATGAGCAGCAGCCTGGAATTGCTCATCTCCCACTGGACAGGAGCTCCCAGTGCTGGGGGGGAGTCTCCGTGGTGTGAGGGGCAGGCAGGATGGAGTATGGGTGTGAAATAAAACTCACACTGAAACTCTGCACTGCTGAAAGCATATCCCTTAGCAGTTTTCCTGCCTTTTGAGCTTTCTGAGCTGTATTCACAATGCCAAGAATGGAGCTGTGTTTCCATGTGCTCTGTGTCCCTCCCTCTCCCAAAACGGGTGGTGTCAAGCTGCTCATAACCCAAACTTCTTAACAAGAACAAAGAAGGTTATTATAACTCTGATGAAGGCAACAAGGTAATGTTTAAATAAAATAATTCAAGCTAGACAGAGCTACTAAACTCAAAATGAAAGAAATAAAAGGACTTGCGGCGTGAATGGAGGATAATAAATTGTGTAATGCAATAAAGCAGTATCTGCCCATTATAAACTTTATAGATTTTTAGGAAAGCATAAGATAACCCCCATTGTGATTCATTTTCACGTATCTTGAAATATTACAGGAAGCAAGCAAAAATAATTAAATTTGCCTAACTGTATTTCAAGGTATGGCTTCAGTGGTTAAAGAAAATGCAAACTTAAGCAAAGAGTCTAACATAGCTGCTGGTGTCAAACTGAGAATGCAATCTCTTCCCTGGTTTGTCACTGCCATTGCTTCATTATGAGGAAAAAACTGTAGATTGGAACTACAAAAATATTTCATGGTCTAAGAATTAATATCAGATTTTGTCTATGCTGATGATACAGCAGTTCTAAATGACAGGTCAAACATGCAAGGAACAGCACGAGAATGTTCCATATCACAAATAAATCAGGTTAAATATCGTGAAAAATACATCTATAGGAACTCCAGGTTTTAAATCAGGTTTTGCCAAGAAATAAAGGGTTTGTAAATTCATACAACTAGACAGACATGAGCAAGCCAATGGATTTAATCACAAGGAAACAATACCATGATCAGGTAACGTGACAACTGCAACCACTAACTTTCAGTGACTTACTGAAACGTTTCTTCTCCCTCAACATAGAGAGGGGGAAACAGGAAAGCCACCAGATGCTAATGCTTTCAGAAAATATTAGGTATCAGATTAATTGAATTCCTAAACACTAAGATTCAGAAATCAACCTGTTTGTTTTTTGGGTTTTTTTTTGTTGCAGGAAAAAAGGCACAAATTCAAGAGACATTAAAAACTAAGGTAAAGCAGAGAACACAGCTGGCATACCACTGCCAATTTGAGAAGGATGTCAAAGGCCTACATAATTTTAAAACCAAGAATATTGAGCAAGTTTGAGAACGAGATGGCTAAGCTGGAGAATAAGAATTAAGGATTGCTTAATTAAAAACAGCTACAGTATCACAGGGCAGAGCTATATTACATGCATTAGCATATAAAAATGAAAAAGTAGGTATTTTGGAGATCAAGGAGCTCTTCTTCTGTACTGATACAGGAGTTGTAATGTTGACTAAAATTAGATTCAAACATGTAGATCTGGAATTTACAATAGGAATAGACAGCTGTTAAAGGAAAAGGTAATAATCAGAGGGTGAATTCAGTATTTTCATTTGGAAGAAGTTTATGGAATGGGAAAAGTCTAGTAGAGAATATTTAACAAAAGGTCTTGAAACTTGAGAAAATACAGAGGGAACAAATCTTGCCAAGTCTAAAAGTTACTGACCAAAATACAATATACCAGGCAACCTTCAACAGGAAACAAAGCTATGTACCAGGTGATGGGATAGAAGATGCAATTCAGTGTTGACAAATGCAAAATCAACTTGAAATTCTTTTATTAGCTGTTGATTACAAATGACTTAAATGAACACCAAGAAGAGAAAGGTGTGGATGGAGGAATTTTTGTGAGCAGACCAAGGAAAAGAAGTGAAATGCAGTAGATATTCCATTCTAAATGCATAACAACAATGAAGGAAAATAAAAACACAGCATATTTGCTAAGCTCTGACATCAAATGATGGAGCGAAAGACAATCATGGGCTGACCTCTGACATGCCTTGTGCTAATGTGCACAAATATGCCAAGTTAGGAAACAGACCATCATTCACTCCTGCCAGGTGGAAGGTGTTCCGTGTTATCCCACATCCATCCTGCCTCATTCACGCTTAGCCTTGTGAAACAAGCAAAAAAGATTTAAAATGTCTATTTAACACAACTGTTCTCTGTAAACTCAGATCAGCCTTTAGCAAGTGAACCTCACAGCATTCTCTGCTGCAGAGCTTTCCGGGAGAGGAGGAAATGCAGAACTTCTGAGGACTGTGACACACACGCTGGCTGGCACACAGGTTGCTGGGATCCAGGGTCACAGTGACAACCACGATCCCAAAACTCCCAGAGCTCTGCATTTGTGCCTTAGTGAACACAATCCCAGCATTTCTGTGTTGACTACACCCCTGAAAAATTTGTCCTCTCTCTCTATGCAATGTGGCCTCAGGTAAGAAATCTTACTGGTTCTGTTAAGGAACTAGGAATTGGAAAAATTACAAGGTGTGCAGACATACATTTTTGATGCTCAAGTCTCAGCTGAGTGAAGTCATTGTTTCAAAATCAGTAAGTAATCTCTCCCAGTGAGTTCTTATAATGGTGTTTTAGTGAGACACGTGTGCATATCTCACTTAAGCAGCTGAAAACAGGCACTTACCATCAGCACAGATTTTGGCCATATTTTGACATGTCTTGCACTAATAGAGGGAAAAAACCTACCCAAAGGGTCAGGAAGCCCAAAAGGTGGCTTGTGATTGTCTCCCCAGACACAGACCTGAATACAAGCAGTGGTTTCAGACCTGACAGGTACTCTGCTATTGCTCAGAAGGATGGGCATTCTTTCAGCAGTCACGGCCCAGCCTTTCTGTTGGGAAATCACCTTCCCTGCCAAAATACACAGCAACACACTTCTCTGCTGGCACAGATGCACCAATTATGTGGGACACCCAAACTCCAGGTTACAATAACAATTAGATCTGTTGATCAAGCCCAGTGTGTTCTTCTGTAAGATGTGCATGGCACATCTATTGCACAGGAATCTGATTCCTGCTTGGATGATAGTGAACTATCTCTGCAGATGATCCAGCAGCAACATATCGTGGAAGCTGTGTCTGGCAGCACCTACCTCTCCTGTGGCTTTTCGCTTGTGGGCAGTGTGGTCAAGACCCGTGCCCAGCAGAGAGGGCAAAGGCCAGGCTGGGCTATTCTGAGCCCTACAATGACTGGGAGGCATCTGGTAGTTCAGTGTCCTCCTGGCTTACCCCCAAAGATCCCTAACTTGTCCAGCTCCAAAAGCAGAGGTCCTGTGCCCATATTCTAAGCACAGTTTATAGCTGGACGTGAACTGTATTGGAAGAAGGTGCAGCTTCCTGTTCAACCCAGCTGCTGTGCATTATACACATTATTCTTTTCACCTGTGAGTCAAGCCAGTTATTGCTATACATTGCTCAAAAAACCATCACCAGAGCAGAATACTAACAAAGGCATCACTTAGGCACAGCCTAAGTATTATTATTACTGCCATAACTGATACACAATAATACATTGTCTTCAACTTTCCAGCACTTCATAATTTTTCAGTGAACAAGACAATACTCTTCTGCTCTCATTTTTTGATAATTCACAACACTCATACTCTCCACTTCCAATGCAACTATAACACATTTGTTCTTCAGATAATATTAGCTGGCACATCTGATTTTTTTAACTTGAGCAATTAATAAACCCAGTGCATTGCAAACAAAGCTGCTGGTCAAGGAGACACTGCTTAGAAAAAAAAAGAATACGGCTTCTCTAGATCAAAAATTAAAGAGCTATAGAGCTCCAGGCATTGTTTATTCACATTTGAGAAGGCTGTAAGAGACAGGCGTGCTGTCTGCCTCAGTTTTTATGGGGGATGTGGAAAATATAACAAAGAATCTCACTATTCTTAAGAGCTAGAAATAGGTTATCATTTATTTGTTGTCCCTGAATTATCTATCTGCTGTAAGGCCTGTGCAGGCACATGCTGGGCTGCTTTTGCTCCCATCCCACAGAGCAGGACACCTCTGAGAGAGGACAGTCTCTCTCTCCTATTTATCTTTCTAACCATCATGGACTCTCCAAAACTGTATTTATTTTCTTGAAGTAAAACCAACAAAAATGGTTACGTGAGAAAAGAAAAAAAATAAGGGAAGGAAATGGAAGTGGGAAGGACTGTCACTGAGACACACTGCTGGAGGAAACACACAAAATGTATTCCCTTGCTTTGATGTCTCATGATGGTAAAGCTTCCAGACATGAATAAGGCAGCTGATTATTATCTTTGTTTGTCTTTATATATACATGTATGTGTGTGTATATATATATACACCATTGCTCTTACCAGTTACTCAGAAAACAGTTTAAATGCACACTGCACTTCCTTATGACATTTCTCCTATTACTCTATCAAATTTTGATACAGATTTTTTCCTTCCTAAACATATCCATCAGTACTGCTTCCTACCAAGCTGCTGACTGTCACCTCCTAATCAGTTGGATTGATCCCAGGATGTACACGAACGCAAACAGCCTTTTCCTCCCACACCAAGTTCCTCTGCACAGTGCAGCCTGTTTCCCTCCCGAGAAGGCATCGTGCGCCGCCACCAGAGTTTGTAACAAATGGTGAACTCCTGGTGCGTGGAATTTACCCCAAGCAAAACAGAAGGGTCACTGAGGCACTGGAGGTCTGTGCTGTGGGTCACAGACGCTGCTCCACGGACAGGAAAAAGGAGCAGGAAGATGCCACAGCGATCTCACTGCTATATCCCTGCTCACCTCTGATAATTTTATTAGGTTCCCATTATCAGCCTCCATACCTGAATTGATCTATCGACTACTGCAGAGCCCATTTCCATGCCTGCTCTCTGCCAGCCTGTTCTGATTGCCCTCATTATTCCTCTTCCCAACAGAGAGATTCATCACTCAGTACATAAAACTGACTAGTTCCAGCCCTTTGCTTATAGCTCCAAATCTGTCACCACACACAGATTGCGCCAGTATTTCTTACCTACTAAACTGTTTGACACACAGCTTTTGCCTGGACAGGGGAAGGAATAAAAGGAAGGAATTGAGCACAAACTGTTAAAATGATTATTAGAAAGCAAAAACGTCCACAGGAAGCCTAACAGCTTCCCAAGGCCGCTGGAAATTCAAACATTGCTCGTTTAACTCTCATTTATACCACAAAGTTTCCCAACCAGTCAGTTGAGAAAATTAAAACAAAAACTACTGTTTACAAAGACAGCAGTACCTGTAGAGCAGGCCAAGCTCTCCAGCTCTCTGGACTTTACTTGGGCCCCTGCTAAGAACAAGGAATAATGTTTTTAAACCATCATTAGCTTCCGTCCTGCGACTTCCCTTCTGTTGCCACAGTATTCCTCTATGTAAATGTCATTTATTTATTCATAGGCATTGGCATACCATTACTTTTGTCAAAGCCGGTCTGGCACATACTGTGTCTGAGCGTTCTTATAAACGAACTGGAAAAGCAATTAAGATTCCCCGGCATTCCGGAGCGGGGCGGGAGCGCTGCTTGTAACACAATCTCCGTGGGCGGGAGCGAGTGCAGAGTGACTGCATCTCTGTGGAGAGGGAGATAAGAGAAGTGACACAGATTAAAACAAATTGTTGATCCGTACCAGAGAGGAGCTAGGCAAACAATAGCGGTAAAAGCATAAATGTCAATTTGGAATGATAAAGGATACAATCTAAATGTAATATGAGAGGCCCCCAGACAAAAGGGAGAAATAGAAATTACACATTACTGAAGTACCAGATGCAATAAACAAACACAAATATGTAAACACACGCATGAATATGCATGTGGAAAAATTCAGATCACAGGATGGATGGCTGAAGTAACCGGATTTCAAAGTAAAATACCGAACCATTTCAAAAAAGTTTGACTGCTAGATTTGAAGGGGAAAAAAAAATATCTTATTTGTACTCTTGGTAATTTTATTTTAATTTTGAATAATCTGCAAGTGTCTCAACACACGCCTTCCTCTAAATCCTGCATTTGCATATTAATGGCACAACTGCCCATAAAACACAAACCAATGCCAGGAGATACTTTCTCTCAAGAAGCTGGCTTTTTATCTGCTGAAAGAGCTGTCAAAAGGGTTCTCTAATTGCTCTCAGAATTTTCTCTCTCCTTCCCCTTCACGTTTTCTAACACCCTACAGCAGTTTGCCAGATGAACCATAAGGTTTCAAAGACTGTTTAAGTAATCTTATGCCTATTCTAGCCTTGGTAAAAAAAAAAAAAAAAAGAAATCAAATAGTTTTATCCAAACTATGACCTAATAACGAGTCACATAGATTGGTTAAAAGAGCTATCCAAACTTCACTTATTACAACCTTGGTAGCAATATTTCTACGTTCTACCTGGTACCATTTCATGAACCAAACCTTTTTTTGTTATAGGAATGTAAGACATCTAAGAAGGTTAAGTTTAACTTAATAAAAAAGGGTCACAAATACAAAGGAAATTATCCCAAACTACACGTAGGAATCGGTTTCTAAAGCACAGCATTGTAACAAAAATTTCACAGTGCCACCAAACCTGGACAGATCCCATTTAAGATTTTGACCAGTTGTCTGCAGACCTGTCAACAGCAGTTTTTTGATGTGAACAAAAATCAACACAAAGCCAAATGAACAAAAACCAAAAAAAAAAGTGCACATGCAGCCATAGGCAGCTACACACACAAACACCTTCAGTCAGTGTAATTACACAATAGCTGTGACACAATTACTGCTATAGCCAGTTGTGCATTTAAATAATGACATATTCCAGGTGCCTGGAGGCAGTGTCATGCTACAGACCACAATAATAAATGATAACAGTGGCCATGGGTACAGTTCCCTGTCAACTCAACTCTCTGCTTAGTTTAACATTTCAGACTCTTACCTGGAAACATTTAGAGATGAGAGAAGGTGAAAAAGAATGAAAACTTACAGGCAGACATTTTATTTCTCCAAATCTGAAGTGAAATTCCTACTTGAGATACAGTCTCCAAACATTAGGGGAATAATTTTAGATTAATGTAACATGGCATTACTACTCCTGCATCCGAGTCCTTCAGAGGCTCTTTATGACTAGTGGAAGGTACTGTTCCAAATTCTGTTATGAGGCAATTATCCTGTCTGACATCAAACATCTTGCAAGGCAATCTCACTTTTGGGCATTAAGAATTAGCCATGTTAATCTCATTTTATCAAAGACATAATATTATTCTTTCAAGCGTTCTTTTTAGAAATGTTAGCTTCTGCCAAATCCGCCTTATAAATCTAAGGTTTCCATTCCCAACTATTCTGTATTCTAGTAACATAAGCTTCCTTTTTATTTACAACCAAACAGCACTGATACTTTGCATTCTCAGTATTTTAATTTTTGCTTGTATCCTAGAGATATATTAAAAAGAAATATCAATATGCAATACTACTGTTTCCAAGACTGCATCTGTTCATCATCATTCCAAGCAAAAATGTATATTGATTTTGTAAACATTCTATTATTTTCTGCATAGTGATTTTTTAATACTTGCCTTATTCTTAAAGATGTAAATAGAGATTCATTTCAATGTAGCTGGTTCTATGCCATTTTTCTAAAGATTAATAAAACTGATGAAATTATTTGAATGACAAAGGAATATACAATTTTATACGTCCACCATTTTTTGGATGATCTTCCATCTGTACATATGCCCCGTGCACTACAAACTCCAGCAATTATTAATCTTGTTCTGTGTTGCCTATTTAAATATTCAGTTTTTATTCCTTAGAGAACTCCTAAATTACCTGGCCAACATCCTACAAAACACATATTGGCCTAGTCTTGCTTTGGAAAGTGGGAAAAGGCTTACACTTTTCCTGGGAGACAGGCAGCAGGAATATTTAGGTTTGCCTGTATTGAAGGCAACAGAGGAATGCTCTGTTTGAAGAGCTGGAATAGCAGCTCAGACAAGGCATATGGAAGTGCAGTGACTCTATTGGTGAAATGCTTCTTGACATCCCTGTGTCCACGTCCACAAAAGCTTTATTTTGCTTTCCAAATTTCACATTTTCAAAGGCTCTGAAGTTGGTTTCTGCTTTCCTCTCTCCCCTGCAGCCGGGGCTCCGGGCTACTCTAAATCATCTATAACAGGCAATACAGCAAAACCACACTAATATCCCATTTTCCAAGGTGAGATATGAACAAAAATCACTACAAACTGGTAGCAGCAGCCTCATACTCTCCTCTGCACTGTCTTGACTTCCAGTGTCTCTGCTATAGGGACTGGTGATGAAATCATTGGCAAAGCCTCTCTGCAGTGGTGACGGAACAGGCAGGAAAGCCTGGAAGTGGCTGAAGTTGTGCCGCCACCTTCTCAAGCCATCAACTGTAGCAGGGAGGGGCACCTGAATGTGTGGGATCCACAGAATCTGAGGATCTGGGACTGGCTGATGCTGGGATGTTAGTCCAGAAAACAGGAAGCCTAGGAAAAGATTGGGGTGGAACGAGGAGCTGGGAAATTGGAAAGGTGTCAGGAGGATGGAGGCAATGAGAGAACACATTGAGGTACTGGGAGAAACAAGACAGAAAGGCAGACTTAACAGAGGGGAGAGAGAGAGGCATTTGAAAATCCCAGAAGAGGCACTAAAAAATATTGAGAAGGGTGAGGGAAAAAACAACAGAATCCCACACGCCGAGGCAAATTAAAGAGGGGAAGTCAGTTCATAAGAATCACTAGATGATGAGCAAGGGAAATGACAATTAGGTCCAGACAGACAAGCAGACTGTGCGCTGAATAAATATCAAAGCTGAAAAAGTACCACCAGGAGAATGGTGGGAAGGAATACCCTGGGACCCTGGGCACATACCAAGGCTGGCCACAAAGCCACTGGGGCTGAGGGGGCAGAACGGGGCTCCAGCTTTTGGTACAATGCATTAGAGTGTAAAAGACTGAGCAAACTCAGATTGCACAGACAATTAACAAGCTCCTACAGGCTTGATTTTGCAACTTTAAGCTTCAGATCTTTTAAAGTTCTGTGTGTGTTATTTTCTTCAGCCATTTCGTTGTAAAATAGAAAATTACTACCAGCGAACAGAGACTGACAGCTTCAGCTGGTGAGCAGGAGCTGGGGCTGCTACCAAACAACACACAGCTATTAATTTATTTGAGGGTTATTCTTATTATTTTTCATCACAATAACATTAAATGAGCTATGTACATAGACTGATGGAAAACAGACTTCACAGTTTCTGTCAACAGTGCTGTATGTGTTACAAGTTTGAATTTTTATTTGAAGATTCCAGAGCTGCTAGTGAGTTGAACTCAATTTTATGTTGACACCAAAGCAGAGCAGATTAACTTGGAAATGATGCCCAAAGCTTGAAGTGCTGTTGGATCATTTGTCCTTATTGAATGAAGGCAGATTTCTGCATTATATTATACACTGCTACTGGTGCCACAGTTCTAAATATTGTTCTTTTCATCACTCTTTGTCAATTATCCTATGTTCAGAGGATTTTTTTAACTAAATAAGTATTCGTGCATGATGAATGTCAGAATTAGGAGAAAAGTCCTGAAAAGCCAGCTCATAAATGAAATTCTGATTTCAGCAAATTCATTCTTCTCAGATAGCTACATTTCCAGAATAAATTATCATCTCTAATATCATTACCTGAACATAGAAAACCTGTACTGCAAAGGGTCTTGGCAGAGAATGATGATAGGCATCAGAGGCTTAATGTTTAATTACTGAACAGAGTTTTCTGGAGAGTTAAGAGCTAGTATCATTCACTTGCTGCTGTTGGCTATGTGGCAGAATATATTGTGGTGGTTGTGATCTGTCAAGGAGAAGTGATTCATAAACTTTGCTATGTGCTCCTCAAATGCACAGCTGGTGGGAATAAAAAATGGACAGCTATTTATGGCAGAAAATCCCAACAGGAAATGTCTGACTTGAAACCCACATGAAAAATAAGTAGAAAGTGTTAATGAGAAGAGGACTGTGCGTTCCTGTACACTGTGAAGCACAGAACACAAATTAATTGCTGATATTCCCCTCAAGGCTCTATGTTTTAGGAGCTAAGGTGATAACTGAACTAATTCTCATGATAATTAATGAAGGCACCCTCCCTGCTCAACAAAGAGAGTGAAGCAAACTGGGTTTGGTATCTTATTTTAATACCCTCTCAATCTAAACTACGCAGCAAAGGGACAAAAGAAGGGGAAGATGGAAGAATCATCAGATGTCTAATTTTTGATTTCCTACAAATAGTAGGGACCACATCACGAGTTCTTTGGGGAACTGAAGACAAGAACATCCCCGGTGACCCACTGGCAAAGGTTTTGTGGGGAACAGCAGGCATAGGTGACTGACTCTCAGACAGAATGGGATTTTTTCTTTCCACCAGCCAGCTCTTTTGTTCCAAACTGTTGAACAAGCTGAAATATAGTGAGTTAGAGATCCACAACTCACCCCAAGTATATCAAGAACAAAATATACATCTGAGCATTTTTCTCACTTTATCCAGAAATGTTCCAGCAGAGATTGCAGGAAGGTGCAGCAGAGCTGGGAGCAGTCCCACTGGCACAGCACCATCATCCTCCCCTCCAAAGCAATCCTTCTCAAAAATAAACTCCTAGCACCACAACTGACAATGTTCACTTTCAAAGACAAATTTCAAAAGGCAAGAAGGTGCATCTCGTATCTAGGTATGCTGAACAGTAGTAAGAACAGCTGTTTGTCACGGTGGTCATGAGAGGCCCAATTTCTTTGCTAAATAAACTCTATGAAAAAGAAAATCTGCAGTTTTCAGTATTGACATGCTTCTTTGTATGCATGAGGAGTTGCATACATGTTTAAGAGCAAAGGGAAAAAGAAAGAAATTATTCTTTTTATTTAGGAGCCTAAATGGAGATTAATTCCTGAAAATCTCAAGCTCGATTTTGAATATTGAATACTTATTTAAATTTGTCTGACAGAGCTCTGTTCTCCACTCTCATCTGTTTCAATCTATTTAATGAAATAATGTTTTATATAATAAATAACAGGGGAATTACGCCAAGGAGTTAACAGTAAGCATTAAATAATGAATCAATGCAAGTCTGGCACACAGCTTAAAGTTGTTTGCAAAAAAACCAGATACATCAGATTCAATATTTGAAAAGGGAGCAGAGCCCTAAGTTGCTTGGGAGGGGTGATGTCTCTTATTTTGTACCTGCTGGCAGAAGGACTGTGATTGTTCCATGGCTGCAGTAAGAACTGACACGTTTACTGGTAACTGGGAGAAGGAAGAATAAGAGGAGGTGGGAAGGAATCAAAAAACAAAAACAGCACAGCAAGGCAAAAATAAAAGAGATGCAGTAAAGTACAGAGTTCTTTATCAGAGAAAAGACTAGCAACAGGCATAGAGTGTTTCTGACGTGTGGCCCCGAGAGCTCAGCAAAGAGAATCAGTTCAGATATACACATGAAAAGACGGCCAAGGAGCAGCACCTCTCAGCACGGCAGGACATTCTCCAAAGGAGACACTGACAGTGGGCCCGAAACAGAGCTAATTACAAGCTCATCTCTGCTCAAATATCTCTAAGAGTGCAGCTTTCCAGCTGGTTTTGACAAAGTCCAGGGTGCTGCCAAAAGAGCCCCAGCCCTCCCGCCCCAGCCTCTTCCCTTTCTGTTGGCAAGTGACAGCACCAGCCCGCTAATCCAAGTGGGAACAAACCTTGTACCCGGGCTGTCGACAGGCTCTTTGATGATCCAGCTAACGAGAGAGCTTCTGGAGCTGGCACAAAGGAAGGCAGAGCAGCAGCAGCGTGAAGCCAGGGCATGAGAAAGCAACCCAGTGTTAGGCTGGTGGCAACCAGTGATGAAAATAAGATGCCAAACTAAGACTACAATAGCCTTTGTGTATGAATGAACCCTTTCACAGCTGGCTCTGGCACTCTCTAAGAAATCAAAGGCTCTCGCACTTTACCAAACATGATACTTGGCCAGTGCTGCACTTTGGCAGGTGACACACACAGGGCAGCACTTATAGGTACAACACCATGAAGCTGTGTATCACCGATGAAAATGAGGCGCTTTCTAAACATTAATGCATTTTAAGCAAAAGGTGTCAGTCTTCTGTAGAAGTGAGATCAGTCAGCTCCTTTACTAGAGGGACAGGGGGTTCAGCTGTGCCTGCTCACAGCAATCAGCTCAGTTTGAGCTAAGGCAGAGCTGACTTGTGCTGCCAAATGAAGGCAACGTTTTGCCCATAAGTCTCAGCACTGGTGAATAATCAAAAGAAAAGGCTTCCAATGTAGGCATCATTACTGAGACACTCAGAAATGGGGGCCTTTTGGAAAAGCCTGGATCTGAGGCTTGCTGCTTATCAGCACCACTGATTAACCTGAGTGCGTCTTCATGCTGCAGTATCACAGCTTCCGGGCAGGCAGGAGCCTGGGCTGAGCAGGATGGGGAGGAACTGTGCACACTAAAGGGTCATAGTTATAAAGTAAAACAGGGATGTATCCAGCTAAATGAAGGGATAAAGGTATTCCAGCCCTACACATTACAGCTCATGTTCTTCCTTTTAGAAAATGTAAGCACACTCTCCTGTGGCTCCAGTTTTTAGGGTTTTTATGTTTTGTTTTGTTTTGGGGTTTTTTTGCTGTCTTTTAGTATAAGTTAAAAATTAGGGTGACTAATTTTCTTTAAACAAACACTGAACAGTCTGTAATCTATTCCATGTAAGTAAATGGAATGGATCTAAGTGAGAACACAGCACGATTCCTAGTATTATCTAACCCAATTTTTCTGTGGGCTGGCTGTGGTTCTGAGGGTTACATCATACACTCCCACTTCTTGCTCGGATCCTGGCCCCCTGGTTTGACAGCTCTGCAGTGCTGTTTCCTAGCTGGAAGAATTCTAGTAAGCCTTTCTAACCTCCAGAACGTGCATATTAAATGGCTGTTCAGAAATATCTGCAGATTTTCATGTGCACAGTCTAAGAGAACTTAAAAAAAAAAAATCTTGCAGAAGAGAAATTTATAGAAAATGGGGTTAGGCTGAAAAAAATGTATTTGCTTAACTTCTAAAAGAAAGAACAGGTTCCTATTCTCTCTTGCTTTCAGATGCTGACTTCCATTCTGCACACTCTAAACATTACCTGGATTTCCATAACTTAACATTTGTGCTCAGTTTTAAACTTTCCACTACTTCTGCAGAACCAAGCTCTGTCCTAGGCTTAAATTAAAGAAGAACTACTTTTGAGAGACAAATCCAAGATCCTTTCTTACACATTTCCATAAGATCTTAAATTGTCCTAGGAGGAATGTTAGGGCATTTGTTGGTGATAGACACTGAAGAGATTAAAAAATCACTGGAGTTAAACTGAAAACAACAAGTTTTCATGAATTACACTTTCAACAATTAGCATCAGATGCTAATTTGAGAAGATTATAGGGAAAAATGAGTTGTACTACCTAACCCAAACCTTTACCTAATGTATGAGCTAATTTCCTTCCAAAAAGAAATCTGGTACACATCTGCAATAACACCAGATTATGAAAAGTAGCCTCACTGGTTAATAGAAATTTAAGACCAAGTAAAAGAAGTGTTTCTTAAATCCATGTCCCCCACCAATAGTTAAACTAATGGCGTTCCTCTGTAAACTTGATCTAGCTTATTCCAAAAATCATGTTTCAATAATTTTGAAACACAGCAAAACCAGAAAAACCATTAAGTTCCTACCTGCAAAACATGACCAAAAAAAAAAAAAACCACAGGAAAAAAAATCTCATGATGTTCCTTACAGAAAACTTGATCTCACAGAAAGCCAGGACTACTTCTTATGGTTTGCATCCTCTCCCTTGCTCAAGGGGCACAGAAACATTTCTAGTACACAAGAGGTGTGATAGGTTGTTTTTCTTTGTTTCAAAAGATAAATTCTAATTATATGGGTGAACATCCATGCTCTGTGTAAAAGCATGCAGCTGTTCTATAGAGAAAACAGGTAAGTAATATACTAGATATTTTGTGCAGAACATGGTTCTGATGTGTAATAATGATTTGTTTGAAGTGCTTCATAGTAGCATTTTTGTATATCTTTTAGCAGAAATTTCCTAAAACACAGTGAAATTCGAGCAGGGTAGCAGCATCAGTGTTTATTTGGAAAAAAACCAAAACAAAACAAACCCATATGAACACCCCCCCAAACCAACCCCCACCTAAGCCTTACCCAGTGCCATCTCCCAGGAAATTGTGACAGATTCTGTGAGAAACCTGGGTCCTGTGCACATTAGAAATTCCTTCCTGCAGGGTTAGCAGGTGTGGGCTGTGTCAAATAAATTTATTGCAGTCTGTGCTAATAACCAAAATTATAGAAAACCTAGATGAAAGTGCTCTGCATCCAGCTAATTTGAAGCTACCTTATGAGACAATAACAAGCTTCTAACAGTTTTCCCCTTTTTTTAAATACACTAATTATGCTTAATGTTCCCTGTCGCATTAGCTTTCATGGTAATTATATTTCAAAACTTTTGCAATTAGGGTACAGTTAATATTGTGGAATATTGCAATTATTTTTCATTGTGACACCTCTATTGAAAACTGGTGGCATAATGATCACATTGTTCAACTAAATCAGAACTGTAGAAATATGGCAAATGAACCAATTATACATTATTATTTCTAATTACAGATAATGCCCTTTTCCTTGCTTTGTCCAGAACAATTTTCCATATACCCAGGCTCTTCATAATTTTAAAAAAATCCCTGATTTCCCCACTTCTGTTTTTGTTAAATAGATAATATATATGTATAGTACGTAAATATATACTGGATATTTTATATTTATAACATATGTGACCATGGACATATGTGTATGGGCACATCAACATATACAGAGAGAATTTACAGCTGATACAGGTTCAGTCAACTGCAGCTATAAATGTAAATACAACTAAGTTGTACTCACTCTGAGTAAGGATTTTACTCACTGATTGATCCTCGGAGGTAAATTTCCTTGTTCCTGCTCAGCCTCCCTCTTTAATAAACTCAAGGGCTTTGGCTTTCTTCCCTTCAGCCTCTTGCTTTCCTTTCCACCGTTAAACCGAAACATCAACCACGTTTCCAGCCCTGATTCTGTCTATTGATGCTGAATAAGCTCAAGCACTTGATAAATGACAGCAGCAGAAACGTCTAAGAACTAATATATATAATTGTGAAAATTTGAGGTTCACTCAGGGGTTTTGGAGAGCTGTTTGTAATTAAGCCAGGCTGTAATTTGGTAGGACAGAACACTATTACATAAAAGTACACTCTGAAAAAACACAGAGGAGGAGTTGGAGAGGTACTGCTGAAGCAAAGCAGCCGGACAGGTAATAGCAGACATTCCGTCATTTCCAATACTTTAGCAATTCTGAGAGTAATTATCATTTACTAACATTTACATTCTTTGTACGGAATTTTAATCAAAGCTCGCTTAATTAAGTTTTCATTTAAATTACACTAAACCGGTGATAAATAAATCAACGATCAAATCACTGACTTCAAACAGAGAAAACCTTTACCAAAATCGCTTGCCAAACTCCACCATCTGCACATTTCCCACCTACCAGACTAATGAATTTCAAGGTTATATTACCACGTGTAAGACATAATTTCTAGCCAACATCAGACAGTGGAAATAAAGCATGTATAAGATGCTTTCACATCGTTTCTGACATGAAATATCTGACAACATGTTTATATGATCCCTTGTTCCCCTCAATAAAGAACAATGGAAGATTTAAACAGAACTCCTCCAAAGACTATTTCAGGCAGAAATCTGAAAATTGCAATTCTCAGCTTATTCAATACTGTGGAGTAAGGTTTTTAAGAGCAATTGCCTGAACAATGAGCACGTTTTCAAAATGAACTATAGCTCCCTCTCCTCTGACCCTCTGAAACTCCAAAAGCTGATTTGAGTGATTAAATGACAGCTGAAACTCCTGAGAAAGCTGGCACAGAATACAATTTTTAAGAATGCCTCAAAGTCCTGCCATCACTAACGTCTCAGTCATCACCCACCTTTCCATCATTTCTTGGCTCATATCAATTGATTTTTTTTTTTAAGTTTACGTGAATTTATTTCTCCAGATATAGTGTTTTTCTTGCAATTTTTTGTTTCCATTAACTTAGACATACAGTCTCCACCATCTGCTGGGCACTGGCAAAACACAGGACAAGTAAACTGTGCAGCAGAGTGTGCTTTTCCCACTCCAGGTAACACCACTCAAGTACCTCTGTAAATGGGAAGGAGAACATGACCCACAGGGATTATAGTCCTGTAGATATATATATATATATATACACACATTTGATTTGAAAATCACCTATGAACTACTTAGGTCTGCAGGCTGGATATGGGCAAACCACAAATAACCAAACATGTCTGGCAATATAAGTATCTATTAAAGTAGTATGTGCTGAAATCTTGCTAATAGCAAATGTTACAATAGCCTTGAAATAGTTCAACAATGGGGTTAAAAATAGTGCTTAGTGGTTTAAAAACAGGGATTGACTTATTTTCCTCAGGAGAAAAAAAGTAAGTATTCAAAATAAATAGCTTTTTTATTCTCTAAGCTAATGGCCACATATAAGATGTGGCTATAAAGTCCATTATAATTGAAAATTAAATCTTCTTCGAAGACTCCTCAACCATATTCTTAACTGGCAAATTCAACCACTCTAATATAATAACAATCCTACAGAATACTCTTTTTTTTCAATAGGAGAATTCTGCTAAATTCTTTCAGTTTTCTATCACATTACAGATAAAAGTTTACAGATAATGATCACCTTAAAGGCTGCAAGATTTTGAAGATTTCTGAAACAAAACTAATACTTATATGTACCTATTTAATTGCCAACTCATCCCCTGCATTATCAGATCTCCTGGACCCCTTTTCTGGAGCAGTGAAACACGTAAGCACAGATGTTAATTGCCCTGTTCTTCCTAATGAAGATCTTCTATTGGACAATTATATTTGCTTTACTGACAATTGTCACAATATTTCATTAGATCTCCGGAGGATACGACGCTTCATCATGTGACATGCTGCTTAATGTAATATTTGAGCATAACGATGTCCACCCAAAATGTGCCAGTAAATTTGACCTGTGAAATTCCATTACTTTTTTAGGAGAAACTTGGGCATTCCAAGTTCAATTAGAAACCGACTGCTATTTTAATTTGCTTCATTACACAAAGGTTTTTTTTTTTTCCATCATGAGTGTTGTGTTTATAAGTAGATACACAATTTTAGTTCAAGAAATCTTTACTTATGCAGTTTTAATTATATGGAAATTTCTGATGCCTACGTGATGCATAACAATTCCCTATAATGACACAGCAGAACTATATGTTCCTCCAAGCCACTGATATCTAGGTATTCCCATGGCTTTTTTGGAGCTCTTTCAGTACTCAAAAAGCTTTACTTAATTAAAAGCAACAGCCTTATATTTCTTATTTTGTCTCATTTTTGAGAAAACTCTACTTTTTGTTGTGTTTTTTTTTTTTTCTTACTGGTTTAACATTTACCAATACTGAATCTCAAAAGTCTCATGTAAAGGATTCAACACAGATAAATGAAAGCGCAGGAACCTGATGTTTGTTTCTAAATTCAAAAACTTCCTAATACTGTCTCTAAGTCTTGACTTATACATAATGTTTGCAGTGGATCAGGCAATAAATCTACTATTTCAAGCTTGATTATCTATTCTTTTTCAAATCCTATAATAAGCTTTTAAGACTTTTGGTTAAAAAACTGTGGCATAAAAATTTCCACGAAAAATCTTAAGGTTTACATCAAGACAACATAAAAACTATCCATATTCTGATGTGCATCACCTGTAAGTTATAAGTGGGTTTAACATCCTTATGTCAAGTTGCTTAGCAATGAGAGTTCACTTACAGAGCCCATGTTTTTTTGGTTTACATTTTGTAATTGTGAAACAGAGATCAGCACATGAAAAGTTCCTAAAAGTAGCACCAGACACCGAATTAGTGGCTCAAACAAGATTTAAGAATAAATAAAAGCAGGCAAGTAGTTTCATTATGTGAATTTTGATGAATAGGGTACAACCAAGAAATCATTAGAGAGCCTGTAACAGTCATCTAATAACATGGATTAATAAAAAGCAGCTGGGAGAGCTGTAAGAAAATCCGTTCCCTTTAATTTCATGGAGCCTGGCAGAGCAGGCAGAGCTGAGCCACAGGTCCTTCCTTCCCTGTTGGAGCAAATTTGCCAGAAACATCCTCCAGTGCTGGGAGTTCTACTCATGGGAATATTTAGTAACATTCACGTATTGTTATTATGCTATTAAATTGACAGTATCTTCAACCGATTTCAAAATGTAAATCAAAGGTGGAGAAAGCATCAAATCTTATGAAAATATGTACAGAATTTGGTATAGAACTTGGCAGTTTCTCTAGGAACACTGGAGAGCCGCTGCTCTCGTTGTTGGGTAGTTGCGGGAAGTACTAAATGCTTCCACATAGGACATTTGCTCTGTGTTTGCGTTGCAGGGAGGAAATAAAAACCTGTATCTGAAAAAAGGAACAGAAATCTAACATTTGCTCAGACTGGAGACAAATGGAGGGAGATACAGAAAGTTGTAGAAAACACATGGCAGAGTTAGAAAAACTAGAGGGGGAAGTTCTTCTTTATATCTTCTCTTTACTTATTTTGTTTATTATTTTATGTTTCCGTTCTTTGACAATACTTCACTGAAACCACAATCTGAAATTATATAATTTCGCTACAGCTTTCTTGAACTGTTTAGATGCTTTCTCATAAAACCACCTGAGAGCATTTTCTGGGAATTAAAAATAATTAAACTACGAAATTTTTGCACAGACTGAAACCTGATAAGGATCGTACCATAGATCCTGTTAAGTCAGCATGATAGAGCATTAATTCCTGAAAAGAATCAACAGCAACATACTTGTTTTGTTAATCAAATGAACCTAATAGATGTTATTAAAAAACAGTTCAAAAATTTAGATTCCCAGACAGAAGAAAAAGTATTTAATGCATATAATCAAACACCTAGTTTAAAAAAAGCAAACAACCCTCCCCACACCTAAAACAACATGTATCCTACCCTGCTCCCCAAACCAAACAAACCCAACACCTAGAGAGAACAAACATCAAACCGGCTGTCCAGACTCTGAATTTGTGCCTCCAGACCCCTTGGGAATTTGGAAATTTGAATTTAATCTGTCTATCCTATAAAGAAAATACTATTCTATAAACCAACCTATATTATAGTATGAAGAAACCACTGAATGCAGAGGCTGTTGGTCCAGCAGGAACAGCCAATACTAGTTTCCTCAAGGAAACTTAAAGGTTAGAAATGAAGAAATTGGCATCAGCTGCACCAAATCTGACTGATGAGTTTTACCAGAAGTCAGCTGAGCTGTTGGGGTTCCTGGTCCCAACAAGCAATTGCTGCAGCTCCCCAGAACAAAACTGCCATGATAAAGAGCTGTGAAACAGCACCAGTTGCTTTGTGACAGCAGGATATTAATGGAAATTCTTCCAAAAAAAGAAAACAAAACAGGACTCCCTAATGCATTTGGGTTTCTGGCATGATCTCAGAGGAGTTGAAGAATGAAGAATGTGGAATCCTTCCAGCTGTCAACAATAAAAAAAAAGAAGGACAAAGAAAAATATTTAGAACTGGCCTGTAGTAGGAAAGCAAGGGAAGAAATATGTTTTGTGGCCATTTATGTACGTCTGGATGATGATTGCAAGTGATTTGTATTATATACCTTTTTTCTGTAAATCATTTGGAAGAACAGCTGTGCTACCTGTGAGAGGGACTGGGCTTGAGCTGCTGACAGAGCACTTTTAGGAGGTTGGTTTCTAGCCAGACTCTTGAGTCTTTTCCTTAGATTAGTTTTATAAGTACAGTCCCTCTGTATATACAGTCCCTTTCTGCAGCACCAGAACCACCAGTTCTCAGTCTGTTGACACACATCAGTCTCCGTAATCTCATCATGCTTTCAGATCAGTCTCAAATGACAAACTCAGAGGCTCAGAAATTCCTCCTTTTCTTTGAGGCAGCCTGGTTTTCTCTGCACCACCTTCTCCAGCTGCACAGAGCACTCAAGTATAACAGACTGGCCTTGCCATGTCTACTAAGTTCATGGATTTTCCAATTAATAACTGTTCTTTAGCTGGTTTCTGCCAAGTGCCTGCCTCAGATGACAAGGACACAAACTATTCATGAATGTCTTATTGAATTTTTTTCTACATTTTTTAGCTGGAAAAGATAAAGAGGGAAGGGACAAAAGATTTGGAAAATACAGAAACTATAATGATTTTTGAAATGCTGAACCATTTCATTTGGAAGATTTTTAAACAAAGTTTTTCACCTCTCATTTTGAGGATTTAAATCTGTTTTTACTTTTTTTTGGTTTTTAACCCGCGCTGAAAACTTAAACAAAATTTAGAGTAGGGAAAAACCCAACCCACATTTTCCGTTACATTGAAGTGCTTCATATTGCTCTTCCTAACCAAATCTGCTGATTGAAAAAGTCCAGGTTTCTTGTTTCATCCCTCCTAGGTTTTACCTTTTTATTTCTTTGGCCTCCATGTTACTCCTTTTTGGGTTTGAAGCAAGTTTTTCAGCTACACTGGAAATGAAGGTGCCAGGAGATTATGAAATCTGCATTGCAGAGTCACTGAGGATTTATCTGCCCAGCCCCGGCACCCGATAGAATAACTCCAAGCCATCATTTCCTACTTGAGCTCAAACTCCCCGAACTCCCTTCTCTCCACTTTTGTAAATTATGTTTTCAGAAACACGAAGCTCACAAACTAACAAAGATTTTACACCTTTTTGTGTTTGCTAATCCCTATAATTGACAGATTTGTGCCAAGTAAAACAATTATCCACCTGTTTGTGGGCACAAGTATTAACAAACATGCTCAAACGCTGTGTTTTGTTAGGCAGAACGTTTCACACCTCATTACATAACTGAGGACTTAGCCTGGTGTTTAGTGTACAAAATTCCTGCTGATTCCAGTAGAATAAGTTATTTGTAAGCCCCAAAATAATTACCATGGCATATACATTATAGATTTAATTAATTCAGTATGCGATATTAAAGTCCAGATTTCTGAGTTCTTCCCAAATCATGTGGATTTGCGGTTGGGACTTCCCATTTCATTCCATACTAACAACTGTCCTCCAGGTCTGAAGACTGAAGACCAAGAGGCCTCTCAAAATAACAAGGTCATAAATGTTTTTTCTTAGTGAGTAATGAGGTAATACTGAACTTCCTGTTATTATGAATGGAATTTTTGGGACATGGTAGTTCACAGCAAGCCAGTCCCTCTTTGGCAGATTTTGAAAGATCTATCAGCAGATTAAGAGCTCCTAACTTTTAGGGGTCTGGTATACATAGGTTTCTACACCCACACACTGCTTTTTAATAATTTATAAGATGTTATTAATTTTCTAGTGTTCTAGTTATTGCTCCTAAATTAGCATAGCACGAGGGACAAGGAACAAGGAGTCTTCTCAAAACAATACAAATTCCAGACCAAATTGCCAATTTTCCTTCCTCTTGATTTACTAGTGTTTTTTTTTCAGATCCAAAATATGCAAGGCAAGTATCAGTTATCACTACGATCATAAAAGATGCTGTTGTGGTTCTGCTTCTAGGTATTTATTTATTTTACAAATCATTAGATCTGACCTGAATAAAAGGAGAGAAAAGCTCAGTTACTGAAAATCACACTGCTCCAGCCCAGCAAAAATTCATCAACCAGAAAGGAACTATTGTACAGGAGCGACTTGTGAGGCAATACCTTGGTGGGGCGAGGCAGGGATCGAAGGAGAGTGGAATGACAAATAGCATCCTAGGTGGATGGAAAAGGTCACTGCAATAAAAGCAACCTTGGGAACTGGGAGCAAGCGCAGCATTGCTGCAGACTGGAGGAAAACAGAATTCCAAGCAGAACAGAGCAAGAGACCAAAATTTCATTCATGTGTGGATGTCACAGACTGAACTGTGGAATCATTTGGGGAGCTGACAAAATGGAGCAGATTCCCTCTATGCTTTGATATCAAATGATCTGAAAAAGTAAGCATTTACTCGGGCCAGTAATTAACTTTTACAAACATTCAAAGTCCTCAGCTTTTCTGTGTAAGAACCTGGCAGAAACATAAATTAGATGTAGTTGTAATGTAATAAAAAAAGCAATATTATTTGGTTGATTAGCTTCCATGAGAAAAAGAAATAACCCCTCATCTTTAGTTTTAGTACGTGATGGGAATTACATGGGAACTACAAAGAACACAGGAACGGGCCATTTCAGGACTTGCACTTCAGGTTCGTAACTTTTTAGAGTGCACATGCCATATCAGGGCAGACATGGTGCAAGCAAAGAGCATCACCACAGAGAGACCCAAAGAAACTCCGTGCTCAGCTCAGAATGCAGCCCATTTCAACATGTGCTCAGTGTCCCAACATCAACCCTGTGGTTGTGCACCTCCATCCTGCTCCCTTCCCCAGGGAACATGTGTAATCCTGCATCAAATAAAGGCGCTGTTTAGTGGAGGAAGCACAGGCTTTTATTAAATTCCTCCTGTAGCAGTGGCTGCACAAGGTTGCTCAAGTTGAGACTTATGAAGACAAAACCCTGGTCTACAAAAGCATTCACCAGCAAAAGGCAGCAGAAGATGCAGTGGTGCAGCCAAAGGAGGCCTCTTTACAATATGGCTTAATGCATTTGAGGAACTGGGTAGGGAGCAACAGAAAAGCATGTTTTGCTTGGATGAGCCCTGTTTTCAGTAGAGCTTCATCAATAAAGCTGTATGTGCAAACCCTTTTTAAAGTACCTGCTCCCAGAAGGCAACAAGGCTGTAGCAGGTAAAGAGAAAGGGAGAAAATATTCAGGGTGAAGTGACAGAGTCCAGCTCTCTTTCTGTTTATGCTGAAGGGATGCAGAAGAGGTGCATGGGAGAACTGTCAAAGAGTCAGGCATGAATACTGAAATAAAATAACAGTGAGAAGAATTAATAACCACTGAGCAGTTTTTACAGTGATGTGGTGAGGTCTCCACCTCCTGTAGTTTTTAGAATAAGATTGAATATCTTCCAAAGGAAAAAAAAGTCCTAATTTCTATTGATTTCATCTTGCTTTATATGAAGACAAACTCAGTTTCTAGAGATGGTAATTTGATAAATAGGTGACATATTTATGGGTTTGCCTGATAAAACGCTAATATTTATAAGCACATTAGAAACAGGTAAATAAAACTGTAAATCTATTAATGTAATTTTATAACTAGGAGTAATAATTAAGCACTAGATAACTGCACAATTTATCATTTAAATAAAGCTTATCAAAATCAGGAAATCCATAAGACAAGTTATTGACTCAGATGAAAAGTGACTCCTTGCCTTCAATTGTTTGTAATGGCAGTTATTTGGATTTATAGGGACAAAGAGTGAAGTTAATAACTTTCTGTTATTACAAAACCAGGCAACCAAGCCACCCACAGAACCTTCTGTGCACAAATATTGCAAGATATTCTTTAAAAAATTTTACCCTAAATTTTAGGTTCTCTACTTTGTAGCCCCCGAAGCGCAAACAGCTTGCATATGCTCAACTCTTCACTTTCAATCAGCTACCAAATTGTGTTGGTAACAGCTAAAAGCATGAAATGTTTTCTAAATGTTGCCTTTCCATATAAACAGCAGCACTATCCACTGTGGAACTTGCCAGTGAAAAGGAGATGCAGTTCAGAAGATTAAGAACTCTGTATCAAAAGACAAAATTATCAGAAAGCCTGAAAAATTCTTTCCACACAGCAAGACTTACAGCAGAGAGCATCAGCAAGAACAATTTTCTACACACCAACACATAAACATCTGAACTCAGCATATGCAAGAAAAGGAAAAAAACATTGAGTTTTTCTGCTCATAATTGTAATATCCTCAGTGCCTTCCAGTTTTCAAGTGCGGTACCAAGTTTAGGCACCCATTTTCTTGGTGCAGTGACACAGAGCAACAACATCTAGCCTTTAAGTTTCTAAAGCTTCAAAAGTTTTCAAAAGTTCCACTGTTATTGGTGGCCTCTAAGCAGCTGCCAGGAGACAGAATAAGCATTGGTAATGAGAAAACACAAGGCCTGCCTGGCCACAGTCACCAGGTTGTGTCCCAACCATCATGGTAGGGATCAGAAAACAGAGTAATTTACTGGAGAAATGGAACCTTGGAAAGTTAATGCTGCAGCTGCATTGCTGTGGGACTTTTATTGCTACAGAGGCTTCCAGTTCAACACATTTACAAGCCTTAAACTAAAATGATGTAAAAGCAGCTCAGAAAAACCTTTCCAGCTCTCAAAACCATGGTGAGCTTAAGAAAAAGACAAATACATAAACAACAGAATTAGAGTCTGTTCCCCATTCTATAGCTTTTTGCAATGCATTATCATTTTTTTTACTACAGAACCTTCTGTTTGAGATTTGTTTGGTACGACTATGAATTCATAAATTAATAAATATAATGTTTCTGCAATATCTTAATATCTAGAATCATAACTTCTGGCTGAAATTCAGACATCTGCTGGCATCATCCACAGGGTACACAGATTAGCAGCAGCAATAATATCAGTAATGGTTGCAGCAACATGGAGCTGATACTTAAGAAAAAGTACACCCTTCGGTTCCAATGGGAAAACATAGTTCATGCTGTTCCCTCGATTTCCAATTCCAGTTCAAAGCTCTGAAATTAGACTCAGTGCTCAAGAGATGCAACAGAATGAGAATGCGACTGGTCATTAAGAATTTAGAGAATTTAAGTGTTAGAAACAAATTTGGAAAGAAAAAAAAAAGTCTTTTAAAAGACCTTGCTTCTACATACTTTGATTGTTTAAATAGTATGTGTAAGAGACACTATAGCTTAAAACCTCAAAGCTTGGCCCGGCTTGATAGCATAAACACCACAAACCAACAGGTTTTAGTTTCTCTATCTTTATTGGATTCTCATCTGCTGAAGAGAAGTCTAAGAACTATAGGGTGGTTTATGCTCTTGAGCTACATTAAGCATTAAAGGCAGAGTCTCCAAATTAGTGTTGCTTTCTGCTCCTTCCAGGGCAGTGCCCAACAGCCACGGGTGCCAAGGTAGAAACAAGCCCACGGCACTTAAACGCTCAATAATGGTAACAACAAATTGACCCAGAAACAAGCATACGTAATTTACTCTTAATTTGGAAATAGAAATTAAAACGCTCAATTTACAACCCTTTTTTGCATTGCTGTAAAACGTCATCAGAAGAAAGCTCCTTATGTCATTTCCTTGTGAGTATATTGAATAGGAACTACTATTCCTAAACAGAATTGTATACACGGCTGTAATGCAGGGCTGCCTTTTAGAGGCAGATTTAGGAAAGTACATGAAATAATTAAAAAAATCCAAACCTGGAACCTTAACTGATTTTTAGCTGTTGCTGATCTAAGCATAACTTCACAAATTCTACAATGAAATATTCTGAAAGATGTTCCAGAAAGATGCTGCTGAAGTCTTAAACTTATACAGCAGTTAGGACAGAAAAGTGACAGTGGAGGAGGCCAAAATTTTCTTTCTGATTGCTGTTCCTCCCTGCCTGATCTCAGAGGTGATGCACAGAGACCAAACTAAACAAAACCAAAAGTAAACAAACACAACAACCAACAACAAGCACCGAAGTAAAACAACAGCCCTTCTCACAGCCCCACTTGTCACACTGACAAGGAGAGGAAGATTTTAATTCCCTGCCTCCCTTGTCGCTACTCTTCCCCACTGTGATAAGATCCCCCTGAGCCTTTTCTTCTCCAGGCTGGACAGTCCCAGCTCTCAGCCTCTCATGATGCATGGGATGCTCCAATCCCTTGAGCACCTCAGTGGTCTTTCCTGGACATGCTCCAGGGAGCTCAGGCCCCTCTAGTCCTGGGGAGCCCAAAACTGCAGCCAGCACTCCAACAGGGTCTCAGAGAGCAGAGAAGGGTCACAGCCCATGACCAATGTCCGTGCTTGGCCCCAGGGCACATTGTTGGCTCCTGGTCAACCCCCTGCTCCCCAGGACCCCCCAGTGCAGAGCTGCTGGTCAGTCCCAGCAGGTACGGAGGTTATTCCTCCCCAGGCACAGGCCTCTGCATTTCCCTTTGCTGAACTCCATGAGGTTCCTGTCAGAGTGTTTCATGAGCCTGGTTAATCATAGAACAGTTCCACCAGCAACTGGGTATCACCCTGGGACAGCTGTGCACTCCAAGGTTTCTTATCTACAGTTTAAACCTTTGTCTTTCTGGCAAAAAGATCAAAGTGCTGCCTACTCAGATATCCAAACTCTTATTTAGTCTCTTAAGTAAGCCAAAGTCAATCCTTTATGAGGATAGAAAAGAAACAACCACCAAACAACAAAACCAAACCAAAACAACAACAACAAAAAAGAGCTATGTATTCTAGATTTTTGTTGCTGCTGCTTTATTTGCTGTCCTGTAAGCTGATAGATACAGAAACTGTGGTCTCCCTTGAGTTGGGGGTGATACTTAATCACCTGAAGGAGATGTAATTATTTTTCTGTAGGATTCATTTATTTTTTAAAGATGACTATCTGCTGTATGGGTTTGCATTATAGACTAGAAACTGGAATTACTTCTTTATTTGATGCCAGACTATAGAGGGCTATTAAAAAAACACTTGCAGGCACTCCCAGAAGAGGATCTCAAATAGGACCTGCAGTTACAGTGCATTAATGAAAGTCCTGCCTTGTTTCAGAAAAGAAGATTTTAACAAACTGGATTAAACTGCATGGAGGTGATGGTAATTACACATTAATAATAATGAAATCCTATAGACAGGTTGTATCTGTTGAACACAGGAGATCCTTCGAGAGATTTATACTGAATATAATGAATATTGATATTTTACATAATATTACCACATAATAGGGTCATAAGCATAAGGAGTCATATTCTTTAGTTCAACTCTAACTCTCAGACAATAGTAAAGAAGAACAATTATCTCATTCAAGCCAACCTGTTTCTCTGTTTCTCTCCTCTCTGCCAACAATTGCTTGTGAAAAAATCAAAGCAAACTGTCTTCTAAGCAGTGTCCAAACTTCTCTGTGGGTAAATACTGTTCCATTGAGCCAAATGCTTTGTATCATTGCCTCTGAGCCAAAAAGACATGTTAACACTGAAACGCTGGGCACAGTCACCCTTCCAGTTAAACTTCAAGTTCTTGGGAATCGTGGTAACATCTAAATCAGTTTAGAATTTTTCCCAAATCCAAATACTCCAAAACTCATTCTGCTGCTACTTTACTTTCTCATCATTAAGAACAGTTGAAGCTGATGAATGTGTCCAATTACAGATCCACTATATGAAAACCTACGGTGTGAATAGGTATATCTACGTGTTTTACTCAAGCTGGAAAACAAATGAATAGGTTTTGTGTTGAGAGTCCAAAGTTTGGTTTAGTAGCAATAAATCCTATATAATAAAAGCAAAGGTGCAGACACCAAAACCCTTATCTTTTTTTTATATATAAAGGTTGAAAAACAACTTATTACATTGTATTATGAGTGAAGGCATTAAAATGTCATTCCAACATGCTGAGTCACCTTATATTACCAGAAAAAACATATATACAGCACATACAGGAAGAGGAATCAAACCTATTTCTACTTTAACTTTAAGAAACCATCCTAGAAAATGGTGTGACAGGAACTGACCTTCTTTTAAGAGGGAAAAAAAAAATCCACTAACTTTTCAAGGATAAAAGGTGTCATTTCCTTCTATAATATTTGTGTTTTTCAAAATACTATCAGCAGGTGCACCAGATTTCAAAAACCTCTTGTCCTTCATCACATATAATTGTGCTGCATATTATATTAAGAAATACAAGCAATGTAAGTGATGGGAGTTCAATTAAAACCAGCATAATATCTTGTTGCATAGAAAATGACTCTGCAACTGAAATCAGGTTCTAATGAGAGAAAAAAGGAATACATTTTCACATATTTTTAATTACATAGAACTTCCTCAAACATGATTTTTAATAATATATTCCATTAGGTTAACATCATATTTAAAGAAAGTGCATTTTCTGATTTCATTTTAAGTCTGATTTTGAGCAATTATTGTGTCATTGTTCTGCAGCAGAAAGGTTGAATTCATTTACTGTGTGGTTATGCTGGTTATGATTGATGCTGCTTCTCCAAATGATAAACCAATCACCCCGATGATGTAATGTCATTTTAAGAGTGCTATAATCACATTTCTCTCAAACTGGGAGCTCTGATGAGTTCTAACAAAGATTTATTGTAGATTAAAGGCCTTCATAACATCAACAATAGATTGCTCATTTGATAGAAGATTTGATTAGGTAATTTTTTTAGGCAAACGATTTTTCCATATATATTAAGAATGGTTATTGTGAAGGGCACAGGGCAGCACATGTGGATGAGCATCACCTCATATCCAAAAAGATTCATCTTAAACCTGTTGAGGAGCTAACCTGTACTTGTAGAGGTTGAGGCAAGCATAAGTATACAATCAGACAAACAAGAGGACACTTCTACAAAGTAATTAGTACAAGACTTGAGCAAATATTTCATATTCAGCATGTACTTTGAAGACTCTCATAGAAATGTTTAAAGAAGAACCTAGAAAACGCTAGCAAATATTAATGATTCAAAGATTATCTGGGATCTAAGCCTTAAATCTAAATATCTATAAATCTTCTTTTTTAACCCAACCCCAAATCCAAACAAAATATTTACATTTATTTACCATCTGCCAGATGTCTGCATCTATGTTGCTAAGTTTCCATAGGAACTAACATAGATATTGAATTAAAAAAAAAAAACAAACAACCCAAAAAACCTACAACCAGATCATGATCTACCTTTCCCTATCATGTAGATGGTAAAAGCTGCTGTGAAAATCTTGATGAGACACAAAAAATGGTAAGATTTATTATAAATATCATTATCTGCAGTATTTTCTTCTTAACTCTGTAAAGGAAACATTGTGAGAACTACAGAAAAAACAAACAAACAACCACCAAAAAAACAAAACAAACACTAGGAAATGCCTATTAGTTTCCAGAGGATGCATAAAGTCCAGAAGAGCTCATGCTATAGAACACTCAGTGCTGATCAAATATTGATGCATGTGTCTATGGTCAAAAATTAAAAAAAAAACAAACAAATTAAAACAGACACCTGTTTCTTATACCCTGAAAATTAAAAGTCATTATATATTATATGACTGTTTATTAAAGAAGTAAGTGGGCTATGTGGGAGAAAACTGCTAAAATGTACAACGAATAAATCAAAGCTTAGAGCATGCCAAAAAGGCTCCTTGGGTCAGCCCCCAGTAACAACTGTCAAACACAAAGCTTTGAAGGATATAATGAAATAGTGACTATTATTTAAAATGAAACAAAGAGCTCTTCCCTCAAATTTTCAGGTGTTGTTTTACTGCAACTTCCTTCATTTGGCTTCCTAAGGAAAGCCCTGTTGGTTCCCTCAGCCCCAGAAAGGGCTGCAAACACCAAGTACCAACTGCTCAAGTATCCTCCAAGTCTCTTTTTTAGTTCATATTCCCTGACCTTGATTTTTTTCTACTTATTTCATCCCTCTCCCATTTACTTTTCCCATTGCCCTTAAAACCCTCATAAAATGTTCGATCCACCGCATCCTTCAGACAATGTTCCCTCTTTTGTTCTTTATTCCTTTCGTCAGTTGTCAACATTCACCCACCGTTCCCAGCTCTGAGATGAAGCAAACACACCCCAAATTCCTCACTGCAGACAGTTAATGGTCCATTATCAACCTGTGAACCAGAGCTGCTTTCTCCATGAATATCACATTACATTTCTCTGCCCTGATTTCCTCTGTCATTTTATTGGTCTCACAGGTGCTCTTGTGATTCCTCATTCTTAGCACCCCACCATCCCTTTCTTACCCCACAGCTCACCGTCTTCTCCAAGTATTTTTATGTCCCATGCAAATTCATTGGGGAGCTCCAACTTCTGCTCACTGTCTTTCAAATAACTATTTAGCATGCAGGAACCTTGCCTCTTGCCCCTATGCTACTTTAGTAGTAAAAACATTTAGTGACAGGTTTTTCTGAGACCCTTTTGAAAACACCAAGACTCTTCAATCACCTAGATCCCCCTTATTCAGAAATAGCTGACCCCTGCAAAGGACTCCTGAATGTTTCTAAGGCATGAAGCTACACTGAATCAGAGATAAATCATCCCCACTTCTCCACTCCCCATTTCCATAGTTTCTACTGAGTTGCCCATTCCAGATTTTGAGGTCTGCATCTCCCCAGATCCCCCCGAACCCTTCAAAAACCCCTCAAAACTGGCATGATTTTTACTATTCTCATAATTCAAGTAGCAAAGAAGCACACTCACTCTCTGAATTATTATTTCTTTGTGCAATTATATTTTAACATATCTCAACGGGGTTAAGGGATAATTCAGGATGGAAGGAACCCCAGGAGGTCCCTAGTCCAGCCCCCTGCCAAGCAAGGGCAGCTCTGAGGTCAGAGCAAGCTCAGGATTTTAGCCAACCTGTCCTTGAAAACCTCCAAGGACAGAGACTGCAGAGGCTCCCAGGGCCACCTGTTCTAATCTAATGCTTAGGGAAAAAGTTTTACCTTATATCCCCTCTGAATCTTATCTTTCCACTGCTCACTGTCTTGTCTTCCCATCACACACCCCGTGATGAGGCTGTGCTGTGAGCACCCACAGAGGCCAACAGTTCCACAGCACAAGTACCTCCAGCACTGTTCAGAGCTGTATTGTTACAGATTAGGCAGATCAGAAACTGCATCTAAGATATAAACTTAGTTAAATAGACAGGAACTGCACAACATATCTATGTAAAAAAAAAAGAGAAAAACAAAAGGAAAATAAAAGGTGCTATAATAGCCTTCCTTTGTTTTGCCTTTATTTCTAAAAAGGGGATTGCATCTTCATTCCTCAGTTTTCAGCTGTCAAAATGAAAAGTCATCGCCTGCTAATAAAAAAAAAAAGTACAGAAAGAAAACTAAAGAAAACCCTAAGCACTACAGATTCCATGACTGATAGAGCTGCAAATGTTTTAAAACAGTGTCCTGAAAGACAAGAATTAATTTGCTGAAAAATAGCAGATCTTAGTTAAATGTGACATTGTAAGTATAGAACCAGACAGATTCGGAAACAAGAACAGACATAGAGTGGCAGAAGCAACATGCATTTTTAGATACAGAACCTCATGACCAAATGAGATATTAGATTAGTCCATGCAGGAAAAAGAACCACTGTATGTACATCTCTCCCACAAGATACATCAAGGAGCATGAAACCTACTTTGAAAGATAAATCCCTCTGACGTCAAGAATTCAGTAATATTTTTACCCTGCTTATAACATACCTAAAACTAAAAATCTCTCTACAGTAAAAAGAAGGAAAACCATATATGATACATTGTTTCCAGAAAAGTTTCCATGAAATAAACCAGAAAGATTTTGTTGCCCCATTTCCACAGATGCTCTCGATTTTGTGCTGATGCAAGAACACATTTGCAAATTTAAAGCAAAAAAAAAAATGCATAAAACTGGCACAAAACATGTCACAAACAAACTCCATATGTTTGCAATTTTCTTACCACTGCTGGAAGCCTGCTGTGGGCCTGAACACGCTCTCAGCAGATATGAATTAGGAGAGAACTCCTCGTCAGGATTGGTGTCCATGATTTGATGGGACGTGTTGCTGTCTAGCAATGGCATCTGGCAGCTAACTGGTGGAGGATTATGAGAACTGGGCAGCTGAGCAGATGGGAGAAGGCTGGACGAGGATGTAGGTGGAATGGGACGACCTGGGAAAGAGGACAGAGGGATCAAAGATCAGCAATGAATGTAATGAAAAAAACCCAACAGCCAAGTAATTGCACTGTAACTGCCCATCATTACATCCCATCGCTGCTGTGCAGAGCCCCTCAGTCTCTCCACTGCTACCAGCTTGTCCCTTTGTATCACATTCAAGGCACTGTGAGCAGCTATGTTGTGAACTCATTCCAAAAAGTCCCCCTGCAGCATCGGCTTGTAGCTCCTCAGGTGAACAGATGCTGGTTAACGCCACTGCCCACCCCTGGGCAGAAGGGTCCCGTCCTGCTCCACGTGGGCACTGCCACACTCGGCCACCAGACACTGAAAGGCCCCCTCACCGCACTCCCACATCCTGCAAAATTCAAGTGCAGCAGCTACGTATTTTACCAGAAAAAATTTCACAGAAATAGGGAATTTTTTTTTGAAAAAGGGAACTGCAATTCCTGAAATTACATCACATCTGTAAATCTTATAATAATGGAGGAGGGCTGATTTTTTTTTTTTTTTAACCCAAACCACAAAAATTGCCCCAGCACAGGAATCTCTCGGAGGCATGTAACAAGAACTGTAGAAGGGCTAAGGTTCTTCCTGTGATGTCGTGGATCTTCCCAAAACCCACTGGCAGATGTGACAGGGGCACCAGATGTGACAGGGGCAGCAGGTCCAAAAGGCAATTATTCCACTTTAGAGATGGGCTAAGCTGGAATCTGGATTGGCAACTCGAAGCTTTGCTGTTCTTTCACTCCTGTTGCAGAATTTCCTGCCCAGCTCACCAGCCAGGTTAACTCCAACCCTGCAGCCCAAGCCTTGGTGGGTACAATATACCTCAGCCCACTGTAACAACATGGTTTTGGTCAACTAAACTAATGGCAACAGGTCAACAACAATAACAACGTTCATATTTATATATTCTTTGCTTTTGTGAACTTCCTGTAACTTCACACCAATCCATTCCATCAAATGCACACAGATGAAGGCAGGTTTGGGGTTTTTTTTTTTTGCATTGCCTATTAGAATATGAGCAGTTATTGGGATGAGAGGAAGAAGAGAAACATGCATTCTGATCTCTGCAAGTTTATCTAGTGCATTGAAGAAATCGGTCATGAATAATTTATACGTAAGAAAATACGACCTCTGCGATACTGCCGAAGTCTGTAAGGCAGAGATCTGCTACAAATGTTAAAACACTGCAAAACTACATGAAATGGTGTGTTCTTACTTCCATCATTCTTAAAGAAACAGCAGCAGAGCAAACACACACTGGCTTTCTCACTAGTTACATCTTCATTTTTTGAATCAAGAACTCCTCCCTTTATATGAATTACACTAAGGTTTATACAATTAGGTAAACTTCTAGAGTCACACACGAAATTCAAAAGGAAGGGGGAATAAAAGAAGAGCAATAATTTGAAAAATTCCAGCCATCACATATAAATAATATCTGGGGTGCAGCAATCAGCCAAAGGCACTCAGAGATACTGAAAAACAGCAATGTGCAGTGCATGGTACCAGCAAATAGCACAAACTACCTTCTTCCCTTCAAAAACTTTGAAATAAAATAAATGCTTGACGATAGGCAAGCAACTGTTAGGATTATTTGTTATATTTTTAGCACAGGATACATTGATAAGACTGAATGACCAAGTTATGACATCAGAGAAATGGATTTAAGCTACTCCATAGTAACTCCCATATATCATCTTTTTTTTGTGAGAGAAAATTCAACATGCATTGAATATTTTCACTGTGGACTTGCATTTGTGAGGCAATAATTCTAGTATTGATGATAGGAAATAATTATTATTATTCATTAATATGCTATTCTTATATTCTAAACATTCAAGGGAAGTGATCGAGCAAAACCATTTTCTGATTATTTCTTTGCACTGTATTGGAAAGAAGCAGAGAGGCTGAGGTTTGACACACCTCTGACAGGACTGTGACACTTGTGCCCACTGTGTGCATTTAATTTTCACATATTCTGGCTCTGCTTCAACACTGTGAAGTTGAAAGAAGCAGCTTTATAAATTCTAAATCTGCATTTACTCTGTGTATCATATGAAAATACATTACTGTATTATAAAACTGTTGGACATGTGAGGGTATGAGATGAAGGAATATATTTTCTCCTTCTGTGTAAACTGCGTATAGTATTTTAGAGCAATTTAGGTACATTTTTGCAGAGCATATTGAGAAATTAAAAAAACCCCGAGAATTCTTTTGTCAGGAAAGCTAATCACATTGTTAGCATCATGAAATAATACAGCTCAAATCCCTGAAGAAAAGCTAAAATATCTAATTACTACAGCTCTGTTTGTAGTTAGAGGAAACAGAAGGTATGAAGTTGTTAAAATGTTGCATTGTTTTGGTGGGAAGTTGGTTCCGGAGGAAGATCTGTCCACAAGCACATGTTAATTAGAAAACATAGATGTCTGGGAGCCACAGAACCTATTGCCAATCTGTCCTGTGGTTAGATTTCCTAATAAGCTGCCAAATTTGATTAAAACTTTTCTTGTGGTTGGGGCATTCCTGATCTTTCTATCAAGTTGATTTTTGGCATCTACTGAACATTAAACTCCCACTACAGCCATTCCCTCTACTGTTGTGGGGCTCTAGTAAAGTGTCTTCTCTCTCCACCCTCAGCCCCTGAAACACTCAGAATATCTTACGATATTTACCCAGTCTTTCATAAAATTTGGTGGGAACTGAGTTGAAAAATTACTGAAGAGGAACAGAAAGACACTATTAAGCTTTGTTGCCTTAGGAAATTAATCTAAAGGATAACTATCTGCGGCACCACAGCTGAGAGAATGGCTGTGAAACTACCAAAGAGAAGTGTGGGTTATCAGTTAGGCTTTAAAGAGCATGATACACGCAATTTATTTGTTACTATATACTCTTAAGTGAGAAATAATGAGAAAAATTCATACTGTCTAATACAAATATCTTGGTCAAATAAGTTCAACCAAACATTGAAGAGAACAGACTAAGCTGTACAGGTCTTATAAACCTGAGCTCCTTGTCAGACCCATTCATGTGTCTACAGATACCTCAGCAGTTGTATTGTGAAATCCCCCCACCCCCCATCTCTTGAAATGGTTCTTAGTTTCCTTCATTTCACAATGGGATTTGCAACACCCTTGAGTGTATGAGACATACTGCAATCTCTAGTAACATCAGTATTCCATTACACTGCTGTTTTCAACCTCTAAATCACAATGTCAACCAAAGTTCCTACAATCTGTGTCTAGTCTTCGTATATTAATATGTTAAAGCTTCTAGGAATAATTTTTTTATCTAGCTGTGCATTGACAGAAACCCTATGTAATGGATACTTCCAGCGACAGCAATAATGTAATTGTGTAACATACTCAAAGAGAGATAAAGCAGATACAAATGCTAGAAAGGGAAACCAGACGTAAAGCTGATGTATTACATTTTCAATAGGAAAATGTATTAGTTCTTCTTTCAATATCTGTTCATATGCATGTTCATACTGCATATATTCATGCATGAAAAAGACTTGTAAGATACTGAATGCAGCATCTGTAAGGTATTTTTCAAAAAGAGCAAGCATCCAAGAAGAAAAAAAAAAATCCTCTCCTCCCCCCTTTCTCCCCTTCCTTTCTCCTGTCATTTATCTTATTTTACTATTTAGAGTGAAGGAAGAAACTTGATAACTCTCCTTCATTCAAATTTGGGCTAGCTTTGGGCTTCCATGCCACATGGCACCTCATTCTGCAAGGGTCTTATTCATCCTCTTACCACTTAAATTCCCTTTTCTTTTTAAATCAGTTTCTCATTTCCTCATCAGCCCAGGAACTTTTATGAAACTCTTCCTCAATTACTGCTACACTTGAGGTCCCTAAGGCTTAAAATCTGCTGTAGGACCTACATTCAGAAACCAGGCCACGCTCAGAGCTGCTAATGATGCCACAGCTCTGCAACCATCTTCAGGAAGGCACGCTCAGAAGCTGAGGATGCAGATCAGACACTGATGGGAGGAATTCCTTTAATCCCCTCGTTAAGGACAACTTCACAGCCAGCCAGAGGCTGAATAAGGCAGAGCGTACCCGTGTGAGCCTGCCGTGTGTGGTCGTGGTGCAATGGGGTGACAAAGAAGACTGTTTCAAGCCTAGAAATTTCCAAGACAGCTCAGATTCTGTTCATCTTAATCACAGCAACACATTTGGAAAAGAGATACTTCAGTTGCTATTGGCCTGAAAGGCCAAAACCATTACCAGAAGCAGAAAAAAATAAAAAAGGAAAAAAGATGCCTGCAATGAGGCTCCTGGCATGAATATACATAAATAAGAGACACGATCAAACATGAGATGCAAGATGCTTATCAGTTACTGAAGGATATATGAAACACACTTTCCATACTCCCTGTTCTTCCTTCTCCTGTAAAGGACCTATGGAGTTCTGTGGATAAAGTCCATGTGTGTGTGAAACCCTGACCTCTATAATACACCATGGGGCATGACAGGAGGCAGGGAACCTAAAAAAACCCATTGGAATTTAAGAATTTTGAGCAGTCACCACGTAAACATGCATTCCAAAATGTGTGTGTATATATTTATATCCATTTTTACATATTCAAGTACAATTACCCACACACATCTAGACAGACATAAATAATATATATCCAAAAAGATACATTATTTTAAACAGGTCTAACGGGTCACTCCAGACTCCTTAAATAGCCATTTTGCCATCAATTTGGTTGGAGGGGAAGATGAAAACCCGTGTGTTGCCATCCCACGTTCTGAAGTTACCCATTTCAGTGACTCCTCTCACTAGAAAATAACTGAATCCCAGAGGTGATAAACACAGATCTCAAAGCCTATTGTATCTGCAATGGAATTCTCAAACTTTTCCCATCAGGAGAACCTCTCTTCCAAGGTTAGACACGTGTAAGAAACATCTGTGTAGACTGTTCAACTCCATGCATTTTCAGCATGTCACACTGAGAATTTCACATACCCGAGTAGACAGTCTTCACTGGTAAGTTATGATAGCATCTTCCTATGTTTGCTTTTTATAAGCAAAATCAAGTTGCAACAGCTTTAAACAGCTGGTAATCTTCATAATCAAGGGATTATGATATAACTTTTTTATACTTTCTCTCAGGCTACCTGCTAGTCATGCAAACAATAAATTACCTGTAGTAGTCACAGTTACAGTTAGTCACATACATTACTATCAATAACTTCCCTTTGTTCTACAGATCTGGACAAAAGGACTGAGATAAGAAAAAATTACACAAATCAATGTCTCGCTGTTCAGTCCTTGACACATCAGATTGCAGAAAGAATGGGAAACCTTAAGATAACTTTTTAAAAAAACTGTTTGGAGGATGTAGTCGCATTAAAGTATTAATGCAGGAAGCTAAGGAAGTAAAGAGTGAACGCAGATGAGTTCTGATGGCATCAGAAACGCCGTGTAAAACACTTAATTGGCAATTAAGATTTTGACATTTACTGATTGAAGCTGCTGATGTTCATGTTACACCAATACAAAGTATAGGACCCTGTGTGAAGTAATCCCATAAAATTATGTTAGTGACTTCAGTGATGGACAGGATCATTAAGTGCAGTTGCTGTGTTGCTCATATTTACTAAAATTATACAGAGAAGGCTATCTAATAATGGCATTGGCTGAATATTAACGAGAGGGGATGAAAGAGAAGGATCAGATATCCTCCTCCTTCGCTCCCTTCCATCCGGAAAGAGTGGGAAAGCTGGACAGAATCAGCACAAGGACCAGAGGCAGGACTCTGTAACAGGCTCACCACTCTCCTCCTCCAGCGCTCAACACATTCTCACTATGTTTGCAAGTCAGCCTAAGTGAAGCACCTACATTGTCAGCACTTTAAAGAGTGAGAAATGCTGCTAAATGTGTCAGGAAACAACTAGATAAAGCAAGATACATGTTTTTGCAGTGCAAAGCACTATAAAGTAAGCAGGCAGCTGATGGAGGTGAAACTTTCCCGAGGTAGAGCACATTCAGCAAACTCTCCTCTTCCTCCCCACAAGAATTGCTTTCTGCAAGAGAGAAAAAAAAAAATCTCTCCTTCCAAAATTAATGCAAAGCATGTCTCACCAATGGCCTGGGCACTCTCAAGCAGAGTTATATTTAATAAATTAAATATACATTGCTCCTGCTGGCATAGGGAATACAAATATTTTGTATTTGGTGAAATTACTGCATTTAACTGACAAGGGCAGGGCGGGGCAACACATCTATGATTTTGGAGCTGAACTGGCCTTTGTGCTTCCACGCAACAGAGGCTGGCAGGGCCTCAGCAGGCAAAGCCGGGCTCAGGGGAGAAAGTTATTCTCCCCAGAGCCAAGCATCCTGTGCTGCCAGCTCCCAGGAGAGCGACAAGGCACAGCACCCAACATCACCCCATCAGCAGGCAGCACTGCTCAGCCAGCCCTCAGAGCACTCGGGGAATCCCTCAGTCAGCAAGATGCACTTCCAGTTGACAAGACAAAAACCCCAAATGAAGCATTCGGCGGGGGGGGGGGGGGGAAAGAGGGCAAGAAATCCAACAACCTGTGATCATTGCTTTCTGTTGCCTAAACTCCTGCTGCATTTTTTTTCCTTGAAGGCGAACACGCTTCAAAACAACAAAAGAGAAAGATACAAATCAGGATTTGGATGACAGGGAGTTATCACTGAGGAAAGGTACTTCCAGTGCTCCTGAAGCTCCTATCTCTGAAAGCAAACAGGCACAAAACCAGCCAAGCTAAGAAAAAGGTTCTCACAGAGCCTCTTTCACAAGAGTCAAAGGAGAAAATGAGGTCTTTCCAAAAGCACAGGGCTGATACTTCTCCCCAGACCTGTTTGTAGATGATTTTAGGTATTTCTCTGCATCAAAATGATAGTCAGGGCAACTAAGGATGAAGCTGATACCATCATATCATACCAGGGAAAGACAGAGGACGGCTCTGAAAACATTAAGAGAACGTCAAAAAAGACATCTAGACATAGGAAGTCATCACCTTTGATTTATAGAACAATGAACCAGTTTTCTCAAAACTTGTTATGGAACATTTTTAAATGGTTTCTATTACCAAAAAAGCCTCTAACATTAAAATATATACATATTTAATATGTTTCTCTTTCCTGTTCTCTGAAGTAAAACCATTTACTGCACACCCAGGAATACAGTTTGAGAACAGTAGATAATAGAAAAGGGACAGATGAAGAACCACCAGCAAGTCCTGGTCTCTGGTTTTTTTTATTACAGATCCATTCTACAAGCTTGTTGAAGCTTTGTTATCTTCCTTAAAGCATTTGACCTCTGTGTGTGGTTAATATTTTCTGAAGTACTGCACATGTGTAATCTTTGAATATGAAAATCACTGTACCAATGCAAGATACTATCATTACTAAAATCTATGCAGAAGAATGAGACTAACTTGGAAATCAATCACTTCTGACTTCTAGTGTTAAATTAATTTTTCTAAGCAATCCATCTACAAAATGTATCAGTTTTATGAAATTTGGGTATTAAAAATAAGGAGACAGTCATGACTTTAAAATTATCTAAACCAATTCAGTATGTAAAGGAATAATTTGCTGCTGTCAAAAGCTAATGTCATTTAATTCTTGTCTTGTTAAATCATCGGATGCCCCTTTCTTTTTTAGTTAAACAAAGATAAATAATAAAAGCAATTTACAGCTAGAAGATGTTAGGGTTTTGCAGCTGTTCAATGTCTTCTGGGCAGATTAGATTCTGTAATGAGAAGTTACAAGCCTCATTTTATAAAAGCTGTTGCTGTCTTGGGAAAAACACCAGTGAATAAGATTAGAAAACCCTTTTCCTTCATGAACCTATTACACTAGCAAGCTGATTACTTGGCATATGTTTGATACCTTCATAGCTGGAAAACAGTAATTTGTTTCAATGATTTTTTCCCATCACTCATAAAGTCAAAATGTCTTCTCTAATATTACCCTACCTCCTATTCAGGCAGTAAAAACAGAGACAAATCCATGGGAGCAGAACTCAAACCAACCAGCACTAACTTAACTTCCCTAAAAAAAGGTTCAGCTGAACTAACTATAACTAACATTAAATTATAACAACTCGTCAACTGCCTGTTCCTCGTGGGACAAAAATAACATTCCAAGATTAGGAACGTATTGAGAGCAACTTATTGGAAGATTCACAACCATATGTGAATGAATTTTCACCTTTATAGTAACTTAATAATGTGTGCAGCTTTTCAAAAGTGGGAAGAAAGGAAATCTCCTATTTATCAATCTTATCAGCTAAGCATTCATGTCAGGGAATTCCACTAATGAAGGGGTTGTACTTAGGTCCTGGGTAGGTAATTACCAGCCCCCCCCATGAAATCTATCTCCTCAGATAAATCTGGGAGTACTTGATTTGATCTTTACTCCTGGGACACCACCAGTTCAGACTCTGCTGTGCTACAAACTTGCTTCCTCTAACCCTCTGTTTATCTTCACCTTATTTTACTGAAATTCTAAATATTTCTAAACATCCACTCCTGCCATCTCCACTGTGTATCCTCCTGAATGATGTTGGCTTTATGTCTAGTAGAGACATTTGTTTCCAGGAACATTGCAACACTTAGAGATTCAAGTGCCTGGAGCCACTAATAGGTGGGAAAAATAACACTGTCTTGAACAAACATGAGAAAACTCCAACCTGTAATTATTTAATGAACTCTGCAAAAGTTGTACATAGTTTGTACTGACTGGTGGGAGTTGGATAATGATGAGGGGGTCTGTGTTAACTCCTTGCAGCCTACTAAAAAAAAGTGGCTCTAATTTCTGGTGAACAAATGTGAAATAAAAACAAGGCTTTGCATGATCCGTGTTATGTAAACGGGCAAATCATTTAAACAATATGCTTAAAATCTGCTCTTATCATGTGCCAGTGCTAAATTCTGGCTAATTCTGCTTCAGGCTATTAAAGTCTACTTTTCTTAGTTCCACCTACAGCTTAAATATGGTGTTTCTATTTGCTTCCTAAAAGTGTGGAGAACAGAGTTCTGAATTAGTGCTATTCCACTGCTGGGACACGCTCTAGAGGTGTTTTTATTTTAGTGCTGGGAGATAGTGAGGTGCAGTCAGAAAAGCATCAGGATGATGGGAATTAATCTTCCATTACTCTTGATACTGATACTTCTATTTACATGATATTACCTTGAGAATTAAATTTTTCTTGCTTCATCTGGTTTCTTCTCTCAAGATTCACTCTTGCATTTCTTACACCACCCTTGTTGACTTAGCAGGAGTTTTGGGTGTACACACAAACTAAAGGTTGGACTTTTCAGTCCTTCCTGTGACTGGTGGAATTTTCCAAAATGCAAAATATGTGTTGGCATTTAACATCCCTTTGTCTTACCGTGCTTCAGGTAGTCAAACATCTCCTTTTTAAAACATTTAACACGTGGTTTTAGACTGTTACGATACTTGACACTGAACATTTGTGTGCCCTGACAAGAATCTGCCAGGCCCTGTAACATGTTCAAGAATGAACAACCACCCCACCATTTAACTGCAAGCCACAGTGAAACCTCAGTCCACGTATCTCAATGCAAACTGAATTTTTGCCTTCAGCACAGCCAGGATTTCACTCTGGAGTCCTGAAAAGCTTCTGCACAGAGTGAAGTTCCTCCAACAGCAGTCTTTTCCTGACTGGAATACCAGGCTGCTGTGTTCACTCAGAGCAGGATCATCCATTGTGCTCAGGTCTAAGAACAGACCTAAACTGCAGTTTAAAATCAAAGCAGAAGTAAAATACCACCACTAATAAGAAGCTGGGCCTAATTAGGCCTTTAAAATCTCTTCGATGTCTTCTGGTTGAGCTAACAATTCCGTGAAGAAGACATGGAATACAGAAACTACCCCAGCACAGGATTATGGACAACCTACCAAACCACTTACAAAGATAAAATATTGCTCTCACTTAGTACTGAACAAGATTTGAAATATTTCCAGCTTTGTAAAGTTGATTTTTAATTGAGTTTGGGAACAAGGCTCAAAGAAAGAAAGAGAATATAAACTATGGAAGAAAGAAAAATATAACTTAATGTTTGTGGGCCACACCTTAGATGAATATTGCAATCTCCTCACTTTGCTTACACAAAAACTGAAAAATGTTTATTCTTAGGTAAGAAGGCTTATGTCAAATTTCACTTTGTTTGAAAAGATTTAGCCAAAATAAAACTTTTGAGTGGCAGATTGCAACACAACAGCTATCAGACCATTAATTATTTTACTAGTGTTGTGTATTGCCATAATTAAGGCACTCTGGGAGAGCAATACAGGAAATTAAAAGATAAAATTTCCTTTTAATGAAAAGAAATTGCAGACATGAAAGACTACTATATGGAAAAGAGATCGTCACTCTGCAGTACTAAAAAAACCTGTAACCTGATTAAAAAGGCATTTTGAAGCACAAAACTAGGTATGTTAAAAAGAAATCTTTTCATTATAAAGTTGCCAGAATGAAGGAATAAAGACACATGCTCTTCATGTTGTTCTACAACAAATGGGCTCTGTTCCGTGCCTTTTAGTAAAGCAAAAACCCCACTGAAAATCAAACAGGCTACAGAATAGCTTGAATGTACCATCCTGTATTTCAGCACGAGCTGTATCTTTAAAATAATGACAGTTTCTCTCATCTTTTCAGTCTTAAAGCACTTTATAACTACAGCTCAGAAATACATGGACGGACAGAAATTAAAGCAACTGAAGCTGAAATATGCTACTTAGGAATCCAAAGTTTGTTTACACCATTAGAAGGCACTCAAATATATATCCCCATAAATGACAAGGTCCCAGCAGCAAATTAACAGGAACAATTTTCCCATCTCAGGAGCTGTCAAGATGGGCTCTGTTAGCCAATTTATCTTACTCTAGCACATCTCTGGTGCTTGTCAATCAATATGTGAAACATTTGGTGTTGATTGCCATTTTTCTATCCACTTCCTTTTGCCTCTCGTACCAGGCAATTTACTGCAAGTCAATCAAGGTTGAAGCAGACCTTGTTTAAATAAAACACTGTTGAGTTCTTTTCACACCAACAATTTCAAAAACAGAATGAGCTGCAGCTCTTCACATTTACATTTATACTACTTTTTCTGTTTTTCCCAAATGCCATGCTCAAGCTATAAGTCATAACTAAACTCAGTTGAAGGCTTATGGAGAAAGCAGTCAGGGAAGATGAACTGTGTATGCTTTTGCTGTCAAAAATTCAGGCTATCAATGGAGACAGAGAACATTAAAAGTACTTAAGATACCTGGGATTGTTTCTTTTTCACCCTTGAAGTCTGGTATCCACACCATAAAAGCAACTTCTAACTCGTCTGAATTTCTGAACTCCGGTTTGTTATTTCAAATAATCATTTACACTGCAATTTTAAGGTAAGAAGTGGCTCGACTACTGTATTTATAACTGCATGCCACAAATAAATGTATGGAGAAAATCAATTGGCTCAGTGTAAAACTTGGTCCCACGTTAAACACACTGACAGCTTCCTTCTCACATCCAGATGAAACAATCACACAGAGATCTCGGGTCACATCATGTCTAATTTGGCACTACTTGGCATCACCTGTAAGCAGTGAGGCAGAGAAATAGGGAAGAACAACATCCTCTGCAACACATAATATTACTGACATACAACTGAAAGAACATACGCTTACAGTACATAACACTGAAATGAAATTTTTAAAACCTGGACTTTGCTTCTGCACAGCAAGACTCAGTTTTACAAACAATACCTTACAAAACTCTTCACTGGGGTCTGTCAGGCCCCAATTTAAGGATCTTCCTTTACTCTGCTGCAAGAATTAGGAAAAAAAAAATCCACATAATATTTGAGAATCAGGTGTATACTACGTATATGGATATTATATGAACACATACAAATCTATAGATGCATACACAAGTATATATTTGTATGCACATTAGGATATGTGTTTATTTGAGAGTTGCTTATAGAGTTATTTTCAGAAAATAATTCTCATGACTCATGAGAAGGAAGATATGTGTTTTACTTGATATTGATGTCACTAAAGCAAAAAAACCAACAAACAAGCACGCAAAGGGTATTAAAAAGTATGTCCTGCAAGGCACAGCCAGTTAGTCCATTTCCCGATGTGATGTAAGGATCTCTTCAGCAACAATAGTCAGGAGCCCACAGTAAAAGCTATCATAAAGACAGTATAACAATTCCAGATTCCTAGTTTAGGCTTAACTAACAACAAAAGATAATGTGTGATTTTCTTTCCTAGTCTTCCAAAAGATGCCTCCTACACTAAAGCATGAAGAATCACACTTATATAACATTTATTTTATCATTTTCAATGATGGGAGAACACTTACATATTAAGAAATTTCCCATTCATTCCACCTCACCTATGTAAAACTTTCCTGATGAAATTATAATTAAAAAAGAAAAATAATCTTCAGAAAGCTCTGGGTTTATTCATATCTGAATTTTGACACTGGCCAAGACATGCATGGGAGTTTTACAGTCCTCTCAGCTACATGGATGTTACTCAGAGCTTGCAGAAAGCTCATGTCTGGAATTCAGGCGTACAGCTGGGCTCTGTCAATTTTTATAGGAAAGTATTTCCTCCAAAATAAAACAAAACACAACAAACAAAACCTGCTTAAGAGCTGTTTCTCTTTGCTCACAGCAAAGACTCTCTTTTTACGGGTACCATTTTCCCCCAACAGTTGTACAAATTTCCTGGTATGTGCTTTCTGATTATGAATGTCAAGGGAAATGTAAAATGTTTCTGCCACAGAAGGAAGCAATAGATGATGGGTGAAGTTATTTAACAGCTGGATGCCCTAAATAAGGAATGGCTGAGGTCAGAGTGGTTTGCAGCCTGTCCCCTCTCTGCCCACCCCCACGTCCTCTGTCCCCCAAATCTTCGCAGACTTTCCATCAGGGCCCTAAAAAGACTGAACACGATATTTGATGGATTTTAGGAGAATGTAGGTGAAATTAGTAAGAGAGGATCACGATAGAGAGAAGCAGTGTACACAGTCTGGCACATCACCTGCCAGGGGATTACACAGGAAGTTAGTTAAAACTCTCTCTGAAAAGTTAATCACACATTTCACTATCCTTACCATCAGCCAAAAGTCCAGGACTTCTGATTTTTTCCTCCTTTTTTCCCCCTCCAATACCAGATTGTTTAAAACCTTAATTTTAACATGAACCTGCAATTTTAGCTGCTAAGAGAACGTCACTTTCCTGTCTCTCTACTGCCCCAGGGACTAATTGAAAAGATTACCTGGAGGCTCGAGGTCTAAACACTCAAGGAAGAAAAACCTGCTTAAAACCGTTTCTACAAAGAATGACGACAGAAATAGAAACAACAAGGAGATCTTCCTGTCACTGGAGGCATTCATATCACATATGCTGCACGTGATCATGGGTTGGAAAAACCAGTATTAACGCCGCGCATTTCAGTGATTTCTTTAATTGCAGTACACAGAAATCTAAGAGAGAGATAAGGAGCTTGTTTACTACAAGTTGCACAACTAAAAAGAAGTCTTGATATAAAAATGTTATAATCTAAGCAGGGGTCAAGTTCCTTCTGGCTTTGCCAACTTTGAACAGATAAAATTTGTAAAGTATATAAGACCGAAATAGTGCTTCTCTCAGCTATCATGGAAATCATGTTAAAGTGGTATTGAGGACTAAATGGAGTAGATGTGTAAGAAAGAGTCAAAGACAATTTTAAAAGATGCCGTTTTACCTACACTTAGTGAAATGAAAACTAGAAAATCCATCCTCCTCTTCTATCACAAGTCACGACCCCATCAAAAACTGATGTACGAAACGGTTCCAGCAAGGTCGGTTAATAGAAATAATACATCACAATCCAGCCCATTTGGGGCTTTTGTTCTTAAACACTTCAGTAAATGGGCCTGTTTTTTAACTCCAACAGATAATTATGAAGTGCAATAAAAAATTCAAATTATGTTAATAGGCCAGAGAACAACGGCTGTTTCTGAAATCACTGGCAATTACTAGACATAATGGTTCTCAATTAAACTGGAGGGTATTTTCAATCGTTCATAATTCACTATTTTAAAAGTATCATAAAAATATATAAATGTGAGCTGTTAATAAAACTTTCAGACTAACAATGTAGCTGTGTGTCACAGAAAGTAACACCTATTTTATTTTGACAGTGTTTTTTCTCTTGTAAATGGTATGTGAAGATATTGTGAGTGAAGGGAAGGCAACTACATGGGATTTATTTCTCAGAGTGCTCCTATGTGCAAGAGGAGATATATTCCTTTCTTAAGCAACTTCAGTTTACCCTAGGAATACACTCAGCAATCATACATGTGTTTACCAACGCTATTTTTAGTTCTGCAGCCCAGTATATAAACTTCAATGCGTATGTGAATGTGAAGCAGGAGACTCGCTGCTTGTCCATTATCAGATTGTTACTTCAGGTATTTTTCAAGGGAATAAAATGGACCAAAATGGAAAAAATTAAGGCTTGAAATTAGAAATCACAAGGATCATCAAATGAGAAACCCTAAGCATCATCTTTCAATTATATGCTTGATGCACAGTAGATTTTCATCACATCGAATAAGACAAACACCTTGAGTAAATGAAGCCATTAAGGATAATCAATAGGCAATAATTACTATCCACACTTCCACTAAAACTAGCACTTACTTATCCACCAAATATTTAACCTTGCATTAGGAAAATGGCACAGCTGGCAATTGCTAAATTCTCATTGTAACTTTCTACATGTGATTAATGATCAATTTACTGGAGAAATGCCTAAACTCCCTAAGTAAATGTATTTGAACACATGTGTGCATGTGTTTTATTTATCTATTTCCAAATCTACCACACCTTAAAAGCATTTGCTCTAATTCAGCCACTTCAACTTTCCTCCTGCCAAGAAGCAAAACTTGATTTTTATTCAAATACATTTGCACACATATTTCTGAGAAGGAATAAATCAGTCAAGAATAGTTCCTAACTGAATAAATTAATATTTTCATATTTAAACAGCAACTCATATTTTTGAGCACAACACTGTGTTTCATCAGTGGAAGACAGCCATTCATCATCCAGACCTCACGAGCTGTTGGGAGTCTTTATTGCTTTGGCCTCATTAAGATGGTGCAAACCATGAGCTAACACACACCTGTCTCTCTAAATGTTCTCTCCTTTAATTTTTTAATAGTTCCACACAAAGGGAAAGGTTAAAACCAATTAAAAGAGATACAAATACCACTATTACTGCCCTGGCAAACTGTTAGTTAGTGGTTTTGGCCACTTCACTTTAAAAAAACATGACTTTAATTTCTGAATGAATTAGTAATTACACTATTTATTGACTTTGCTCGTTTTTTGTTTTGTTGCGGGATGTGGTGTGTTGGTATTTTTTTAATCCCTTCATTTTTATTCCCTCTTCTCTTCCACTGCTTACTTTCAGTCTCAAACTTTAAGCTAAAGTAAATCTCAAGTGTTACAGCTGGACAAAGATATCTACATGAGGACTAAATTGCAATTCTAACTTCATTCCAAACGGGACAAAAATATTCTGAACTCATTCCTATGCAGAAAACACTTGTTTTTCTATCTCATTAAGATCATCATACAATATCAACAGATGCTCTAAAGCCTCTAGTGCTGAAGGAACTGTTGAGAAAATTGAAACAGAAGTACTTATGAATGATAATCTAATGATACCGCAACGATTTTGCTTTCCTGTACCACATCTGGCAAAGCACACATATCCCAACACTCCCTTCACCAAAAGCCAGAACCAGTCATGAAACAGCTACCATTTTTGTGTTACTTTGTACTGTAAGGCACTGTGAGCAGCAGACATCATTTTACTTCAGGAAAACGAAAAATAAATAAAGCAAGGCCGTGGTTGAAGTCTCCCCAAATTCCCCACGACCTCAGTGGCTGCCACGCACCCAGAGCTGCGAACGGAATATTGCCATTAACGTTATAATCACCGTAAACAAGCATCTGGCTGTCATTTAAAATACAGCTCGTCTCTACTGATAATAAGAAGCATTTTTTCTGCTAATTTCTGTTATCTGTAAATCTCTCTTGGCATTCCAACTCGGCACTTAATGTGCTGTACGCGCTCCACTTTATGCACAATGAACACTGCTATCAAACGTCAGCATGTCTTCTTGTTATCTTAAAGATAGGCAGGGATTCACTCAATGAAACATTGAAAGAATAAGGAGATAAGGAATGAGGAGATATTTACTTATTATGCCACAGATATTCAACTGAAACACATAAACATGTATATTTTTATTTTACAGTGGGGAAGTAATCTTTCACTAGTTCTGTTAATTTAACTGCAGAAGGGGAACTGAAGTAAACTTCATTTATTTATGTATCCACACATCACATCTCTAAATAAGCAAAGTACCACAATACATCAGCCCCAAGTTAATTGTACCTGCTCACTTCCAGGTACCACTTCTTGCTCTCTGCTAACTCAGATTCTGAGTTGCAAGCAGCTGCCATGTTTTGTTTTCATACATCTGTTCTGTTAGACCACTGGAAAATTAATCTGCAAGTGACTCTTAAAAAAATATGTGCACAGTGCACAGCTAAGAAGGAGAAGCCTTGAGAAATTAAACTTGTGTAAAAAATTCCCTCCTTGATTTACTGATGTACATCACAAGACACCCAGATGAATTCACTAATACAAAGTCAGTCTAAGGAATATCACAATTCTACCACAGGTTTCAAGCTTTAAAATGGACAAAGTATTTCATATGCATCAGAAATATCAATATATTTGTTAAATGAAAGAAAATTTTAAAAATCTGTCGTAATCTCAAATTGAGTGCCTATCTTTTCAATTTTTATTAAACTTTGTTTCTTATTCTCCCCCTCATTTAGATGCTTGCAAAATAAATATAATTATACCCAACTTTAATAACTTTTGTACCTTGAGCTGCAGGTGCTAGTATGCTGTATCTATTACCATATTTTAAACCCTTTTAAGAAGATTGCATTAATTTCTATGATAATTTAGAGCCTATAATGCATTCCAAGATGTGAATAGATGTTAATCACCGCAGAATGATTTTCCTGTATACTAACGAAGTCATGCTGTAACCAGTAACTACTAACTTTTAAAATTCAATATTGCCACTGAAAGACTTGATTAAGATTTTGTTAGAGTAACGACACCCCTGATATAGGTTTAAATACCCCAAAGTCATTAACAACTACAGCAATATTCTTCCTATCTATAGAAATTATTAGGACAGAAAATGTTTATAGTATCCCATTCATTCTTTGCCCAGTATTATTAAAACTTAGCCATTCTTATTTATCTCCTGCCTCTACCAACAGAGCAGCCAGCTCAAAGACAGAAGGCTGAAAGGAGGCTTCATTATTATAATGATATTGTGTTCAATATGACAGGTACATCACTGAGGAAAAGCTGACACCAGTGACTGCAGGACTATTCTGATATTAGAATATTCAGAATAAGAACACTGGGCAAGAGTTTGCCTCTATGATCTAAGTCAAACCTCAGTTTGTGCCATCAACTCCAACAACCTCTAACAAGAGCAACATTCAAATTTAATTATCTATACAAAGAAGTGAAAATTGGCAACACTTTCCTGGAACAAGCCCATTCACTGCTTATCCCCAACCCAAAAGTAACATTTCTGCATTAACCTGCTCATTGTTGTTGCTTCTTGACAGGTATTAAACCCAGGACGTACTACAGGTGGTACATGGCTTTGTCACTATTAACAAGGTGACCCAAAATGAAGGAACACTCCAGTGGACTGGACTATTTCATTGCCCAAAGGCCTGGGGCATGACCACCTCTCCAGGAAGCTCGTTCCAGTGTTTAGTCACCCTAAAGACAGCAGGTACAACACCACCATCATTGTGTCTGCTCAGGTCCCCAGTGATCAAAACAACAGAATCAAGCTGACACTTCAAACTTCCTATGTGGTTAAGATTCTATATTTTGAGTTCTTACAAAGAAAAATTACTGTTTTAACTTTTTTTTTTTCCTCCTGTAGACACCAAGCAGGTTCAGAGGAGCAGCTGAAAGCCATTTTGACATTGTGGTAATTCCAATTGTTGCTGCCTCTGCCAACGATTAACCTACATGCAGAGATTTAACTTGGTGCTGTGATTCAGCAGCGTGGGGAGGACTGCATTTCATGCCTTCTCATTAGAATGAGTATTTTTCTCCGAAGTCTCTTCTTCCTCAAAGATTTTAAAACCAGCAATCACTTCAGTTCCATGCTCTAAGGTGAGTTTAATTTTCTGGGGTCTCTATGATGCTGTCAGCACAACCCCTGAAATATACTGCAATGTGCTGAGAGAAAATCAGCTCCTATGGGAAATATGCCTCAAAAAAAAGAAAGAAAGGAGTAGAACATCGAGGGGACTTCTAGATCAACTTTTGTTATGATCACTGAAAAGACTTTGCACTCTTTCTGGCACCATGCTTGACACTGTTGAACACTTTCGAATTCCACTGCCTCCGACAGAAGTTCATTATGCCTTCCCAAAATGTGTCAAAAGGTAGCAGAGAAAAGTTAAGACAGCTTAAAAGGTCCCAAATCCTCTGAAACCCAGAAATGTAACATTAGCATTCCAGATCAAATTTGACTTTTGAGAGATACACCGAAGGGTTCTGTAAGTAGAATAGATTCTTTACGCTTCTCTTACATTTAAACAGTTCCCTTTACGAGATTAATATCTAATTGAGAAGTATTTAAATCTGGTTTACTTTTTTTTTTTTAAACAACAATCTGGGATTGTTTCATGGTTGTGTATTTTCGTAGCAGCACTCAATGCCGTTTGAGTAGTGACAGGATTTAAACTGCCACCAATACAAAATTAAATCATTAACTGCTGTGTGTCGAAAAATTCAGAATTGTGAATTTAAGTCTCAAGAGACAAGCACAGGAAGAATTTATTCTCACACATTTTATATAAATAATCACTTAAATCTGTACTTGTTAAGCACAAAATATGTGTTAGTGTAACAAAGTATCTGGTTGATAGAAATGTGATTCTTGCCTTCCTCACAGAACAAGAAGAAATTACTAAAAAAATAAAAAAGTAGTATAAAACAAAGCAACTGTTTGGGGAATTAAATAACAAGCAAGTGTAGTATATTTACTAAAAAAATATTAGAATGCCTATAGCATCTTATACCCAGAAGTCCCACAGAATTTAGTAATATAAACAGACTTTAAAAATGTGAATAAAGACCTAAGCAAGGGGCTCATCTGGAGAAGGCTCAGATGACAGAAGCTGCAGGGACTGCATGTCCTCTCACTTCAGCTCAGAAACTCTTCAGCTCCTCATCAACAACCCTGTATTCTTCTGTGGCTGCAGGAAATTTGGGGCCCACACGGGCTCACAGGGACATCTCTGAGCTTCTGCTCCCATTTCCCATGTCAGGTCCCATCCTTTCCTCCCCACAGCCCAGTCCCCAGTGTGACTCCCCGGAGGTGTGGGAGAGCCCCGAGCAGCCCAGGAGACGGTGACAGAGCATCAAAGGGTTCCCCCTCTCCTGGCCAAAGGCCCCTCCAGGTGACAGCCCTTGAGACCCCGTTTATCCTGAGTCACACAGCTTCCCTTGGGGCCAAAGGATTCAAAAGGTGCTGGGCGGGGAAAAGTCCTGCAAAACACAATGGTAAAGGTGGAAAAGGACAGAACAAAAGCGTAGAGTTGTAAAATGAGTCAAAATTCATGACTTCCTTCTACAGCAGACCTCAGACATTCTAACAGCACAGCCCTACAACAAAACGTGTTTCTAAATCAACATTATAAAAACCCTGGGCAAAACTTGGTATTTCATTTGCTGCAACTCTATCAATTGAACTCAATACACAGAACTGAAATGGAGATGAAAATCAGGCCTACCCATTTACTGGAGTAGGAGATAGAAAACCAGAAGTTAACACAGAGTACTCTCACTGCAGAAAAAGGATTCATGCTACACTTGGTAAGGAAACATTTCTCCACAAATTAATACTTTACACAGCTGGAAAAACCAAAAGGGCCTGAGCAGGCACCAGGCTTTATGGATGTCCCTGGGAGCTCTGGGGTCTCCAAAGAACCAAGAGGCCACACTAAATTAACCCCATTTAGAGGCGCTGAGGAAAGGAGCAGGGAGAGCGGGTAACACAAGTATCTATAATAACTCAGTGCACACAGGGACTCTTCTACTTTGGCTCACAAGTTCTCCTTCCTGATACCAAGTTGCTACACGGGTAGCTCAAAGAAGAAGAAAACCAATAAAATGCAAACTGAAATTATTAAAAATGGTAACAGTTGAATAATGATTATTTGCTTGTTTGTGTTTTTTTTTTAAACAGGGAACATGATATGAGTGACAATAAATTCATAAGGACTACACAGCCAGGAATTTAAAAAAATTTTAAGCCCTTCAGTGCTTAAAAAAAAATCATAGTAGTGAAAATCCATGACAGCTGTTTTTCCAAATATTTTCTTTCAATTGTAAGGCTGAAGAGGAATTTTCTATTGTATAATTTCCGATGTCAGTCAACCCACAAAAAAACTAAGCTAGAGTTAGGAAGAATTTTCCCATTTACAGCATCGCATTACAATATGTGTAGTCTATTGATTTTTTATGACTTATAATAAAGCATTTGCCCTTTTTCACTGTCAAAAATAAGACAATTACTGCAGCTACTACACTTCAGCCTGTCCTGCTGTACAGTTGCCTGGTATATCTTAGAAGATGAAAAGTATTTTTTAAAGCATTTTTAACTTAAACTGCACAATGGATGCAGTTAAAAAAAGACTACCTTGTATACAATTGGAGAAGGTATTCCCAGATTTCAATGATAAAAAAAAAAGAAGAGTTAAATATAAAAGTCGAAAGTTTAAGATTTGTTTAAAAATTAAAATCAGTGGTGATGCACAGAACATGTCGCCCAAAACACCTGATGAGCATTTTTCTTTAGGACATCTCACTCTCTTTTTAAGTAACATTTTTGACTCAAGTTTCTTCTTCAACTTAATTATCTAAAACCTCTTTCCCCATTTAAGCTGTACTACCTAACAAACGGCTTCAATATCCTTTTCCTCCCTTGAATGGCCATGCATATTTTGCCAGAAACAGGAAAAGTAAGAATGCAATCGCATTTGTGCTGATGCTAAATGTTAATAGATTTGCCTAAATGTCTGCTAATAGCACCCCTAGAATTAGCTAGACCAGTAGTGCATGCCTAATGTCTTGTTTTTGTTGTTGCTGCCTTAGCTGTTTTCTCTTTTTTTTTCCCCCTCAGTGACAAAAATAAAGGCATTTTTAGTAAAATGTTTCCATACATCTGCAGCCCGTACAGCAGCCCATCGTGTAGCACTGACAAAGCATCACTGGGATTATAAATCCCAACATTCCACTGTTTCCTTAAATTAAACATGAAAAGTTTAATGTTTTTGTAAATTAAACATGAAGCCCTGACTTTGCCAGCCAAAATATGTCCTTCTATCACCTCTTCTAATTCCTCTAGGTCACTTCTTTTCTTAGCTCCATGCAGTCAGAGCATGATGCTTTTATTGGTGTGTACTTGCAGAATGTTGTGGGAGAACAAAGCCTTTGAAAACATTTTCTATAGGCCAAAATATTTAATAAATATGTATTACACTCCCAGAGCTCCAATTCGCTCAGGATCATGCAGCCATTTAGAAATGTAAAAGATTTTTAAAATAAACGGTACTAAGTGGCTTAATTGAACAATCACATTTTTAAAACTAAATAATCTGTGAAAATCAGATTATGGAAAAAAATCTGATTTACCAATTTGTTCTTGCAGTTGCTGTGCAAATGCATTATGTTATCCAAGTCTTCTACTGTTTCAAAATATAATGCGTAAAAATATCTTGGGAGACACCGCCTTCCTTTTTTATAAAGGAGTGCTAATTTCTAGCTGTCAGTTGACTGAGCCACTATGAAATACTTCACTATTATTTTTATATTTCCTACTGTTACTGTAGTGCAGGACAGATATCTAGTCCTTCTATTCCTGTTAAAAGTACACAAAAAAAAGCTGCTTATTCAGGCTGCAGACAGCCACCACAGACAGAACATTTACTGCTCATTCAAAACACACACAGAGGAGAGAAAAAGCCGGTAGTTGCTCCAGGTCCAAGAAACTTTCAAATCTTTAATTAGAAATTCTGGTCCTGAGTCTAACTATGATAATATCGAGAAAAAAACCAAGCCCAAACCTACAAGTCTTTTCATCTACGCCAATGGAAATACACGACTGTAAAGAGTATGAAAAATAGGAATCAAGTCTCTGATTATATTACCTTTCAGAAAATTTGTTAGCATGTTATTAGCAAAATGTTTATTTGTTAATTATGGTTTTAATTAAGATACAACAATAAATTATCTTTGCCACATTTCTGCAGCTATTTACAACCCCTGAGACTTAGGTATCTCATTCTATATCTGTAAAGCTGTCTGGAGGAAATTAAAGTTATACCACTATGGCTGCACTTTGCTCACCCAAAATTCTTCTGAAACTTGGCAGGAGGAACACGGTGCTCCTCTACATGCCCCTGCACACCACAGCTGCATAAACATCACCACCACCGTTCTTATAAAGAATGGGTCAAATCTGGTTTTCAAGGAGGAAAGCGCTGATTTATTATTATTGTTATTATTTTTAAAGTAATTGCTAGACTGTTTGCATAATCCACAATATCGCTAATGCCAGTCAAAATTAAGGAGATGGCATGACTGGGAAGGAAAAGACTGTACGTAAAAGACCCACTTGCTGTCTGTCTTTGGTGCCACCTGTCTTCCTCATCTTAGTAACTTCAGATTACCCTCTGCAGTAAGCTTCCATTGTAGGACATCCTGTGCAGCTTTTCCGCCTGTACCAGTAAGGCAGGAATGTCTAGAAAGTCTAGATTTTTCTAGATGGTAGGAAGAATCTTCCAAGGTTAACTGCCATGAAATGTGGCTTGTCTACCAGTCCTACATCTACATTTAGAGCCCGACATTCTGATTTCAGCTCGGTAGCACTGCCTTCATGACCTCTCAGGGGAAAACACATCCATTTGATTTCTCACAAATTTAAAGAATGCCAGACCACTATGGAGAGCAGCGTATGTGAGGAGCAGCACATCAGACAGGAAGTGTACACCCCAAATGTCAACACATTCCAGGTTCAGCAGGAGATGCAGGAGCCCACTGCTCCAAGTCTCAGTAATACCAATTTTGAGAATTCTGCAGACCAGGGGTATTTTACCAATTACAATTATCAGGCCAAAAAAAATATCTCTCCAGTCCACACACTGCCATAATTTGACAAGTAAGGTATGCCAGATTCAAAAGCAGTGGTTTTCCTTCCTGAAAGCAAGTGAGCTTGACATGCCCTTTGAAGACAAATGTACATTCAATTTTATCTTTCAGTTCCAAGTACACACATACATGGCACAGCTTTCATTACAGTTCGTGCCCAAAATGTCAGTGAGCTCCTCACACAACAAGGGCTTGCTCTTCACCCCAAATCCAAACCAGAGTAGTTCTATCACCCCTTAACTTCCTTCAGTTAAAAAAAAGAACGATGAGTTAGTTTCACAGCGACAGTAACTGGAAAAAAGAGCTTTATTCATGTATTTATTTTCTTTTTTTTTTTTTCTGTTTGCCCCCCAATCTTAACTGAAAAGAAAACCAAGTCACATGGATACCTTTCCATATCCCACCTATACATACCACCTGCTTTTCTGTGAGTCAGAAAGCACCAATGCAAAATTAAAACATGAACATCTGAAAGGCAGTTATTGGTTGGATGACAAAAGCTACGAGTCAATTCAAAGCCAAATACATAAGACCTGTTTTCTGTGCTTCAAGGACACAGCCATAAAATAGCACCACCTTAGCTATACTACAGCAGTTGCTTTGTTTTGGTTTTCCATATCATTTCCATATGTTCTCATTACCTAACAATAATCTGGATGTTTATGGTCAAAATGAAACAAGGCCAGCATTTATTTCCCAGAAAACCTGAAAACAGAAACATGTTACATAAACAGACCAACAATTACTCAGTTTCAAACCACTGATGAGGTCCCTGCTCTGCTGACTTACACAGAACTTCCTCATGCAGTGCATCAGAAGTCTTAAAAAATACTAAATTATATATATGTGTAAATGAAAAATAAGCTATTTAGAGTGTATTTAATCAGTATTTCCACATACTTAGTAACAAATTAATTAATACTAGATAGAAGTACTGATTTTGTCCTTTACTAGGAGCTCTTGAAAATACATAGGAATAAAGAAACTGCTAAGTAATAGTTCAAATTATAAAGTTCATCCAACTAATGAAGTTTTGTACCTTTCCAACCAACTCTACCCAAAAAGGACAATTGCTCTTCTTCTACCATTTAAAAAAGAAAACCGTTTTTCCTCTCTTGAGCCAAAGAACTGCAGTATAATGTTACTTTAGTTTAAGAGGTACTGAAGCTGTTTCCATTCTTCTGCTTTAAAAACTCTTTTGAGTGCTGCTATTTCTGTATCTCTCTGGTACATATACTTTGCTGCCTTAGTTTTGTATAAAAAGGAACAAGATGAGGTCAAGGATGCAAAATCACCCCATGGCAGAATGAAGAGAAAACCCGGAAGGACTGATCAAGTCCTATCTTTCTGCTGCTGTGTTGCTTATTAGCTTCTTAATTTATTCTAATAATACTTTGGAATTAATGTCACACTATTTCCTAATGACAACTTTTGCTTCATAAATATATATTTACACACACACAGACTAGAAAAAAATAACTGAACAATATCCTGGACGAAATGTGTTTTCCTACAGCAATAGCAGTTGACAGCAAATAACTGTTAACCTGTTACCTCAGATTTTCAAAGAATGCATGTAACATCTTAAGGTCTGCAGCCAGATTATTTGATTGTATCATGAAGTTGAGCAGAAATTGGCATTTACAGTCTTACACTCAAAAAGCAACTCTTAGCTGGTCAGGTGTTATTAAAAACAAGCATGTTCAAAGCTGTAAACCAGGGAAAGACATTGTCCCAGCCACACAAAGCTTACACACTGAGAAGGTGACAGGGAGAACCAGGGATTTCACTGCATATGCTCTGAAGTTCTGCTGCCTTGTTGTGGCTCCTTCTTATTTTCCTCAAATTAAGGAGTAGCACAAGGGGTGAGACTACTTGATTTCAATCTCAGCTCTATTACATAAGTGGCATATAAGGCAGGGTTTTGTTAGAAACATAATAAAAGTTATGTGAATCGGTAATGGAAAAGGGCCCCCAGGAGGAAATTCCCTTTGAAAACACTACATCCAATACTTTCATTAGGAGATGTATGAATAATAAAATGTTAGTAGTATAACAGCTAGAAAAAAAAAACACATGAAAAATTATTTATATTTTATTTCAGCCTGTGTATTTTAGGAGAAGCAAACAGATTTGGATTAGATGGTTTTAATCATCAAAGGTCAACCTTTTGACAATGAGCTGCTTGACAAGCCCTACTTAGCACTGCAGTCACTTGAAGCCTGTACTATATAGACACATTTCTAGTAGAAAGACAGGAAGGAAACAGAAAGCAGAGTCACCCATTCATTCAGAGATTCTAGGATAAAGTCCTAAAAATCCCACGTGGCATACTTTTCTCTCTGAGACTTTATACTGAAATGTTAACATCAGAAATATGCACATATTATACCCTGCTCACCTCCACAGAGGTGTTCACAGTCACAGCCAATTTCTTTAGTGGTGCTGTCAGCACAGCTATGAGGAAACAGAAAAGATTTGCTGCACTTAGAAGGTATCACCTTCACTCCGTAAGCTCCAATTCCTTTAGCTCATGGAGTAGCTGGTGACAGAAAAGTGGGCTAGAGCTGCCCATCACGAGTCATCCAGCCCACCCCCCCCTACCCAACCACTGCCAAGAACCCCTTCCTTGCCTTCCCTTTTCCCATTGATCAGCAAATGATTCTCCACACTAAGACACTTAAACCTTTGTGAAACTGTTCAAGTATTCTGGGAACATGTAAAGCCATCCTGAAATAAAGACAGCTTAAGCAAGGTACAGTCACCACTACAGAAAGTTTCTCTATCATACTCACATCTTGAAGCAGTTCAAACAAAACTCAGAGCTAAAGCAAAAGCTTCAGTGGATTCCAAGGCAACTGTGCCACCTAAAAACACAAGTCTTTGAATCATTTAAGACTTAATCTACAGAGCATATTATTAGCCATCATTAAAGTGCTTTTCACCTGCACAAAAGTCTCTGATCTTTCTTGACATGTAGCAGACAATCCTCATCCTAGTCAGATGTCAGAAATACAGACATCATCCTGTGTGCTTACAACTTGAGCAGGGCATTTCAAGTCACAAAGATACCATGACACAAACTGGACCCAGTTACATGCTTTGCCTTACAGTGCTTTACATCGCTGGAGGCTTCTTTTCATATGACAATTGCTTGTTACCCTACTTATCCCCTGGTATCACCTTATTTAATGAATAAATGTCCTATTCTATTTGGGCCTTACTCTATGTCTGCTAGCACGGTACTCATTTTCTGCTCAAAATTTGACTATAATTAACTGTGCTGTGCACTGAAGTTGCAGAAGATTTGCACAGATACATATATATATATACTAGTTCTCCACCTGCCTAGTGGCAAAACTATGATAAAGACTGAAAGAACTTCCTGGTTGTCATGGTCCCATCATTACCTGAAACTCAGAAAATTGCATCTCTGGTAACAAACAGCACGTCTCTAACTTTATTGTGAGAGGTAGCTTTCTCCTTGCTGGAATCCAGAAGGAACTGGCCTGCTGATGCTGGAGTCTTTCAGGTCCTTCATTCCAATCACACTGTGCACAGGTGGTCTTCCCAAATCTGGCCTTTTATGACTCATCTGCAAAGCCCTTATTCCCTTCCTTTGCATCAAGCCAGTTTCTGTATCTGCTTACAGAGAGGCTGATAAATGCTCTAAGTGTTCTCCCTGCAGGCCTCTAAGATTCTGCAGAAATACTTACAGACGTCCCCTCGATCTCACTATTACTGTGTATGTACCTTTGTAATTTTGGCTTCATTTGTTGTGCTTATCCGTGCCATTTCCTATCTTCATGTTGTCAGCTTATGTTTCATTCTTTTAATAGAAAATAGTTTATGAGTGAACGCCTGGAGGAACGAATCCCGCATGATGTGTGCTTTTGCACTTGTCAATCTTTTCCAGTCTTTAGCCTAAGATCTTTTGATAATCTTTACATTTGAAATGCCAGCAGCATGTAGTTTAGTACCATTTTAGTTTAGATGAACAATAGCGTTTAGAGAAGAGTGACAGGGAGGATTAGTGGTTCCTGAGAGCTGCTGTCTGCCGGAGATCTGACCTGCATGCCTGCATCCACCACTCACAGATGGAGAGGAGCTTGGAAACGTTGCACTCGGCATAATGTAGAAATTCCCAACCTTCTCAAATCTGCATTTTATTTTCCTTCCGCGCTCTTATTCTCTTTCTTTGCATCTTTCTCAGCTTGTGTCTCAGAATGTTTATTGTGTCCATACTGCAATCTCTCTCTACCAACTCAAAATCTAGTCTCAAAATTCTCCTTACGTGTTTGGTGTCAGATGAAGTACAAACCACCAGCTCAAGTACAAGTTTCTTGCTTTAGTCGTAAATTTTCTATTGGAGTAATATTTCCTTCCCTGAACATTTCACAGCTTTCTTCTATACATGTAGACCTTGAGCATAACATCATAGTCTGTGTGAATGTGTATGACTAGGATATACTAACCTATAGTAGAATCAGCCCCAGGAAGGGACAGAACAATTACTGTTATGTTTGCAGTTGGCTACAGTCCTGTGTTTTAAATTTGGGGATTAATTTCACTTCTCATTTGGCTGTTAATTACATAAAGTTATTTATATAATTATATATTGTAACACAAAATATTATACTATATAAAGTTATTCATATATGTTAATTATATTAAAGTTTACTGTTCTATGTTTAAAATTAATCATTAGTATTTTACCTTTTTTTTTTTTTTTAGTACTAATAAAATCTTACTTGGAACTTATCAACAGTAGCAAATACTAAGCTGAACTCACCTGCTTCTCTCAAAACCCTGAAAACCTAAACCATTTTAACTCTGAATCAACTCAATTCAATGAATTTAATGTTAAAGTGTTGGAACTATTGTAATGCTCGTAACAGACTGTTTCAAGTTTGGAACACAACTCCATGTTCTTTGTCAATATTCTAACTGCAGTTTATATTTTAAAAAATGGTATTACTCTGCTGCATAAAAAACAACCCACATTATGGCAGAAAACTGAATAGCCATTTCTTCCACTGGTTCTCAATCATTTGCAGTAGTGGCTGATTTTTGTTGTGTGTGGTTTTTTTCCTTTATTTGTTAATAATCCTGTTCTTTCACTTCTCTTTTCACAATTGTTTTCAAAAAAACAGCCATCAAAAACAAAGTAATGGAGAAACAAATAAACCAACTCATCGGAACCTTCTGCTATGAAACTGAAAACCAATTATATGTGTTTCTAAGCAGTTTGAGAACCAGTCCTTTTCCTTGCTGTCCCTATGTCTAGTGTAGCCTACAAGCCCACCAGGGCAGGGATCAGCCACTGAAAAGCACTTAATATCGTATACAGGATGAATAAACAATGCAATAACTCTCAAGGTCATAAGGGGAAAATAAGATATAGCTAAGGAACATTAATATGAGCTTGTATCTTAATTACACTCACGAAGCAGAGATGATGAAAAAATAGCAAGTCAATATGGAAGCTGTCTGATTACTGACACCTTTCAGGAGTAGTGGTTTAAAAGCAACTAATAAATCAATATTTCCGCTAATTCCTATCCCTTAGCTCATAAATGGGAAGTTGTAATGGTTCCATGATTCCCTTAAGCCTTTGTGAGCTGCTTCACAAATGCATCTTATTCCCCTGACTGCTTTTTCCCCTCAAGCAGGTGTGTCTCCCCAGAGTGTATTTCTCAGCAGAAAGGGTGTGCTGATACTGTTCTCCACAACAGCCATCAGCACTTCACTGCATCAACAGGTAAACCAATACACCTGGTCACACAGACTTCGTTCAGCAAGGCTCAAGATGCTCTTCGGGACCTCTTTTGCAGGTGCTATCACACATGTAAGATGACACACACTGTAGCAAGTGGGAAGTTTCCGTCAGCATTGTGACATTTGGATGCTCAGTTGTGTGAAGGTGCAAGAAAAATAAGGAGAAGCAGAAAGCAAAGAACTGATTTCATGGACTGACCTACAGCACACAACCTAAACCCAAATGTTAAGTACAGAGTCCCTTGAAGTGTTACAATAAATGTTAATCATTATCCATTACTTCAAAAAGCTTCTATTTTTTCACTTGTCGAGCTGATGAAAAAATGCTTAAAATGTATTTGCCAGGTAACGTGTACAACTGTTTTTATGCCCGAGAATACAATAAGGAGGCCAGCACCTTGTTCACATACCACTACTCCTGCTAGAACACTCCCCATGTATCATGTAATTAATAATTCATACACATGGGCAGATGAGGGTAGAAAACTTCTTCAGACTGCCAGACAAGTATCTTAATCCTTGGACATCCTACCCTCTTTATTGTACTCTATTAGACTGAAATCTAATAAGAAAACAAAGATTTTAAACAGAAAATTGAAAATAATGACCCCTGTCAGGCTCATTTGTCTTTGTTATTTTCAAAGCTTTACTTTTAGAGGGGGGGAAAAAAAAGGAGGGGGGAGACTTAGGAATTTATTTTTTTATATAGCACAAAAAAAGGCTAAAAAATGCAAAACATCAAGGAAAGGAAATTGAGTTCTTGGCAGTTCAGGATGAGTTATTTTAAGTATTAAATTAATGAGCAAGTGTAGCTTTCAATCATGTTCAGCCAGTATATAAGCATTTGTTAAACTTTTGGTGTATATATTTATATTATGTTTAAATAGTTCAGTGAATGAGGGCAACAGTAGCACTAATCAAAACACAACAAACTATAGGTGATTTAAACCAGTGTTTATAAGCACTGAGAGGAAAACTCTCTTTAGAGTGAAACCAACAAAATGCTCTTCCATCTAGTATGGAGATTAGTAGTTTCATAACAAAAATACACTAAGGAAAGCTAGAAAATTGGACTATGAATATTGAAAAAATCACAAAATTAATTTTTGATTTACAGTGTTTACCACCAGATCCTTTTTTTCTCTCTCTCTTTTCAGCCTGTAAAGAGTCAAGACCTACCGCATAATGGTGACAACTCCAAGCTAAAACTTAGAACAAGAACACCACCACTAAAATCTCTTACCTTGTTTCAGGTACTAAATAGAGTGCACTAAACAGAATAATTTTTACCCATCTGATGAATAACTGCCTTTTTCAATTTCTGATATCAGTTCAACTCTTTTTTCCCTGTTCCTCTTCTAGGAGCAGTCCATTTCAACAAGGCATCATGTCTAACTCACTAGAACAAGATCACAACCCAGTAACACAAAGGTAATCAGAACCATTTGATTTTCAGTCTCAGACTAAATAATTTCAAATGAACACATGCTAAGGGAATGCCCATACATTTTAAAACCTTGTGGTGCTTTTTTTGTTTGTTTTTGTGTTTTTTTAAACACAACTGCTACCAAAGTATTTTAAATTATCCTAGGGCATCAACAATTTGAGATTATCTGCTGGCTTCCAGCTATTACATAATGGGTAATTAGATGGTGAAACTTCCAGTGACTTAGAAAAATAGTCTACATGTTAATTGCTTTTATGAGTCCTTTAATGTAATCCGAGGACAGAAAGAATTTTGGACTGTCTCTGAATAATAACATTACTGGCAGCAAGCTTAATTTCTTTTCCTTTTTTCCTCAGACATTTCTTAGAGGTTTTGATAATTTCCTTCCCTCTCCCTGTACACTGTATATATATACATTTTTACTACCCCACTACTAGATTTTCTATTTAATTGCAACCAATGGTCATTGACCATTTTCGATGCAGCGTCCTCGCTACCAGTAGATTCCCATCTCCCTATTAAGAGACAATGTGTTTTCAATTAGTTATTTTTTCTAGTTTCTTCCTTGGCATTATTTTTTTGTGAAATTATAATTGAAAAAAAGGACATTTGCTTTCCCTTGTCCTTTCAAATCCTCCCAGTGATCTTTGGCATTTGACTTCCCTACAGACAGGGAACCATGATCAGTCTTATCTTGCTCCTGACAAGCTGACAGTGGTGAATTTTTTGGCAACAGAGCTACTACTGCCACAACACAGGCTGCTTGAAGCTTGGCATGGAGTGTTGCCTATAAACACCTCAAGAAACGAGGTGAATGTCTAGTGCTGAACTGTCAAAAGCAGAATGTTTATGTGCTTTAGTTGAGAAAACATTGAGTGAATTTGAGAAAACAGAAAACAAAACAAAAACAGGAAAAAAAAAAATTAAAACCCCCAGGATATTCAAAATTAGCACGGAAATATAATAACACGGGAACTTCCAGAACACCACATCGACATACTCCGGTTCAAAATTTTTCCCCTCAATCATTCACATTTATCAACCACAGGATGATCCGCAAAGTTCGCCAGTTGCCATAAATTTATGGTGTCCCTTCCCCACCCGCCGTAATAATGACACCAGTCAAAGGCAGGAGAGTGGGGTACAAGAGACACAAGTTTCAGAGCAGAGCAGCCTAAACACTGAAACCCACCAGCACAAAACAGAAGAAAAAAAACTAATTAAAAAAGAAATCACGAGTGATTACTGAAAAAGGGTGGATGTTTTAATCTCTTTGGTTATGCTTTAGGGGAGGTAACATGGAGGTGTGCAATAAATGACACAATTTTTCTGAAACCTGTGTATTCTCCAGTTATTCCAGTATGGAATCCCCTCTTTGAAAGCCTTCTGCAAATCCCAGCATACATATTAAGTGCCATACTTACCAAATCTTCCTAAAGATTGAATTATCTTTAATCACAGAATTCTTGAAGAATAATTGCCATGGGGCAGCCTGTGCTACCGTGATCAACGGGCTGTTAAAGCCCTACCTCTCAGAAACACCTATAAAACCAGAAACTGCTTCCAGAATGTTCCTGAAGAGCCCAGTTGAAAGTGGTACCTGCATTCTCTTCAGATAAAGTTTGGAAAAGAAGAAGAGGAAAAAAAGGCCAACTGTTGATGCACAATTCCTGACTCAAGCTTGGCGCTTCCTGGACGGACAATACTTCAGCCATATCAGTGTTTATTCCATCCCGTGTCCAAATAGTTTCCCCAAAGGACAGACTCACCTCTCCCAAACTCTGTCACAAAGAGCAGAATTACCAGCCTCAAGGCAGTGTAGAAACAGGAGGAAATGAGTGTTTTGCTTGGAGAGTGTGGGGGCAGTGATTAATCAAACATCCCTCCTATATAAGAGGAGATGCAGGGTTGGTTGGCAAGAGGAAGGAGAACACTTTTGCATCCAAGAACTCTATAAAGAGAGGAAACAGCCAGAACTTGGGTTCCTGTCACTGGATTCAGTCTGATCAGGCCTGCAGACACCACAGTCCTCTTGCTTTTTGCCTTTTGAAATCCAATTTGGTCTCATTTTCTCAAGATTTCCTGCTCGAGATTCTTTACCCCCTTAGGTACACCTCTGATCTAATAAATTAGCATTGTTATTATAGAGATATTTAAGTAACAAAAAGAAAACCAGAAAGAGCGAATTACCAACATATGTAATTGTCCAAAGCAGGCTGACAGATCTTTTTGCTGAAGTGGTTATCAAAATTTAGAGCACAATATATTATTGTATTACAAACACTACTGGTGAGCTGCAATCAGCCCATGTGCAAGTTAGTAAAAAAACCAGAATAAGAAACATTTATAATTAAACTAATCAAAATCTTACAGGCAGTATAACAAGTGCTTCTGAATTTCTGATGTGGCATGCTGGTTTTTAAATCTTGAGAACCGCTGCTCTACGTGACACAAGCACCCCATTGGGCTCCATCAAACAAAAGTCTACATCTTAGAAATCTCAATTCCTCACAGAAACCAGACTATAGAGACTGGTGTGCACTGCTGAATGAAAAATTGAGCTTTGTGAAAAGAACTTCAGGGCTCCAAGAATGTGTTGTGGTGTGCAGAGTCCCTAGGAACTGCAATAATCCATGTGCTTCTAAGTGCTGAAGAACGCTTCTTTCCTAAACATAAAAAAACCCCCTCACACTCAAAAGAGGAAAGGGTTCCCAAAAATTTTCTATCAAAATTATTTCTTAAACAAAGAATAAAAAAAACCCCACCACAAACTTTTCTTTTTGTAGCTTCATAATAGGATGTCACATCGTTCTGTGCTTACTCTAATGGGGTTAAACACACATTCTATAACCTGCCAACACAAATTAAATTATTTGATGGTGTTACACTTTTAGCTCCACAGTTCTGACTTAATGTGGTGAAATTAAGATGTTCTACCCATTTTAATGTTGTACCTGACCTCAGATTCTGACATGTACATTATTTACAAGTTAGTATTATCTTCTAAGAAAGACAGCACTTCAAACGAGTCACCATACACTCCCCTGGCAACCACAGAATTCAAAATATGCAAAAGTTAATCTTTCTATAAATATTTCTTAAGTATTTTTAATTATCTTAGATCTAAAAGCTACACTCCTCTTCACACAGAAGCATCACTGACTTTGCTCTCTCAAACGAGCCTGGGAATGGAGTGAGAAGGAAGGCTGTGCCAACTCTATTGCGGTCAAGTGGATGGAAGTCTGCTTGTGCTATCTGAATCACACATTGGCAGATGAAAAGACATGCCTTTTGCCATCTGTAAATTTTAATGTACCAGATTTTGGCTGCCATACAACCTAAAGTATTTACTTCACTGAGGTACACAGAAAGAAAAAAAAAAAGGACATAAGAAGTTTTTAATCTCGATTTAAGTGACAGCACTAGATAAAATCAGCTTATGCTACAGTTTCACCATTTAAACTTAAGCACTGAAGTAGATTTCTCATCCATACAGAGGTGTGCCGATGAAAAAAAAAGTGATTGTCTCAATGTCTCCGTGGCTGCCCTTCTGCATTTTAGAAGAAAACAAGCATGTGGATTTTTTGCAATGGTTTGAAAATGCCATTTCGCTAAAACTGAAGGTACATACAAATGCCTGATCCTTTCAGAGCTCATAGTCTCAAAAGACCATTGCAAACGCAAATAACTGTAGTTGTTACTGAGGAAACAGAAACAATGAGAAGAATAAGAATGGCAGTGGCAGTGAGGACGTGGCAGAAATTATCTTCCCTGCAGCAGAAAAGCTGGAATCTAGTTCTGTTTTGCAACAGTAGCTCATGTGGCAGTCTGAGGATAACTTCAATCAGCTCTGTGATCCTCACAGTCTGTTTTAAATGACCATGATTTATGCTTTGCCCGAAATAGTGCATAGTGGTGCAGCAAAATTCCTTTGGCATATTAAAACATTTGCCCCGTTTCTCCCCCCTCCAGTCTTTGATCTCCTTCATATTAACCCCTTATTTCTCAAAAATCTACACTGTGATAATATGTTTTCCTTGTATCTGTCGACGATTTTAAGGAAAATAATTTTTTTTGTCCCTAAAGCCAGAAATGTACAACAGTACTTACACTTTTGCTTTGTTACTTTTCTCTTGGCACTAGAACAAATGAGAAGAAGGTAGTTTAAAACTTAAAGGTACAAAAAAAAGCCAAAAGTACACAAAAGGCAGATGTGGAGGCATGTTTTCTCTCTTATTGCTCTCATTTCAGTTTGACAGTTCCTTTACAATTTTTCCTTGTTTTCACAAGTTTAGCTTCGAGAACCATAAACTTCTATCTGAAGAATTTACATTAAATAGCATGAATAATGTCAAATTTATGCAAAATGTAAGGGAATCGCTGCAGATTAGCTGCAATTTTGATCAGCTGTACCTTAAAATGGAGGAAAATCCTTCACAGATATGGGAAGCAAAATCCACTCTTTCTGGAACAGAAGGAGGAAAAGCAACAAAGCATGTCACAGAGGTACTGCACATATTGTGGAAAAGTCTTTAAGCAAATGCAAATTGGCAGAATGGAACTATCTGAATATAGGGAAGAACAACACACGAGATAAATCAGATGAAAATCGTGCTGTTCAACTTGCTAAGGTCACTTTAACACCTACTGAAAATAAAGAGACACTTCAGACTGCAAGGGGTTTTTCTTCATTCTGATCCCTGAGCATCTGATACTGTGAGTAGCAACAAAAGTACACAACATCTTGAAATCTTAAGAAATTCCAACATCTTCCCAAACTAGAGAGATTTGAACTGTGAGTGCTGTGGATACTGAAAGGCACTGGATATTGAAAGGCATGAGATTCCTTCCCACAAGTCCATTCCCATTGAACGTCATGAACTTTTCTGTTCCAAAACCTGTTTTGATGCTGCAATTTATCTTTCCCCTGGAAAAAGCAGAAACACAGGTGCAAACTCATCCTCCCAAGCTGCAGCTCTCCTGGACCACTGCTGGCCACTTTCCCCACCAAGACCTGCTCCCTTTTGCTTATACCAGAGATGACAACAAAAGAGCAGAATTTTCACACGTGCACAGAGAGTACAGGAATATATAAATGACTTTAATGTGTCAGAGAGCAAAATACTTTCCGACATAAGACGCTTAGAGGTACCACACATACACAAGTAGTACCTCACCATGCAGAACACAACTGAATCTGCTTGCAAAGCTGCCCTAGCAGTGAACATACAACAGGTCCTTGCAGACACTACAGGTCCCCCATGGTAGAGTGACTGGACTAAACATCTCAGCTCTGATTTCTCTGATTTTCAATTAAACTTCCTTTTCTGTTGGAACATGGATCACCTGCTCCACCACACATACTTCTGTATTATTAATTTGTTAGCTTGCTCGAATCACAGTTGAAAACCTTTCAGCCTTGGTTTGCAGCAATATATTCAACTGACAGCTGAAATTTGGAACGCTCACTTAATATTGATTCTGAATGTAATAACAAGCGACATGACCTTTTGGAGGGTGTAAAATATGGCTGCCACAACATCTGTGCCACATTTCTTGCTGTGTAGTAATATGCTATAACAGCACGGAGCTGGCACTCAAGTTAAGCTTTATTATCAAGCAGATCTCTCCATCTCTCTGGCTTCATTAAAAAAAAAAACCCACAGAACCTTACCCTGCCCCCAAAACGCTTCCCACATCCAGAACTAATGCACACGTCACTGTTTCTAAGACCTAATTTATCCTGCAGTAAGGAAAGAGATACTGGACTGCTAAAAGAGATCCCCTGTGTCAAACAGGGCAGTTCCAGTAGACTGAAAATCAGTGTATCTTCAGACAGGAATTCTACACTGAGGATCCTCAGCAAATATCTATCGAGTTATACTGTTTATTGTTACCTTCCTACCTGTAAGGAAATACCTTGGCATCAATTCCTTCCATTCTGACAAAAGAACCAACATATTAATACCATTTTTGTGTGCTCTGACACCACAAACAGCATTTTCATTTAGCATTACCCCAGGATACCTTGAACTAATTTTGCTAGGCTGGATACAGGTTGGTTCCTCACAGTAATTTACTTTGAAGGGCTGCTATCTTTAAAACATAGTCCATGTAGGCAGAATATAAATTTCTGTGGTTTTTTAAATCCAATTTAACTAAATTCAAATTATGCAAGCAGTCTAACCAAGTTTCAAAACACACCCCCTACACACACTCCATGCATTATAAAAAAATGCTTCAAGTAATTCCTGATTTTTTTGTTTGTTTGGCATAACAAGTAAACTGTAAACTGAAACAATGAATCTCTTTATCCTTATGAACAATACCTCCTTTATCTCTTGATGAACAAGAAACACAATGAAGCAGATATTTACCATGACATTTTAATTTTGCATTTTGTGATTTTAGTTTCTACACTGCCAAACATGTGGTAGCAGCTAAATTTTTAAATGCTGGAGGACTCACTGTCTAAGAAAAAAATAAAATGTTTCATAGTCTATACTTAAATAAAGCTTATCAAAAAAGACCTATTGACACTCTAACAAAGAGGTATAATATAAAGAACATGAAAATATTTCTCTTCAAAAATCTTGAGAGATCTTCTAATGCACACTTTGCTAGAACATGAACCTGTGCTGGTGGAACCTGCATCAGGCAGATGATGACACCTCACAGTTACACACTGAGAGCCAGAGACCTGTTCTTTTACTAAACATTTTATAGAAAGTTACAAAGAACTGAAGTTTATAAAAAAATACAGCAAGTGTACAAATATATTCCTTGAGATGTAATCCTGGCATGGTGGGAACAGATTCCCAATATGTAAGTTTCAAAAGGCATTAAACATCTATTTATACATGTACTGACATATACTAATTCACACATATTACATTTAATAAATATAGGTACACTGGATTATTACTGAAAGCAGAATGAATCCTTAATGATGACTAGATATTTAGAATCTGAATTTCATTTAAATCTATTATCTATACACACTAGCATAATAAAATGGCTAGTTCCTGTCTGCCTTTCCCCTGCTCTAAACATAATTTCATTTAATTATAAGATCAGCACCTGAACCAATCAACTCTCCCTTTGTCCTACAATAGATGAAGCTATGACTGTAACAAAACACGAAGAAAGATAGGACAAGATGCGAAAGAATTACTAAAAGAAATAATTGTTAAATTGTTTAAATTACAGTGAAGTCCGGGACTCATTTGAAGGGGTTGGAGAAGAAAATACAACACTTTAAAAGCTGTACCTGACCCTTGAGTATCCCCCCTTGAGTCTCACAATTAACTATTATCATAGAGGAATAAATAACAGGAAAATAGCAGTAGAAGTATTACTGAACGACCTGAAGACCCCACGGGTTCGGTCTTTACCCAAGTTTCCACGTTACGCACAGTGTCCAAAATCTCTGCTTAAGGGTGTTTGAAATCCACACACTTCACGTGCACAGCCTCATGTTGTTCTCTTCAACAACACCATTTACAAGTCCTACATGATGGACTCAACTGCAGGATCAGAGAGAGCCACACACCTCCATCTTCGGGAAAGGTTTCTCACTGTGGAACTGCATTAGACTCGAGAGTTTAACAGCCCAACCAGGCCTTGGAGTTGTAAGTAGACGCCAAAACCACCGGGATTAGTCTCAACAGTTTCAAACGTGCCTCCCCACGGCTGCTCTGCACCACAGAACCAGCTGCCCTCCTTCCTGAGCTGCTGCTTGAACCCTTTGAGGCATCACAAAAAGCAGAGGTAAACAAGCACCAACTGGATTACTCCTACATTCTCAGCCGAGCTAGAATTCAAAACTAATCTGATTATATGTACATTATGAGCCACTAAGAATCTTTTTGCAATAATTACCAAGCTTCCACACATAAAAAGGGGCATTTTATTTAGCACTGGGCTAATCTATCAAGTGGTAAGCTTCAAAGCAAATGTTGGGGGGGGGAAATCAAACTACAAACAAAAACCCCCCTGAAGTAGCTTTATAAAGCAAGGATATTTCTTTTTTATTGAACTGCAACAAATTATTTCAGACTCTTAAATGCACTGAAAGACTTTCACATAAAATACAATTTCTCCTTTGGACTTTCAAAGCTTAATTTCCAGTGATAAAACTTCTCTAAATTCTAAAAGGCTCTAGAGCAGCTGTTGGAAACGTTGTCACTGTTTCTGATACAGATCTCCAACCCAAGAGCTCTGGCTGGTTTGGGAGGAGGGAAGGCATGCAAAATAGCAGTGGCTGACACCTGCCTTAAAAATTCATAGCCAAGATTATATGACAATTACATTTAAGCTTTATAATTTTAACTAAAATTTGGCAAACAACTAAGTATGAGCTGTATGTTTGTTTATAGATAATACAAGGCTGCAAATGAAAAACTGAAGTAATACAGTATGATGTTCCACAGGCATATACGCTCATGCACATCTGTAAAGTTAGATTTTTACCATAGCTGTCAATAAATATATCAGCATAGCCTCAGGAGTACAGGCACAGTGAAACTCAAATATAAAGAAGGAGGAGCTGTAAGTGGAGGAGGGATGCACAAGGGAAAACAAGGCACTTTCCACATTCCTGCTCATAAGTGAGGGCCTTCAGACACCTTCCTCAGGTGCCTGTTACTACTGTGCAGAGTTTGGGCAACAATCAGGAAGAAATCGAGTTCACTCAGGAATCTGTGATGTGATCATGATCACAGAGACACAGCAGAAGAGCACGGATGACTGGAAAAGGACAAGCAAGGATGAGAAAGAGAGAGAACACATCTTGACTGCACTAGGTACCAGTTTGAAGACACAGTGAAATGACGGAGTTTAGGATCCTGAGAAAGCATGGGAAGGCCACCAGCCAAGGTTTGGACTCTATAACTTGCGAGTAAGCTTTGCTGTAGTCAAGGAATTGCTAGACAGAACCTCCGGGGGCAGAGCCATGAAGGCGATGCCAAGGAGCTGGTGGCACTCAGTGAGGGGGCAGTGAGACAGGGATGGATGGGCAGGACTCCACAGGGTTTGCCAAGAGTGCTGAAAAAAAGCATGGACATTGTCATAAGGTGACACTCATTTGTGAAACATCACTGCCAAGGGCCAAGCCCTTTCTAATGTTTTTCTCATCTAAGAAAGGCAAGAAAGAGAACCTGAGGAACTATTGGCTGATCAAACTCACTTAGAATGATGCCTGGAAAGAATTCAAATTATTTTTCTTTGGAAACCTTTTCCAAGAACATCCCTGACAAGTAGATAATCAGAAACAGTTAATCCAGATTTTCCAATGGGCAAATCATGCTTGATCAAAATAATTACATTCTACAACAAAATGACTGGCTACAGAGGTGAGGAGAAACCAAATTACGGTGCACTTAATTTTCAGTGAACCTTCTGACACCCTCTCTCACAGCAAGTGAGAATCTTCTTTGCTGCTCTCAAGTAAGCAAGGAAAAAAATTAATGAACTACAGCTTTCAAATACCATAACATATTAGGAATATAATGGTGTGCAGGTTGGTTTAAAAAAAATACTGAAGTCCATTTAATTGTTGTGTTTTATACCAATTAATTAGTAAATCCCAGATACAGCAATACCCAAGATTCCACATTTTTAAATTGCCTCCAAAGCCTGGACAATTGCCTTGTAAGCTGTTTGGAACTAGATGCAATAAAAGACACAAGGACTTGCAGTTAAGCACAGGCTTGAAGTGAGACACTTGTGATTCTCCATAGATAATATGGCAAAAATTAGATAACTCTGAAGCATGAGCAGAAATAGCAGCAAAACCTCTGGAGGCTTCTCATGGAACTGCCTTGAGTTAGTCACAGGAAACACGGAGAGTACCAAAGCACTCAAATCCCATCCTATCTCTCCTTCCCTGCCATGCACAGGCACACAAGTCAGCAATGCAGGATGCACACCTGTTCCTCCAGGATCTAGGCTTTTTAATGCTTAAATTTACAAGCCTGGAATAATACATCCAAAACTCTACCCCAAAAAAATGGGATGTTTCTTAAAATATAAAGTGCAAATCAGCATTTAAAGCATAATACTAAATAAACTGTAGAGATGACTACAAACTGAAATATGTATATTATACTTTGTATAGTATTATACAAATATATAGTACATATATATTAGATATACAATATGTAAATAGATATAGGAACATAGATTAATATTTATAAAAAAATCTTCTATCTTAACTTATATGTTTAAGGATAAGCTTCAAATAGTTCTAGCAAATTAAAAACAGTTATCTAACCATAGTCAAGTAGTTACCTCTGCAGTTAATGATACCACAACAGGGACATTTCTCCCATGCCATCCTGAGATGAACCGTGCAGGATGGATCACTAAGTGCCTGTCTTATTTTCCTGATGATTAACTTTGAATAATAGCATAGCTTTTATATTAGTGCAAATTAGACAAGATTAATTCTATCTTTATTTTCTTATTTTCAAGTGGGAAGAATCTTAAGCCCTCAGGCCAGAGGTTATTTGGAGCCTACAGAATGGTAGAACAATGTAATTTGCCTTAGCATGTCACTTATGCCACCTCCCTTCAATCTCTAACCTATCAGCATATCCTGCTATTACCTTGTTGAATCTGGTGCTATTTATGTCTAATGAGTCATGTATGTTCTCTTCTGTTACTGTGACTAACCCCCTTATTCGGTATTTTGCTTCAAGCTCCCACTCCTAGAAGGGGCTGATTATTTGAAAGCCTCAGCGTTACAATCCTCCAAGCTTCAGGAAGAAGACTTCTTTAAAAAGGATGCAGGCGTAGCCTAAGGATGTAAAATAAAAAAAAAAAAGGCCTCTAAAAATAATCCATTTATAGAAAATAGGCTCATGATATTGTCAGACTTAGCCCATAACCTGCCCTTCAAAATTATCCTTATTTTTAGATCTGTTATTTAACTATACATATATTTTAACCTTGTTGATGGAAAGAAATATGACAGCCACAGAATCATCTAGACAAAACACCAACATCTAATTTGCATGTTTACTAGTATTATACATTCAAAGATGAGGGTTCCTTCTCCCCAGTAACCTCCCTGCCACTGCCATAGCAGATTAGGAACTTTTCTGTGTATTTTCAGGGCATTCTTTCACTTAGTTGCTTTCCTGCGTGGGGAAGCTTCCAATAGGCACAGTTCCATCCACGTGCCTGACTTCACTGCACACTGAAGGCACACTGGCTGTACATAAAGGCTGATCTGCTAAACCAGAAAACACAAACCCAGCTCCTCTCACCACCACCTTTGGAATTTGGGCATACACATGGTATTGCACGAGTGCCAAGATGGTAATCTCAGGCTGTGGGGAAAATTTCTCTGCCAAAGCTTTAGCATCCTATGACTGTACCTGATAAACCTCACTGTGGATGTTTACTGTGGAGCTGAAGAATTCATCTACATATCTATTTGCATGCACGTATCAGTCAGCTGCAGAAAAAAACAGAATAGGGTTGGTAGAGCTCTCCATTGACACACTGAGCATGAACGTTTATCCAGCAATCATAAATATGTATTCTGACAACGTTCTTCCATCCCAGTATGCAAGTGGAGACCAGAATAGCAAAGAGTAGTGAAACACACCCTCAGAAACCCACAGTTTCCAAGTATTTTCCAGGAATATGAAATCACTAAGAACAGACACACACAGGACATTCTCTGGAACCTCTGTAACAATGCTTTTTTTGTGCAGGTGAAAACATTCATACAGTCAAGTGTAAAAAATATTCCAAGCAGCTTATTAATCACAAATACAGAACAAACGTATCAGTGCAACTGAAAATCACCAATGCTAATGCAGAAAGCATCTCTGATTAGAAAATGCTCAAAAATGATTACACAGATGAGCAAGCCTGATTTTTGGGATCATCATCTTTCTGCATCTGACATGTAAATGTAACTATTCTGATAGATCAGAGTGGGAAGCGGAACCAAAATACCCAAAGTTGCTTTTTAGTTTAAATTGATTTAACCAATTTTTAGTAAGAAGCTGTGATGAACTGTATGGTTATCTGTCGCTCTGCAGGCAGGTTGAAAGGAGGAGATGTAAAACATGCAAACCATGTTTTGCAGAGTGGGTCAAAACCTCTTTTTTCTTTATACTGAAACTGCCTAGGACTCATATTTCTGTGATGTAGGGAAAACTCAAAATTATATGCATACTTTAAAAGAGAAATAAGAATTACGAGAGCCGATGGAGGGGAAGAGGAGTTAAATCTTGAAATTAGTTTTTAAAAAAACGAAACAAACCCAAACCAGAAACCATTTGCCACCAATTCAAAGGATATTACATGTAAAGAATAGTAAATGCCTTTCTTGCCCCTGTTTCTCTGCTGAGTCATAATTCTGCCCCATTTTACAGAACTGGACAGTGGGCTGACCCACAGGACACATCCCTTGGTTGGGCAGCGCTGAGGGGACTGCACTTGCCATCTACTGCTGGAACACACAAGTCTCATCATCACCACATTCCACAGTGCTCTGCCTGACAGTTGGCCCACCAAAAAAACACTTACACATTGGCAGGGAGAAGGGAATATGGCCCACGTAGCACATGCAATACTTCTCAGCCCAGCACAAGCAGAGAGGAAGCTGCCGTCGCTACGATGAAGGGGTAAAGAAATGCCAGAGAGGGAAAAAGCAGGGAACCACTCCTGACACCTTATGCTGGTAAGCTCTGAGTCTGCAGCATGTCCCTGCAGTTTCTGAAGGATGGGTGCTACTCAGTTAAATGTCTTCGCCTCTCAGTTTTAGGGTATGTTTTCCCGAAATGTCTTCCCAGACTTAAAATAAGCTAATTCTCAGCAAAACTAAAGCTATGTTAAGCTGTTTTTAGGGTGACTATATATATGAGCATAAGCAAGAGCTCACCCTGCTCAAGGTAAGGACAGACAAGTACATGGAGAGCAAAAGCTGGAATGTGAGGCCTGTTTCCATGAATCCCCGGTGCTCACACATTGGCACTTTCTATTTCGACCTCTCAGGAATCAATTAAAAAAAAAAAGCCAGATTCAAAATGCAGCACTTCAATAGCTCTGTTGGCAGCAACATGTTGATTTGTTTGACATTTACTGATCATCTGGTAAAGCTGAACGCCGCAAATTCTGAGCTGCAGAAAGACAAAGCTCAGGAAGGAAAAAACCAAATACCAGCACCACGAGGCTGGAGGAACAAAGAAGCTCTGCCAGGGCTCTGTTGAATAACTTGAGACATAAGCACAAGCAAGGGAAGGATCAAGCACTAGGGTTAAGTTGTGCTCACTGAAGTTATTTCCTCCAACACTGAATGTCTTAAATGGTCGTGTTTCCTACTAAAAACCTCTATGAAATCTTCAGTGTAAACAATATTTCTCTGTCTTTTTTAATTAGGCCCTTCTTCCTGCCACACTTAAGAGTAACTTATCTGGCTTTTAACACGATGCCATTAATAAAACATTGTCTGAAAATGAGGATTAAAATAATTAGAGCACCATGAAATCACATCTTCAAATCCCATTAACGCTGACTCAGACCATCATTCAGAAAAAGTTACTGAAAGCTTCATGAAAATGTCACTATTTTTAAGCATTAAAGGATTCAAAACACTTTTCCATTTATTCCTTCTCTTCACTGGTGCTCAGTTCCCATTACTAGCATATAGCCAGAGGTGCATTTCACTGCTGATGTATCAGCACAGGAGTACTACATGTTTTTCTCAAGAATAAGAAACAAAGAAACCTAGAACTAACTCCTGAAAAGGTCTAGCCCCAATAAATACATGAGCATTTATTTCTTAATATAACTCTCAGCATATATGCACATTGTAACAAATATTAAGATTCCAGTGAAAAATTTCAACACCAAGATGAAAAAGTTGAAAGGATGCAGAGGTGTCACTGAAATTCTCAGCAAGAAGCCCCAAATGATCAAATTCTCCTCCTTCTTTTACGACCCCAAAGAATAAAGATTTTTCTCTATCCAGAAGTTTAAATGGTCAAAATTGCTTTCATTTCCCAACCCAACTGACAGAGTGGGAATCAAAGTATGGTTCAGAGGAACAGCATGGTCCTCAGGCTAAGCCCCAAGCACACTGAAGAACTACAGCTGTCAAATTTTTTTCCTTGAAAAGTGCACTAGTTACAGTTGTGCTTAGGTTTCATTTGAGAAAGACTATAAATCTAAGTAAAATTATGCAGTTTCAGTTTAAAAAAAAATTAAAATGTGTTACCAAGAAACTATAATTTTAGAAATACAATGCAATTACTAAATTTCTCTTAGATGTCATTGCACACCCTTCTCTGCTCAGATGCTGTGAAAAAGTTTGGGCAGAATCATAACCTTTACATTTAACCAAGTGTTTACACAATTGAGCTTGAATCATGTGACATAAGAATGAGAAGTATTAATAATTATTACCGTTTTCTATTTAAGAAAACTTAAGAATAAGCCCAAGGATATTAATTTAATTCTATTCCACAGTAAGGCTGCAAATAACTATTGCATTATATAGAATGCCTGGTCCTGTTTCACTGTCCTGCACCTTTCTTTGCTCCGTTTCGTGCAATGAATGATGACACAAAACCCCTGGGTGTTCAGAGGTCTGTGACTGCAACACACTGGATAAAAACCTAGGTATATCCTTTATTTGAGTCACCGTTGCTGCAGAAGGCACGGTGAGTCTGCAGCCCCTGCTGTACGTAAGGTGGGAGCACGGAGTTAAAAATCTAGGAAGAACCGTGGCACAGATAAAGCACAGGGACATCCCAGGAACAGGGAATCTTGATGAGGGAAACACTGGCATTGCCTGCACCAATCTAAAGGGATATTCAGTGGAATGACAGAACAGGCTTCACAAGGAGAAGCCGACGCAGGAGCAGAATAAACCATCACAATCCCTGTGATTTTCCAAATACGTAGGTGTACCAGAGATGGGATCAGGAATATGGGTGTATGGGGACCAAAAGCACTTACAGAAAGGAATTTCAGCTTCAGAAAACCATAATTGCAATGCTTGACAACACACTGGTGACTTTATAAAGAACGACAAACATTTTTACTGATATGGACCAATTATACTGTCTCAATTAAAACATAGGGATAATTCATCTTTTATATCCGTTTTCTAACAATACTATGCCGTCCACTAAGTTAAATATGTCTTTGAATATATACTTTAAAAACCTCTGCAAAAAAAAAAGTGCTCCTCCTTCATCTACTAATGAATTCTTTCTGAAGATTAAAAAAAGAGTTTCACTGCCTGTTACTTGTATTTTTCCTATGTAGTTATCTACAGTTCAGTACAGAAAAACCAGTCCTGCTGCAGAACATGTAAAGTCAAATAATGATTACTGCTGGAGTAAGCACAGTTCAGAATTTGCATCTGTTTGATGTCAGTGATGCTGCAGTGCGCAGTAATCAGAATTTTGGCCTAATCCTGAAAAAAAAAATACATGAAATGAAAAGGGAGAGTTGTTTTGTTTTTCCCTTTCTGTTTCTCTCTTCTCTGGATTCATAACAAGAAGATGCACTCAATTACTGCAGTTTATTCACATAAGAAAATACTGTCTAAGTGAGAGCAAGATCAGTAACAGAACACATCTCACTTGAAAAGACATTTTTTCAACTTTCAAGTCCATATAATTTTTGTTCATTCAGTGTAAAATTTAAAACCATATCTACATGAACCAAAGGCATACTTAAAATGCCACATATAATTTTTCTTAACACAAACTAGGTCTGTTATTTTTTCACTGCATTCTGACCATATTATAAAAAAGTGCCTATCAGTGGTAACAAAGGCTGCATCAAATAATAAATATAAAATAAAAATTAATTTTTTTGTTAAAAAATGCAATAAGGAGAAGAAACTAGTTGCTATGAATCTGAATTTTCATTTGATGCTGTTCCTCTATTTAATACTACTGCTTAATTCAGATAATATTGATTCAGTTGCTTAGAGTTTACAGTCTAAAAGAGGTTAAAAATCATAACTGTTGGCATTTATGGTGTGCCTATGAAGATCTCCATGGGAAGCATTGATGGATAAACTTAAATTATAACTACCCACTATATTCTGTGTATTCATCAATATATTTGTTTCATGTCATACTGCCCTGCAGGAAATTCAGGTTTGAGTTTGCAGTGATACATAAATTCCATTTCCCTACCATGCTCTTAAGGCTACAAACTATACCAGCTGTGTCGAATTAAACATCCACAGCTGGAATAACCAACTGGACCATGATCCATCGCCCTGCTGGGATAGCGTGTGTTACAGGGGCCAACATTCCCAGGGAAATTCAACAGGACAGCAAACAGGGTTTTAGGATCTGGCAGAACTGAGGGGAGAGGAAGGACAGTGACCTAAATGGCTGAACCAGGGAATCAATTCTTGCCCTCCCCTTATGTTTGAAAGGAGACCGCAATAAAACAATGCTATCCAGGTCTCCCTGCAGCAGTCACGAATTCAGCAGCAGATAATTTTTTCTTAAACACATATGAACTACAAGGGAGGATTTTTAACCCATTTTGCATGTAGTATACTAGTATTTACCCATTTGTACCTGTATGACTAGTGAACTGCACAGTTTGACTCTTGTTTTGCATAAAATATGGAATTTATTCCAACTCCAGAAAATTATCATAGAGCGTGACTGACACAACAAATGGTCTTCTCTTAAAGAGAAAAAAAAATCCTGTTAATACACCTCCACAAAATAAACAATATATGCTTCTACCCTAGCCCTCCTTCCTCCCTGCAGACAGACTCAGCGTGTGGTTCCTGAGGAATTAGTTGTAGAAGAACTCCCCTGCTGACAGCAAAATGCCAAATGCACGTCCTGCACATGTAATGTGTCTGACATTTCCACATCTCACCAGGTTCACGTTTCTGACAAGTGCTTAAAAATATATGTCTTTTAAAATGCGTGTTTATTGCTACCTTCCTATCTCCACTTTATAATGTTTTAAAATGTTATTTTACTCATGAAAACACCTCCACATTTGTCTTTTGATTCGAGCAGAAGTAATTGCTTTTCCAGGGTCAAATACCTTTCTGGAATCAATGGGTACATTTCAGTTGATGGATGGTATAAAATGTGCAAATATTACCTTCTTCAAACAAACAGAACTGTGAAAAACTGAAAAGATTCAACATGATTGACACATTTAACATGGGCAGCACTGAAAATATTTTAACACCCTCCCTCCCTTAATGTTGTTATTCTTTGCAGTAGGAGACCTTGGGAAAATTGGCAAAATTTTCAAGTGTTAAAGCAATTTCTTCCCTACTTCTGTTTTTTCCCAAGCAAGTACAAATTCCCAGTTGGGACCTTTTACAAATCAAAGAGGGGTCTGGCACAGACACAGAATTGGTGCATCAACTGCTGTAGTTGAGTCACTACAAGCATTTTTCTTAGGGAGCTGCAAACAGCACTGGAAAAGTGCAGTACAAAAACTCTGCCTAACAGACTCTGTGCACACCTTCCAGGAAGTCTTTCGGCATTACACACAATGGGCATTGTATTAATTTTTCTCAGAACTTCTAAAGTGCTTCTGGACAATAGGAGAGAGTGTTCAACTCCAAAATGTGAATCATGGGAAGTGATTTTATCTAACTCACCCAGAGAGAGACCCTTGATTCACACACCTGGCTTCATGTAAAATAAAGCTGATATACATACACATATCTACACACATTTACATTTATGTTTTATATATGTTTTTGAATTCATATTTGATTTCCTCTTCATTAAATATATGCTTTTTCTCTCAATAGTAATGGTATTGTCAATGACAGCAACAGTCACTGATGCTAATTACACTTCATGATTTTGCAGTGGGATTCATAAATTACTATAATTTCTTTCAGAAATTTAGTTGAATACTTAAGCAATCCTCAGTAACATGCTGCACATGATAAAAGCCAAAAAAACCAGAAGAATTTTCCACTCTGCTACAGAATACCTGCACCACTCAGTAAAAGCATTTTTTCCTTTCTGTATTGTCAGTCTTGTACTTTTTAACTTTGCCCGTCCCTGATCGTGATAAAAATAGATTTCAAGGAAAATTAGAGGGTTTTGAACTTCCTTGGTATTCAGTCAGAGAGGTCACCCCTGTTTCAAAGGAAGACAGACCTTGTTGGATGCAACACAGAACACCGAGTTCTCTGTAAATTCCTGCTATCTGACCCAGCCACAACTACTCATTTTTCCTTCTAAGTCACAACAGACACTGACAGAGTCATAAGGAGGATGGCAAACACTGTCATCAAAATATTTTTCGCTCGAATTGAAATCACAATATTTCAAAATATTTCTCGTGAATCCACAAAAGAAATGAAGCTTATCATTCCACCTGACAAAAGGTAACCAAGCTCAGTGCCCTTAGTGCAGAAAAGCAAACATAAGAGAGGACAGAGTGACTTCAGACTGGTCTCATGTTCACGACCAAGACAGCATCACCTTGAAGACGTGCTCTTTAGGACTTGAACTCCTTTTGTCCCCTCTCAGGATCAAACATTCTGGACCCTGTTCTGAACTGCCCACCTTCCAGACTAACTCTGATTCACAAGGTAGACTTGGTGTGTGATTGTTCTTGGCTATAGACAGGAGGACTTGGCCTTCATTATGGATATATTCTATTTCTTCTTTCTTTCATCAGAAATATCTTCTGGATTAACCTGTTTTAGAAGTTTACCAAAAGTTGTAATTTTTAACAAAATGCTCATAATTGATTCCAGGCTCTCTGTCTCATCAGGGACTGTGAATGCCTCGGCACTGAGACAGCATTAATAAAGTTCATTTATCGGATTAAACACTTGGTTTTGTCTTGCCAATGTGCTCATGTGCTGGGGATAAGGTAACCATGCATTCAGCTAATTCTAAGAGATATCAGAATGATCAGATGTTCATCTCTTAACACACACTGGAGACATTCAAACACATTTATGTGAATTGTATCCTAGACTTACAGAAGACAAAAAGTTAGAGACTTTTTCTCATAAAGTTTGACTTCATTAGACTCCTACTATGCTTCATGCTTCCCAAACATCATCTTACTGTTTTCTGTAAATAAATAAATAAATAAATGAGTAATTTTTATAATTTTTAACAGTCACAATGCAATCTCAGGCTGAGTAGCAGATCCTACACTAGCACTGTAGATATTGGTGCAGAGGTGTCACTTTTGCCTTGTTTTGCACAGTCTAGTCCTGCAGCATGATATTGCAGCACCTTGTACAATAACATGATAAAAAGTATCACAGCTACAGAAAAGTGATTTGGCACATCACAGGACTCTCAGCAACTAAAAGAATGATCTTCTCTTCCCCCATTCCCCTCTTCTATTTTTAATATTAAAGGCTTTTTTTTTTTTTTAAGACTTAGATGTAACTTATTTTTTTCAATTTTTATCTTCGTGTCCTTTAAATTATCTCAATTTGAGCAATATATTTCCACGGCAATACATTACTGTAAATATTATACCTTACTGCTAACTGCATATTAAACTGCTTCTTTTTGTTACAACCTTCTTAAAGCCTAAAACATTTCTTAAACTCTTATCTAGCTAACAGATTGAATCGTGATTGTGGAACAGATTGAAATCTCCATAATGGGAGATCATATAAAAATTCCTCTCTAAGTCTGCTCCTTCTTAAATGAACTATTTAAGATGCAGGGGGATACAACTGTGGGGGAGCGGGAGAGAAAGGAGCAAACTGGAGGGTTTAACAAAAGAAAGAAACACAGCACATAAGATGCCCAGACTCGCTGACAAGGGAGCTCAAAAACTCAGCGAAGGAAAAGCTGAGACTAATTTACTGGTTTTAAGCAGAGGATGATAAAGAGTACCTGTCTGCTTGATTCAGGGATCAGTGCGAAAAACACAAGCCTACCTGACTGAGAGATTCTGTCTTACACCAGACACAGCAAGCCTGCCATGCTGTGCCCCTACAAATACCTCACAGCACTCACAGACCTGTTGAAGGGAAGGGGACAAAAAGACGACACAGGAGCGTCTTCTATATTTTGATTTTTATTATTTCTTTTCCCTGTTTTATTTACTAACACCCAGATAACCAAGTCGTACAGAGTTAGCATCAGGGGAAATCCAGATGCAAACCTGTGAATGGGTTTTTCCATGCTTCAGGTTAGAAGTGCCACTTAAAGAACACGCTGTGTACTCATATTCCCTACACATACACTGTACAGTGAGGCGCCTTCGGTCAGGCACAGAAACAAGACTTTCAACTAGTACAGCTGATACATTTCTACACACAGGTTACCAGCATCTCCAAGTTATTGTAACTACAAAGCAGAGCGAGTAAGAACTCCTGCAGTTCACCAGTCAAAATCGAGGCATTCACCTCGAGCAATCAGGACCAGAGATCATGTAAAGCTTCTGACAACCACCATGGAAAAGAAAAGCAAACTCATGAGAGGTGCAAAAGGAACGTTATGCTCAATGCTGAGGATTTCTCTGGATATTCCATGTGACAGAACTGACTGTGGAACCAGCAGTGCCCAAACTGCACAGAATCACGGCAGCACCAAACAAACTGGAAAAAAGCTTTTAAACACTGAAAAACAAACAAACAAAACTTTATTACGCCTGTAACAGACTCAGTCCTTTATTTTTCTTCTTTTTTCACAAAGAGCAAGACTGATTATTGTACTCTCTGTCTTTGTCCAAACTCCACCAGTGTGATAATGTGATGGTGCTCTAATTTAACCCCATTATTCTTCTGTCTTTCCCGAACTAAAACGCCACTTCTCTTCTTCCCTTTGAGGCTCATCTCAAACACAAGTCTTTGTTCTTAATGAGACCAATCCATATGTTTGCTCCTGCATATTGTGTTCAGTTAATGGGAAGATTTTCTAACACTTTAAAAACTCTTCTATTATTAGTTCCAATCAGCTTTGTGTTCAGTAACTGCTGAAACCGTTACCTTTGACAAAATGTCCCACATCCAACATGTTCTACTTCTGAATAGTCATCCCTCCCTTAAACTCAAGATTATTTATGTCCCTTCAGCATATGTAGATCTCCTTTTCTCAGTTCCTTGCCTTCTCATCGTATTTTATGTGTTTAAAAAACTAAAACCAGAATATGCAGTGAAGGCATTGATCAGGCAGCCTGCAGCAAAGCACCACACATCAAGTGATGCATCAAAACTATAACTTAAGTCATTCATCAACAATTAAGCTTTTAAATATCTGCTTTGCTGATTACCAATAAATCAATAAACAGCCATTATCAGAAATCTCATTGTTTACTTTTGCTATTTTCTTGCTACTAATCAACGAACAAGGACAAAATGATGTACACTAACTACTCAGGTATTCTTTTTTTAGTAAAAATCATAAATATGTATAAAAAAATGTAAAACTAACTTGATTGTTGAGAGCTTCATATAAGTGTACATGCACAGTGTAAAAATAAAATAAAATCCACTGAAATTATTTACTGCTCTTCTAATGTGTAATACCTTAACGACTTCCTTGATTTAAATGCAGATTCCTGCAGCTCCAACAAGGTGCTCTGGTATCCAGATAACAATATGATAAGCCCTGTTTCCATGTCACCTGGCAGCAGAAGCAGCAGAATGGTGTGGCACACAATGGCAGCCTTACGCTCACCATGACAGAACAGGATTAATCCTGCAAAATACCCGGTGTTAACCAGGCACCCCACGTTGATGCTGGATGTTTGCTGCTGCTTTTCTCACAAAAAAAAAATGCAGAGGAGCCCTAGTGGTTTACATAATAGTCCCCATTTTCTTTTTCAGTAGAATCCCATGGCTCTGTAGACAAAATATAAGACAGAACGTGGGAGCTCACACAATTGATTCCTTTGCATATAGGATGCATAAGAGATGTTTTGCTTTAGATTGTGGAGAACACAGGCCCAAAAATCTACATCCAATTTTATCTTGGTGAATACCTAGTAAAACTGAAGTAACAGTACCCATACGACATTTCTCAGTTAAGTTCTTCCCAATGACATGATCTGAGTTCTCCCAAACATGCTGGCCCGATAACCGATATTGCATTTATCTTGAGCAAGTCTTCAATTTCTCCCAGTAACCTGCAACTGCGACAGGAGTTACCAAAACAACTTCCTTTTGCTGAGGGAATGGACTATGGAAAGAGAATACCTGCTTCTTCACAAAAGGCTTAACACTATTATTAAAACATCACCTTTTACCGAATTCCCTTGCTTCAGGCAGGCTTACAGAGCTTCTGCAATCAGATTTTATTTTCTCAAGAAATAAGAGTTCAGACTGGAAGCTGAAGAATTCCTACTACACCTTGAAAACATACATTGTACAACAATTAATCATACATAGCCTCCGTGCATGAGACTGCAGTAGCCATACAGTAACTTCTCATTTCAATGGAAAGAAATCACTACGAGCAACAATAAAACCATAAAATTCGTTACGGAGAGCCACACCAAATCATGAAAGCTAAGAAAACCTTAATGCAAGGGTGAAGAGCAAGTGCAAAACATTTTAGTTTCATTTCCCATGTACCTATTTATCTCTTTTAGTAACATATTCCAAATGCACATGTAGGCATCCACTTCGGATAGGACGCCAACAGGAGAATTTGCCAGCTGTATATCATTAACTGATAAATAACGAGATGAGCAATCTGCCATAATCCTGTTACTTTCAGGTATGTAAAGTAACATCTCTGGTAAAGAACTTAATGTGAAGAGAGTGAAGTAAACTGTTTGTGTCCTGTGAAACCCAGCACAGCACCAGACTCTCCACTGCAAATTTACACACAACATTCTGAGACCAAAGTTTTGATCCAGAGCTGGCAGGCTGCCAGTCTGTAAAGCAATTGTCACTTCTGACCTCTCCTCACACCTTGCACGTGTACTAAATATATGTCACAGAGAGCAGCCAATTCCCTCCAATACAATATGGGAGGGACAGGAGGATTTACATCTTATTAATCATTTACTTACAGAGTAATTTCTACTCTTTCCACCTCATGTTCTGAGGCAATGAATCTTTTGTTACAGCAAAAAAGGCTCCATAACAGCACTTCATTTTAAGCTTGTGGATCTAGGAAAAATGCAATTGTTTATCATCCTCACAACGCTTTAATGTTTAACTGATACAGAAGTTGCAGTACTGCTGTTCTCACCTGCAGCACAGAACTTAGTGACCAGATAAGATTTTTTGATGGTATTTACAAGATCCATTCTGGGAAATACTCTAAGTTTTGGATTTATTTCAGAATGTTAGGTCTCTATTCCTTCACCATTCGTGGTGCTGGAATAATAAGCTGAAGTGGTTACAATGGACCAAGAAATTATCTGGGTTCTGAATAGGTAAGTTCCAAAAATGATACCAAAAGGCTCAGTAATTTAAGTGCCTACACTTAGGTCAAGATTATTATGATTTCAGGAAACAAATTACAGGTCTCACACAAGTTAATTATCTCCTTTCTATGTCACAGGAAGATATTAATATAGACTTGTAGAACAATTAAATTTGAAAGGGATCTCTCGAGGTCACGCAGTCCAAGGCTACAACCTCAAGAGCCAATCTCAAAGTTAGATAAGGTTAATTCCTCACTCAGATTCATTCTTCCTGGGAATTCCACATTTTGTAACTTCAGAGACCTATTTTTGGTGCCTCAAATAAGAGCAGAAAGAGGAAGAGATGAGCTTAGAGCCCTCACCTTTGCTACTGACTACAAAAGGGGTCTGAGTTTTGCTGGCACAAGCGTGTCAGATCCTCTCCAACACGCAGACTTAAACAATGATCAGTCTTCTACTCTTTCTGTGTACACTGTGTTTCTATGTTTAGACAAATTAGGCAACGTGCTTCTATGTGAATAATGGGGATTATTTCTAGAACTTAGAAATTTGTTATTTACCAAAACCTATATGAAATATCTGACAGCAAGACACAATGTTCAAGTGACTCCAGTTAGAGCTTCAGGCGTGAGAATAAATGTTTCTCTTTGTCACATCTGGCACCATCATCACTTATTTGTAAATCGGGAAGAATGTTTCAAAGCTTGTTTATTCAATGATGAAATCACATTTTCCTGGTAACCCCAAGCATGTCATTTATCTATTTATCTCCATCAGAAGAAAGCCTTCAATAAACAGTAAAGTGCTACTACTTTTCATTAACATGAAATCTGCCAGTAATCCTGACTCTCTCAAACTACCTGTGATATGGGGGAGCTTGGCGGGGAATGGAGAAATGTGAACATATATGAATATGATCATATATAAAATAAATACTTGTCATTTTCATATAACAACTTTGAAAACCGTGATTTAAAAAGAAGGACCTGCCTTCTCCATTTCTTATGTTTTTAGCAACTCTTGTGCATTAACTAATATCCTGTCTTCAGTTTTCTATTGGTATCTGAATTCAAATATTGCATTTCTTCAAGAAGAGCCATTACATTTACAAGCAATACTGACATCTCCTTGAGGTCAGGGTTTTTTTTCTTTAGAAAGAAATAGATGAAACAATAATAATTTGTCATATCACTTGACTGAAATATGTGCCACTTACACCAACACAGACCAGCAGGTGCACTGCTGTGTGAAGTACTCCCTCCTGCTATTACTTGCCAGGTAAAATTTATAATACATCAAGATGGAAATTAAAGTGGGATTGAACAACCTCACCAAGCTATGGAACTCCAGGACTGCAGATGTTTAAGTACAGACAAATTCAGAAGAAAGATGATTAAAGTTGCAGTTACACAAAAACATATTAACCTGTCAAAAGCCAGCTGATGCAAAAATCACAGGAATATTGAAAATAGCAACATCATAGAAAAAAAAAATAAAACACTGCCTATGATATTTGAAAGCTCCAAGTATGGTACACAATCAACCACAAACCTGAGTGTCTGAACATCTCAGTGCTACACAGGAAATCCCAGCTGGGGGCTGATCAAAAATTTGAAGTGTAAACTAATGCCTGAGCTGAATTTTTTAGAAAATAATTTAGATTAAAAATACAAACTCAAATACAGTTAGTATCACATTATACATATACACAAAATCTCATTTATGGAAATGTCAGTAGCATTTATTTCTGGTGTATAAGGAAGTGAAGGTCATGCTGCATGTAAAATAACACTTTAATGCAAGGACTAGGTTACAGTACACATATCTAGACAAATTAAGGGAAGTTTAAAATCACCCCTATATCATCTTCTGTATGGACCTGCTCTGACACACAATCCTGAAGGGGTAATGCCTACTTCCACTTTAAGAACAACTGGGATCTCTCAAAAAAACCCCCATCAAGCTATTAGAGGTTATCATGGTGCTGATGGGGCCTAAGCTTCTTGTGGAGAAAAAAGACAACTAAGACCATCATTCTTACCATCAGGAAATGCAGGTCTTTAATTCAGAGTCTTGCTTTTCAGCAAACAAATATTACATCCTTTGACTTCACCATATCAACAAGAATAGGATGTCTGTGTTTTAGTTAAATAACTTTTCACTCGTAGCCATCGATAAACAGTTCTCTCGCCTTACAAAGATACACTTAAAATTCTTTCAAAAATGTCTTTAGGTGTCAAGGCTTACCTGGCTTATGAAATAAAATAATAATAACAAAACCCAACAACAATAACAAAAAATTCTGCCTAGGAAAGCCATATCCTGATCCGACTGCAGAAACAATGCACCTTGGATTAACTTCAGATCTGGCAGATAGTTAAGACTCATAAGAACCAAGTATTCTATGCTTCCAAGGCTTCTGAAACACCAGAAAAATAGTGCATCTGCACTGTTATAAAGCTATATTAGGCAGTACTATTCAAGAAGGGCAGATGCTGTCCTTAAAAGCATCCAGGAGAATGATTTATATGCTTAGCTTTTGCACTGAACTAAAGGAACCATATATATTATATACCCATGTAAAAAAAAAAATCTTCATTAGTGGTTCAATCAATGTATAAACTGCTTTCTTTCAACACAGTTCTGTGCACTTTTGATTAATTTTCAGCTCTAGAGTACTAACTGTCGAATGCCTTAACTGGCTGAGTAAAACCCAATACAAAGTGTATGCTGCACTTCTTTACAGCAAATTCTTCAGCTGATTGAAGGAAGAACTATGTTGGAACAGCTGCTAGAATATGTTCAGCACTTAGTTTACTCTGCATCCTGTGCATGTCGTGCATGTTTGGCAGAGATTAATTATACACCGTGGCTCTGGGCACGGTCACTCAGGAAAGCACAACTTGTGCTGCAGGCCAGATTTACAGCCCTTGGCCTTCACTTCCATGGGCATTTTGGAACACTCAGCATCTGCTCACACTACCACTCCTCCACTTCTGCATCAGATTAACCACTCCGAACAATGACAAAGCACTGGGTTTTGTGAGGTATACATAAACAATTCATAAAGGACATGCACATCTCCTTTTTAAAAATGTAAACTCACTAGAAACACAGCTTAGCTTTCCTTTAATGGAATTTAATTTTCGTGTCTGGTGCTTACAACCTTTTGGATGCTACACTGATGTAAGTTTCCAACTAAAAAGTATCCATGTATGACAGGCACTCTGCTAAGGACAGGGTGGTGTGAGCTTACCACAGATCGATTTTATTCTCCTCCAGCCTTCAACTAAGTATCTGTTGAACGGTGTAACTCACTTGAAAGCTACGTTTTTACAGTATTCATCAAAGAACTCAAAGAACACGTCAGAAATGTTAAGATCTTGAAAAACTACGTTCCTGCCCTCTTTAGGAAGCGCTCTTTGCTTGTGCCATTGCTTCTCCACAATCTCGGTAACTCTCCATCTGTATCTGCTACTATATAAAATATCTACATACACGTGAAGTGTGTCTATCCATCCTATTTCTATAGCATAACGCACTTCAGTGTCTTTTTCCCCAGTTCCCGGACATGAAACTTTTCCCATAATCAAAGAAAACATTTTGTGTTTGCATCTCTGTTATGAAAAGGCAACAGTTTAAGGCCAATAAAATTTTACTACCTCTTTACCCGTGCCTCCTGGTGCATCAGGCCTGGGAAGTGATTTACGTTTAAGCTGATGGGTTCAAACATTCCTTCAAGCAATTAATGACTGGGAATTAACCGTGCAGTGAACCACAGCCAGGCGTTTGCTGACACTGGAAATGTGTGCCTGCGAGACACTGCCTGCAGAGGAGCAGACAGCTGAGCTCCACAAGAGCTACCAGGTGACACAGGGGAGCCTAAAAATGCAAGGTGAAACAGAAAAAAAAATAAACCCTGACTTTGGACAGCTGGAGTTTACCAAGGTGTGAGTTATGAAATCAAATTGTTTATTTATTTTTAGCCCGTGTCCCTCAAAATGAAGTGTAACTTAATTGCGTTATGTCACAGACAGTAACAGTTGCCACATACAAGGTACAAAGGTAAAAAGAGACAGAGTTACTTTGGAGTAAAGAGAAAAAGCTGAGAGATCATGTTCAGAAAATTAAGGTCATTCTGGGAATTCAGAAAGTTACAGTCTGTACATTTTCTATCAGAAATAACACAAGAATGGAACTTATTGTATATGTATCTATAAAACAAAACTGGAGTTCTGTTACACATTCCCCTCTAACTAAAATAAGTCATCTGTCACTATTAAGTGATACCACTTCAAGAGCAGTGCCTGCATTTTTCTGCTCTAAGCAGGTAAGACAAGGAGGGTTTCTTTAGCCACAGGCTCACACAGCACATCTGAACACCAGCTTCAGGTTAGAAAAAAAGCATGAACGTCGACATAGATATTTCCATAATGAGAACAATGAAGGTGAAGGAAAAGGACTTTTTAAATGCTAATTTGATTGTCGTGTAAAACAATGGTCATAAGCATGACCTGGTCAGGGAACCAAATTTACAACAGCAGTTAATTAAAAGCAGAATAAGGAATTATGCTAGGTACACATATTCAGCATACAAATTTTGAAAACGCATTTTCCTACATTAATTTGACAGGGAAAACAGGTAGAAGCATTCTATAACAGCAACAGCTGCTTTTATATAACATTTAGCACTTTATGAGGCAGCTCACATGCTTAGATTTTACTGATTTCAAATTTTGTCTGTATGAATCTCCACAGGTATTTAGCGTATCCATTTACTTGCACTTAAGAGATATTTCTAACTTCTCCCCTTACTTCATATTTAACTTTGAGACAACTTGATTTCTACTACCACCACATATTTAGGACATATCTAAAAAAAAGCACAGTAAAGGAAAGCAAATACCATTTACATCTGTGATCATTAACAGCTGCAGCACTTTTCACATTACTATTACTTCATTACCTCAGTAACAGGATTAACCACTCTGACAACTCCCAATGCCTGATGCGACATTACTTCCTAACTCTGCAGACTTGACCACCTCTGAGTCACCTTAAAAGGAATGTCGATAATGTATATCACACAAGTGACTTAGAAAATGAAGAAATCAATAAAAACCACATCAATCCTATCTATCTTGCTTAGATTAACCTAAATCTAGCCAAAACATACTTTCCTGATTTCAATTCTGCCTCAGATTGTTGATACGAACCCTACGTTTAACCTACAAAAAAAGCTGGTACCTGCCTTTCAGACATGGGGCTCACATGTTTTTTTTACAACACTTAATTTTCAATCAGACATAACGTCCATAAACCAACGCAAAATAAAGCTAGTTCCGAGTCAGATCTAAGAAGTGAAGGATTCAATCCTTCCTGCTAAGACTAGAAGACAACAAGAAGTTTGACAGCAAGTGCAGTGCTGTTTCTTTTGACAGGGCTTTTTACAAAGAGACTGAGGACTGACGGTGACTGAAAGAGGAGATGCCTTTTATTACTCTGAATATGTCAGTTCCAGTGACTAAGCCAGGCCCTTGCTAAATCAGAGCACGTGGCTGTTCAGCCTGTGCCGGGTAACAACCTGTCAGGGAGGGTGCACGTGCTGTTTTTACTACTGAAAAAAAGCACCAATATGCACTCCCCTAAATGATGATTTCATCACAGGATACACAAAGTCAAGTTTCAGAATCCAAACTCAGGGGCAACGTGTATAACTACTCCTGAGAATCACCAAGAATCACTCTGAGTGGAAAGAGGAGGGAGTGCGGCAGTACAGTTTTGCCTTAAAAATGAATATACTACCGTGCTCAAAGAAGGCTGAAGATTTTGCAAGCTGGTTAGGTAACAGAGGAACAGTTCTGGTTTGTAATGAGAAACAGGCCACCTGACTTTTTTTCCTCACTGCAGTTCATTTACTTTTCCAAAATGCACTCAATTTCTCACTTCCACATGCTATTTAATCAAACAAAAATCATGCTTTATTTTAGAAAAGGATTATGTCAGTAAGTTTCAGTAAGTCCTTTCGGGAGCCTCCTGGCATTAACACCACATTCAATATTTTCATTAATCAGGACCAGGTAGTTCAAGCCATGTGGGATTTGAGGCACAGTATTTTCCTACCACAGACTTTGACTGAGAAAGCAAAGCTTTCATTCCAAATAAAAAAGGAACAAATGGGTAGATTCTGAGTATAATACACTACAGAAAAACCTGTCTCTGAAGCACATTCATGCTACTGAACCATCACTCAAAATCTAAACAATTATATCAGGATCAAATACTAACTCCTAACAATCCTGCTAGAGGAAAGAAATCTGAAGCAGCATGAAAACATTTGATCAGATAAGTCTGTAAGTCTTAATGGCAGGAAAAAAAACTTTGAAGTTGGTTGAAAATACTGAACTCACTTATCCCAGTAAGGAAATGGATATCAAAAAGTGTCCTACGTGACTCAGCTTTTCACCTCTGTTTTTTATCCCAAGCAGATTTAATTCTTCAGACACAAGAAGACCATCCACTACATTTCTATCAAAATACTTGGCCATCCATTGACAACTTCTGAATGCAGTTGTGCATCAAAGTAAAAATCTTCAATAAGTGGAAGGCTTTGCAAGTAACATAGTTTACAATAATTTACTGTCTTCACTTCCTCATTCCTTCTCCAAAATAAAGCTAGAGTGTAACATATCATATAATCTGTTAGAGGCTACAGAGGTTTTGCCACAGATGCAAATGGAGTTTGGAATAAAGTACCTTTATTTCCAGTTCACAATCCAAACAAAAGACAGTTTTTTATAAAAGCAAGCCATGGACATTCATTAAAAAAATCCCTGCTCGGATTCCACCTTTTCTAGTGTCAGGGGATATAAGTAACCCTAAACTACAGCATTATGGCACTAGTATAAAAAAATTATGTATATAATTTATTTTTTAAATCAGTTCTTCTTGTCTCCCTCCTTATTCAAGTTTCACAGCATACATATGGGTATGAATAAGCAAGGGATTCTTCACCCAAACTTCAGGCACAGCAGCTTGGAAAATGTTGCCGATTAACATAAATGATAATACACGTACATAAGGCTGTCTTTCAAAGAGATTTGATAATTCATAAATGAAATGTTTACACAGATCAGGTCAAGCCAAGAGGTTTGTAATATAAGTATTTAACTTATGTAAATCTGTTTATCACTGCTAAGGAACATGGGATGACTTCAAATGCTCACTATCTAATGTAGGCATTTAGAGCAACTTGCATGAATTCTCATTCCAATTTTTAATTACTATGCAGTCTGTGAAGACAAAACTCCAGAGTCAGATTGCTCCTTTTTTTCTTTTATCAGAACAATTAACATTAATCACACATTACTTCACAGGCACTGCTTTTCCACACATTCATTACTACAATAATAAATTGAATGAAGTTTAAGTAAAAGTATTAAAATAACTACAGGTAGAAATGCCTACTCTTAAACATATTTCTATCAATATTTCCTCAGCCCGTGTTCATCAGGAGCTAATGCAAGGCTTAATTTCTACTCACTATGTTTCAGGACATAACGTTTATATTATGTTGGGGTTTTTTTCCAGATGTAATTTTCTTCTGAGACTGTATACAGTTTTATTTGCATAACTTAGCAAACGTTTTGTGAAACCATAAAATGAGGACAGGGATTTCATACCATTAAACAGAGCTTGGTAGCAGGAAGGGATGACAATGAATTTGTTTTCCCTTAAGATGAATTTCAAAGTTTGAGACAAAGATTCAGAATTCATGTCTCCGTGCATTCCATCCTGGTTTTCCACCTACTAGAGAATAAAGTAGCCAAAAGGTGTTTGTTTTTTTTTTTTCCCCCCCTAAGGTTTCCAATCCATGGCTTTAATTTCTGTCTCAAAATCTTAAAAATTAAATACCCACTCATCCATATTTAGCTCTTTGGATTTATTAAAATCTACTCATACTGATAACGGCACAGGGACACATGATTTGGCATGGTGAGCACGGGTTTAACAGCCTAACTGCTTACGTTTTTTGTGGATCGTTTCGCTAATGCTTTTGTAGTAAAGTGCTCAATAGGAATTCCCACCACAAAGACTTTTCATTGCTGAGAAGAACACGTAGGACATACTGGGGTGATGTGGGAAGAGATTGCTCTTCAGGGACACAGGTGAGGAAAGATTTTTGCTTTGGTAAAATAAAGACTAAATGAGAAGTTTCCTGTGATAACCAGGTATTTTGAAAGACTACATATTTAATATTTGTGATCCAATAATAAACTGTGCCAAAATAAAAACCAAAAGGCATCAACACAGAGACATATATTTTTTAAGTTCCTTATAGCACTTGAACATACTCTGCAATTTCCTGCAGAAGGTTTGTTATTGTTTTCCCTAATCTTTTGTCCACGTTTAATCACTGAAAATGCACCTCCACCACCAGCAGATGTGCCATTAAGTATTTCTGAAAAAAAGTGAAATAAAATCACCCAGCATAAGAAGACTATGGAATAAGTCAACACTAGCAGATGGTGTTTATTTTATCACTGCTTGTGTTAAAAATTGCCACCTATTTCATCAGTATCTTTAAGGTAGAAGCTTCATGCAAAAAGTGAAAAAACTATTTTTTTTTAAGCTGTCACAAAATTCCTTAAAATAACAATTCTTGTTCTCATGGCTTCCAGTTTTTAGGACCCGGTGCATTACACGGGAGATGGGTTTGTATAAAGCTGAGACGATCGAGTATTTTCTAGCAGCTCAGACTTTCATCACACAACCTGTTTTGTTTCGTAAGCAAATTGCAAATGTTTTATTTCAAATACTGGTGGTGTTAAGACAAATTCTGTGACACTGCTCCTAGTAGAGGCACCTGGTGGAACTGTCAGCTTGTTTTTTAACAGGAACCAATATCCAAGAGAGTTTTACTTCTCCCTCAGAATTTCCTACATTCTCATTATTTTATTTGATCACATACTTTTGGCTTTGTGGTTTATGTTCTCTTGTTGATTGTCTCTTAACAAAACAGCAAGAATGAAGAGCAATTGCAATCCCTGGACTTGGCTACTTAAAGAAATCGCTGCTAAAATCCCATGATAACCCCAGGCTCTGCTCATGTAGTTTTGAAAGAATTTCCATTAGAATGTGAACCTAAAAAACACCTCAGAAATGCAAACTCATCTAATCCTCAGTAAGGTAAATCCCCAATGAAAGCAGCAAAGTGAACTAAATTCCTCACTACTGTGATTTAAAGAGAATTATTATGAATGCTTTCCACAGTATCAATACACACCAGTTAAAAGTAATTTTCAACAAAGTAAAAGAACTTGTTTATATGTGAAAGCTACTGCACATCAGTCTACCTTTCTCACTGATAACTTCAGATACACCATAGAGATCATCCTCCTAACTCAACTCCCCACACACCAGCTGTGTTTTGTCTCTGCATATCATAGGCATAGGATAAAATCCAATTAATTTTTTCCCCCCAAAAAAAGGCCTAATTCTTATCTTCATCAAATTACAGTTCCATAGATAACATCCCAAAATTACTTTAAGACCTTACTCGCACACATCTGCGAGACACTTGTATGCTTGCTGCAACAACATCTCAAACACACAGCTTGACAGCCAGAGTCACTCAAATATTTTAGGTACTGACAGCATTATACATGAATTTACAGACTATGGACTCCAATGTCTGGATTTGTATCATCCCAATTTACTCAAGATCGTCCTGCTGAAACAAACAGCAAAGATGATATTAAATCACACTGCAAAGTGAAGCACGAGACAGGAAATGGTAGAACGAGGCTGCCTGGAGTGCAGTTAGAGCACTGCAATGTATTTTAATTACCCGACTGAATCCCTTCACCCTCCCTGTGAAGTCTTCCATTGCATTTAACATCCAGGTTGACTTGCACCCACTGGACCAGGAACTGACCCTTTTTCCTTGTCATTTAATAAGAACAAGACTCTCAGTGTCCTATTCAAATCATATTCCAAGCAGTACACAATTACATTGCTTTTTCTTTATATACTACTCAACATTATACCACCTCAATGCTTTAAAAGCATTAATGATTTCAATACATCTCTGAACTTTTGATACATTATTTTACAGCTCGAAAAAGAAACCAAGGATGGTCTTGTTCTTTGTTTGATTTTGTTTTTCATTCTGAATGCTTAGTAGGAGATAGATCTGAGATATTTGCGTTTTTTTTGTCTTGTTTGTTGCATTTTTTTAATCTACTAGGAATTCTTCTCCCAGAGAAGTCTTATTCAGAGGCAGTGAGATTCAGGGCTACTCCAAATAGTAGGTAGGGGAGGTATTTTTTCCTGTAGGACACTTGAATTCTTTTTTCCTTCCAGCATCTGAACGTGGATCTGACAACAATCCCTCTGCCTGTATTTCTGAAGCACTGACCATTCTAATATCCATGTTCAGCACTTAACCTCCTCCTTTTCCACAACCTCTTAGTCTGCACCAGTGGCATCTTCCTCCTTAGCCAGGCAAGGGCTGAGCAGATCAAGAAACCAAACATTTCGTTAGAACGCAGCAAAGCAACCCATCCACTAGAGGAGCACACAGGATAACTGAGTGCCTTTTAAATGCAAAGTCTGAGGGCTCTACTTCTGGTGACACAGAGAGTCCTCTTCTGTTGACACAACACGCACAGGGAAAGATTTGCAACACTCTTTGGATGCATTCTCAGCCAGATGAGGCTTTAAACCAAGGTTAGTGCCATCTGTCTGGGTTTGGCAGCAACCAGATTGATGTAAAAATTGCTATGGCACTGTTTAAAAGGTGCAGAGATAAAGCATGCTTTTGGTCAATTCCCCTGAATTATTAACATAATAGATTTGGCTGATATCAATGCCAGTTAGTACATCAGAATCTGGATCTATAATCTCACTGCACCTTTCTAACCACACTGAGAGCATGCAGATTACTTAGCAGTAAGTTTTTCTGTTGCTTGTCTCACTTAAATTATTTTCTTTAATGCATATTTACGGTTAAGCCAGAGGCAAGAATTAATACTATTAAGTATTTTTCAGTTGTGGTATAGTTATTAATACATTTTCATATTCTTCCTAATTTCTAAAGCTCTAAACAAACACAGTACCAAAAGCTAAAAGCAATATATCACTCAAATTTGTTTGAATTGGGAAGGGTCAGGGAAAATAACTAAACCAAAGAGAAACAATATTTGATGGAAAGCTTCAAAGCTTCAAATGAGAGAAGACATTGTTCACCTGGATGCAATTTGTGAGGCAAAACCTTCCTGTGATCCTGGAAAGTGCTATCAAGTGTTATTCTTTGAGATTTAGTAGAGCCTAGAGAGCATAACCCACTTGCTTCACCTGTGCCAAAATCCCTGCTGCAACACCAATGACCACAATGCTTCAGAAACGCAGAGATACGTACAGGATCATTTCCACTCCTTATTAATTTCATCTTTATTACCAACCATCTACACACCACCTTGGGCAGTTTTTAGCATTATACATCAGCATTATGGAAATCTAATTGCTCTACCAAATGTTCTGGCTCCCACTCCTCTAAGAAGCATGGAAAGACAACACACAGTCTTTATCTCCAGCCTGAAAACACACTGAGCACTTGTGGGCTGCATTAACTATAACATGGTCACAGGTGCTCAGTACTTTGCAGAATTTCACTTAAGAAACTGTCCCAGTATTTGTTCAGACAGTGTTTGAGATTGAAAGAATGATGCCATTCACTAGTTTTTCCAACAATCAAGCATCTGTTTTACCAGAAAATAAAGCTGAGGGTGATGAGAAAACCTTGGTTTAGGGTCTCATGTAAATATCAAGCAAGAACAGTATTATTCCTGGTTAGGGCCCTCGTTTTGCAAAGCATTTACTTAAGTGCTTAAATGAAAAACCCAAATGGAAAGGTATCTTTCAATTATAGACTAAGTCACAGGTGCAATGGAAGAAAAGAATGAAATAACAAAATACATCTTTCATCTCATTAGGCAGTCAAATGCAAGGTAAAAACTGCAGTGTTGAGGACAAAAGACTTTTTAAAAATGGCCTTTGCTAATTTAGTAAGGGCACATGCTGATACTACAGTTAGTGTACGTGCACATATCCAGTGAATGAAAACCATTTTCTGAATTCAAGGAATGTCAAGATTAAGATGTCACCGAATCATCTTTGTACTAAAATCCCTTAAGATGCCTTTAGATTTATATTACTACAGCTTGGCAATTTTTTCTTTTACGGGCTGTTTTGCAAAGGAGTTTTGCTCTCAGGGAAACAAAAGGTATGCATCTGTGTGTGGGGATTAGTGGTACTTAAAAAAACCCTGTCTATCAATGAGGTGATTGCCTACAAAACCAAAACCACCAACATAACTCCCCGATTGTTTTGCGAAGCCCCTAAGATAGAAAACTTTGGTGACACATCGAGTGTCATGGTCTGAATCTGAAACTCTTAGATCAAAAAAATTCAAAGCAAGACTGAAGATGAACAGAGTTATCGCGAAATCTTTCATTCCAAAATCAGATTCAAGAATCTCTGAAGAAACATGTATCACATGCAAGCTTTTACCAATGGAATACGACATATCTAATTGCCTTTGTGAAAATACTGCTGGATACAGGTACCATATTGTTTTTAAATTATGCCTGTGCATATCCATATCCAGCATCTCTCACGTCTTAGCTCTCCTCCTCTCCATGGAATGACATGAAGCAACATCAGCTCAGGGAAAACAGCTCCTTCAGTGAAGACTCCCAGCAAAAAACTCACCCCTAATTAGTTCAATCAAACCAGGAAGGTAACATTCAACAATGAAATAGAAATAAGGAGTAAAGAGAGATCAGGTTTATTCAACAGAATATAAAATACCCAGAGGGAAACAACAAACAAAGAAAGAAATCCCACAACACATAATAAGCAGAACATAAACAGAACGAGATTAATCACTGCACGACACACAAGTTCTAAACTAGGTTCTAAGTTTACAAGAAATAGAGTTTAAGCAAAATAAAAACCTTACGTATTAGAGAGTTCTTTGTCTCAGCCAGCTGCTGCCAGCTTGTCTGTCTGTCTTTCAATTTCTCAGAAAGGTGTGTGTGAAAATCTAAATGAAATAAAACAAATAACATTTTAGAGATGGCTCTCCTCCTCTTATTCCATTCCATTCATCTTTGGTGCAATACAGCCAATAAGGTTTTCACCTCCTCCCACCCAGTGCATTCCTCAATAACAAAAAAATGCATTCCTCATTATTATGTAGAGATCGAGAGTTCTTTTATCTTGTTATCAATGACATAAAAAAGGCATATTGAGAAGCAGTAGTTTGGTGCAGTCTTGCTTTGCAGGAGGTCCCACTGTGGGCATCATTAACCACAAAAGGATTGAGTGCATAAAAATCTGTCCAATATGTGTTAGAAATTAACCTGAAGGCCAGGACATTTTCCATACATGCTACATCATCCTAACTTATTTTCAGTGTACTATCCATTACTCCTATAGCCAACTATGTAACATTATACCATTCTAAAAGATATTTTTGGTTATCTAAACCCAAACTTTAAAGATACATTTGGAAAATGGACACTTGCAGATGTAGTAAATCACTTTTTACATGTTTATTGCAGCAGCATGATGACTTTTACATTGACTAACAACATAATCAAGCTCATTCTGCTGCATCTCAGCTAGACAGAAACCAGTGAAACTCCCCTGTTGCAAGGAGAATTCTTCTTATGTCTCATAAAAACTCTCCAGTTTTAGAAAGAGAGACTTTAACACATACAAAAAAACCCCCAAAACACAAACCCATCCTTTAGTTTTGAATCATCTCTCTCTTTGACTAAAACCAACTAACTCAAATAATCCTAGATGTTGAAAACATGAAGTAATCAGGGAGCCCTCTTACATTTGAAAAGCACAAAATCAATTGAAAATTATTACTGAATTTCATAATAACATCAGGAGAGTTTTCAGATGTAGTAAACAGGAAACATAAACCCTATTTTTATTTATTTACATGATTTTCCTTGCACAAAACAGCAAGACAGGAAACCTAATAATTAATATACCATCGCTCCAATTCTTGTTGTTCACTGACTTTAAGTCTTCACTGAGAAATAATTTTACTTTGTATATCTCAGGCTCAAATCCTTCATAATTTTTATAAGACAATAATTAAATCTTGCACCCAAGACTCACACAAATCAATATTGAACATGTGTTCTGTATACTACAGGCATTTATTATATGCAACTCAAAAAAGGCAACACATTGACACACACAGATATAAAAAGAGCTGACCAAAACAATAGGAAATAAACCACTTTGCATGCTAAAGATCTAAGACAACACATGAGCTATTAGGAGCACAAATATTTCGCTGCAACAGAAATAATGTGAAAGAATGACAACTCCTGAGTCTTACATCCCTAACTTTGGGGAAAAAGGAGTTTCAAGGGATAACTTACAAAGAGTTTACAAACCAGTTAAATGTCTCCCTGCCACAGGTGAAATTCAATTTTTAAGGGGTATGACTAAATACTTTTGATGATACAGACTTTTGATTTAAAAGCAAGAAAGGAAAATGAGATTTTCAGCAACAGTTCACTTATCAAGATAGTAAAGTTATCTAATGCTTCACTGTCTTATCAAGAAAGACAATTCAAAGAACAATATGCAGATGAAGACATGTAAAGGGCAGAGCACAATTAGTATCAATATAAAACCGTTAAGAAAAAATATTGCCCATTTCTTCATTTTGGTATTACCAGCAAGTTGATATTATTTTCATATTTAGAAAATAATTTCAAGTCAACACATGCATATATCAAAAAGGAAGTAATGGAATTGTTCCACTAAACTTTTTTATTTTTCTATTCCTTTTTTTAATATGAAAAGGGGGACAAATTCTTAAATGCGGCACAATTCTTCTGTGGTACTTAGAATTAAATCAAACCGTTTTAGTAGTTTGCAATTTTACAGATTCTGTTATATCACATCCTGTAACATGCAAAGATTTGAAATCTTTACTGTCTTTTATTTTTAATACAAGTTTCGCTTTCATTTCTCTTTCAAGAGGAAAACCAATATTAATCCATGAACAGCTCATCTATTGACATTATCACATTACCCTTTAAGCTTGTGTATGTTACATAATCTGCTATTTTCTCTTCCACCTGCCTGTGGCCACCTTGGGATATTTGATCCTTACCAAGGATACAGAGGAGGACAACAAACTGCTCACGCAAGCAAGCTCAGCCATCACAGTTTTTTAGGTGAAACACCTAAAACCAATGGCTGAAGCGTAAGTTTACAGGCTCTGTTTCTCCAACAATTTAAAAAAAACAGAAAAGTTTGTTACCAATGCCCAAAGGAAAGAATATTTAAATGTTGAGACACTTTAAAATAGTGTCATCTGAAGGGAAGTCTCCACGGGTATTACTTTCCTTTGACACTCACAGGGAGTTAAACCTAATTGCATTTAGGGTTATCTCTAGCAGCTACACTTAGAATCAACCATCCTCATGAGGACTATTGTTCTAACTAATCTACTTATTAGGCTTTTATTCAGATTTAGTACAGTCTTTTCTAAAAAATATCTCAAAGGGATAGTAATGGATTTGGCAATTATCAGAGAGGAAAGAACAGTCTATGACCTACAATCTTTGGCCTTCCCAAAAATTAGGAAAAAAAAAAATCTTTTTAAAGTAAATCTTTAGATCTTTAAGTTAATTTTAGTCCCTATCAGACACCACAGTTAGATCTGGAAAAGGTAAAACCTGTGTGAATTTCCTGTGTCCTCCAATACATTCCCCTAAAACACAGCTCCCCAGTGCCCACAGATCCTTTTGCTCCCACAGTCACTGGCAGGAATTAAAATACCTGCTTTCTGCACTTGACTTTCAAAGATGAATGAGTAGCAGTTCTCAGCTTGCTATCTCAAGCCCCAGTTTAAGTTAAAAATCAATGCTGATACAGGTCATTTTAAATAACAGTACAAATACTAGCAACACTTGAAAACTGAGGAAACAGCTACTGCAATTCCTGTCCTGTGAAGCACATGAGGTTGAGACTAATTGCTTGCCTTCTGCATTGTTCAGCAAACTCATTTTCTTAATTCATGGTTCATCTTTTGAGCTGGCCTGGCAACTACTCATACCTGTCACCTATCCAGGAACCAGCAGCAGCCCCATTTCTGCTTCCTCTCTTCCCCCATCCCCAGTTTTCTTCCTCTGGAATTCTTCCCTTCACAGTGCTGTCTGAATGGATGCTTCCAAATAGGTACTATGAATTTTCAACCTTATTAGTTCACAGGAATTCTGGCATTTCACCGTTCAGCATTTCCCAACAGGCATCACTAAAACCTTGGCTACCAATCGTATAACACGTGCTCCACCCTTCAAGATGATAGCACATTGTTTTTGGTTGGTTTGGCTGGGAGGGTTTTTTTATTTTAGTTGTCATTTTATATGACAACTTCCTTGCATTTTGTAACACTTGCTTCCTCCGCCCATAATTTTTATGCCTCTCTGTCAACATTCATCTAGAAAATAACTGTGGAATTTTAAATATGACCAGAGCCTAAATATCCTCCTAAGCTCTGTTCTCGTTTTCCCTCTTCTATTTATCAAAGTGGCATAACCCAATTTTTACTGGTAGTAAACAATAAAAAGATGGTTTATTTTAGAAAGTAGCATCTCAGAAGCATTGAAAAGGAGTCTTACAAATAAAGCCCCTGAATTTCTCAAGCTGTTTTCCCTCCCACCCAATATTTGCACAAAAACAGCCAGTAACAAACATCTTCTCCATTCCCATCACAGCTACGTGGCTGAGTCTTGACCCAACTGTCTGATTTCCTCTCTATTGAGCACTTTCTGTGAGCAGAAGCTGCTCCTCTATTAGTACCTCAGTATATTTTCATTGCTATTCACTCACCATTTATTGATGATCACTATGTTTTCTGATGAATAGGACAAAACCCATTACAACAGACAGAACACTCAGAACCAGGCAGGTCAATGCTCTACTTTATCCTCAAATAACCTTTTTTGTTGTTATTTTCCATCCCATTCTATCATAAGACTTCAGAGCAAGCCTAGTGGACAGATGGAAAAATATGGTACCTGTTAACCTCCACACACATCATTTCCAGAGGTTAACCATGATTGTGAAAAAATTAGGAAAAAAAAAAAGTCAGTAACACAAAAGCTATGCACAAAAGTATGGGAATACAAACTGTTCTGCAACAGAAAGGCCACACAACTTTTCTTTTCCTGCATTGTCTTGACGGAAAAATTTTCTGCTCTATTACTCTATTATGTTCTATTGCACATTTTGTATCCAGTGTTTTGTTTGATCTTTTACAAAAGTTGTGTTCATTTTTCTCTCCTCTGAAGCACATTTAACAAGTCAATTAAACTTAAAAAGTTTTACCTGCATAGTATACTCTCAAGCAAAATTATTCTCCAATACAAAAACACCCACAAGACATATTTAAGTGTATACTTTCACAAAATATCTTAACACAACATCAAATATTCATGCAAGAATCACAAATGCTACAAAGAAAAATGCTCTAATACAGTTCAACTACATCTAAAAGGGTCTTATAGTTCAGTGAACTCAATGGTAATTACATCATTTTCCCCTCTCCTCAGCCTACCAAAGATGAGGTTACAAAAAAATGGGAGTCTGAAGAATTTTTTCCTCAATTTAAGACTTCCTAAATATTACCAAAATTGAGCAGCAACGGATCTGCTGTACCAGGAGCTGGATTTTCCAAGCACACTGTCCATGCCTTTTATACAGGATAAAGTAAGCAATTAGCTACATTAGAGACAACAGCACAGGACTTAAAACAACAAATACTTATACGCCGTGTTTTCATTTCCTATGGACTACTAAAAGCATTGGAATGTACTAGTACCATAAGAATCTCAGGGACATCCATAATTCAGAGCAGCACTTAGCAGAGTGCATGGATGTGTCTGCTTCTTTGTGCACAAGTCTGCTACATTTAAGAACTCAAAGTGAGCTGAAACTAAATTTCAAGTGGATTTCTATAAGTCAAATGAAATGGTTTTTACTATTCTTATTTCCAAAAAGAATTAAATAGAGGCCCAATTAAGTCCAAATGATTATGTCTACATAGAAGCGTCAGTCAGTCTCATAATACCACTTTAAGATCATGCCACTACATCACTGGTGATTTGGAGGAATCTTCTCAAATACCCCTGAACAGCCAAGCCCTAACATCTAAAATATTCATAACTGCCTCCTAATTCAATATGGTCATTGACTCACATAAAAAGGAAAAAACTCTAACTGAAACCTTGCAACATTTTTTGCTCTTCCTCATGCTGTTCCCTTCTGGTTTTGTTTTGCTTTGCCTTTTGAAGTAAAGGTCAATTTAACAACTATTACTTCATGCTGTTAGGAATGGTTCAGTATCCCCACACAGACCAGTGACTCAGCTACGAGTCATATCTTCATAATTTATAAAATCCAAAGTCACAATTCTCATGGGAATAATTTATTAGAGGTTAAGAAAAGCTTCAGTCTCAGACAGAAACAAAAGGTTCTCTACAGTTGCTTTGTTTAATACCTTTTCCATGCAAGTCTTTCTCACAAGTACCACTTAGGACAGCCTCTGACCAACGACTAGGTTTTAGATCAAAACCTTGACACCTGGAAAGACTAGTAACCCTTTTACCAAGTGATTTTTCAAATCTAGATATTTAAAAAATAAAATAAATCTCCAAACCTGGTATCATTACAGAAATATGGTGACAAAATTCAGATTAATCAAGTTCTACAACAAAGGTGGTCAGGTACAAAGCTTAAAATATAGAGAAGATTGTACTAGCACCGATAAACACCTCAATTAAAGCACTCACTGCTGTTTCTCATCACTCTTGGCAGCACGCAAAAGTGCAAAAATAAAAACTTTGTAGAGAAGGCTAAAAAGAGTTTAAATTCTAAAAGTAATTCCTTAAAAAGAATTTGCCTCCTTATTGTGGGATACTTTTCAGCTTGAAAGTATAAAGAAAGGGTAAGTCAACCAGAAGAAGTTATCTGCCCATACTAATTTCCTGCTCCTTTTGTAAAACAAGGGAATAAACTCAAATTAACTGCTCTTGATAAGATTGTCCTCGTTTTAATTTATCAGCTAACGTCAGCAGAATGCAGCACTGTGACAGCTGTGAAAGGGATTCATAAAACAAAGGAAAGGAGGTTTTCCACTACAAGCCTGCAATTCTAATGGCACTAAATTATAATAATCACGTGTTGGGTGTTGTGTCACCCTGCCCCTCCTCCAAAACAAACAAACAAGCAGACCACTAGAAAATTATTTATTCTGTCCAAAAAAACAGTATAAAGCTAAGGCACGTGGACAAAAAAGGTAAGAAGGACCAAAGTGTTACCACGTTAGTGACATATTGGGCATTTTTTTCCAACAACCTGAACATTCCACAGGTGCTACAACATCCTATCTGCCTCTAACACTGTAGCTCATTTAAAATCAAGCAAGTCCCTAAAAATACAAAGGAAGTGATTGAGATCAGTGTTCTAGCAATAGTAATGCCTCACAAAACTAAACAAAGACGCTCTTCAAGTAATAACTTCAGCATCTGTCTTCCTCATTATACAGTTATGTTCTTGGCTGTTAAGAATTATTTGCTTTCGAATTGTTATGGCAAGTTAATTAATTGATGAGCGTCAACCACCTTTAGACCTACTTTTCCTTACTGATCTCTCTTGTCTTTCTACAGCAAGTTCCATTAGTGGGGAAAAAAAAAAAAATCAAATTACAGTTTTCAAGTCATTTAGTTGGTAAAACTAATTTGTCATCTGTGCCTGTAAACAATTTTGGAGAACTAAGAACTGACACACAATTCACAAGAAGACAAGCACACAAGTGTACTGCTTTAGTGTGGTTTTTAATGGGGAAAAAAGACAGGAAGGACAAGATTTCAATCTCAAATTTTATCAACTCTCTGTTCAGCCTGTATAATGAAATCACCTATAGCTTTGAACCAAAACTATTCTAAGTACTTTATGATAAAGAAGGTAAGTACCAGCTGTAGCGAGTCACATCAAGGATATTTTATCACTTCTCTAGCCTAGGGAAAAAGTATAATACTAGAATACATGAAGATAATACTTGAGAATATCCTCTGTAACTCCACGAGCTTGTCTCTCAGATTTCCTCAAAGTTTTATTCCATGGCTCTGGTTGGATATTTCTTCCATGAGTTTCTCAAGTCTGGCTCAAATTGTTAGTATTTCCCACGTCCAGGGACAAGCAGTCCAACAGCTACCCTGAACGCTTGTGAAGTAGATTTTGCTGATTCTGGATCTGCCGTTTGCTAGTTTGATGTTGGATAGTTCCCACACAGGTAAAAAGCAGTGAACAATCATTCCTTGTTCACACTCTTTATGTCACTCACAACCACAGACTCTGATCATCTCACTGGTTGTTTTATAGCACAGATTATTAAACTATTAAATTCATTCTTCACAAGGAAACTATGCCATCCATGGGTAACCCATCTCACTGGCTCTTACCTTTGCAGTTCTCCTATATCACTCTTTAAATGAAAGAATGGGAATTCAACATATTCTTCAATATATGGAATTTCCACACATTTATACAGTGGCAGTGACAATATTTTCTGGTTTTTCCTTAAATAAACTTTCCACTGGTTCCTCTTGTTTGTTGTAAGAGATGAGTTGTTTGCATCATTGTAATATCCTATGGATAGCCTTTCACAGGACTGTCCACTGTTGCACTAACAACTCTCCTGAACAGTAACAGACAATCCAGAGCCCATCATATTCTCTCAACAACATCACCTGCTGTTTTCCATCCCACCCATTCACACAGTGAGATTCTTCAGGAAATTTGCAATATCTTTGTCTTCACTACCCTGGCATACAGAAAACACTCACTTCAGTATGTTTCTGTTTTTCCAGCTCATTTAAAAAAAAAAAAAATACAAACCACCAAACTTAAGTTTGTCCCATGAACAAAACAATAAAGCACAGGAGGAGGCTGTAACACACTCAAAACTCCCAGATAAATTCAGCTCTGTGATGTAACAACATATGTTTGCCTCACAAGTCACGGTAGGTGCTTCCCTCTGCACACAACACAGGCTTACAACAACGACACTCATCTGTTCCCTGATGGAATTGAGCCGTAAGGACTCTGCACAAACCAAGCAGGTCACAGATGAGACAGAAGAATTGCCTGGACAACACAGACATACACAAACACATCACAGGGCTGTGCTGTGCCCAGTCAGAGACAAAGCATTACACACCCTGACTCAAAAGGGATAATGTTTTGCAGCAAATAAACATAATTACTTTCCACATGTACCAGAAGGATATCTGTGATGTGACAAACATTGCAATATATTCTATCTAAGCTGCAAATACTGAGTCAGGCGGTGATTGACCCAGTTTCCTGTTCATTTTAAGTGCATTTTTAGTTATATACACCTTGTTGGTTTATGTTTTCATTAAAACCTGAGGGATATGTCCTTTTGAAGTGTGCTGGAGAATGAATGGGCATATGACGCTTCCAAATGCCCAGGCATTTTTGCCAAATGTTCCCTCTCTCTTCAAGTCAACATGTCAAATAGGAGCTCAACTCAAGAGCAAATAAGCTTCATTTGTTTACCTCTATCTTATCTTTCCTTCACAGGAATTTAAATGCAAATGTAAAATAGAACAAACACCAACAAATGCATCAACTTGCAGTGCAGTCTAATGACTACAATCAACACAGAACACTGCTCTGCTCACTGCCACAGCACTCTGCAGTCAATACTACCTACCAGTGTTCCATAACTTCCTTTTGCAACAGAATTTATAAAGAAGGGCTTCAAAAATCATCCCAGTATTTACACAGGAGTGGTGTAATTAATTCCCAGAATTTTGTGGATTGCCATATAACATTTTATGAAGACAAATAAGGAGATTATATTGGTTTGAAACAGAACAGGCAACCCACCTAAGGAAAGAGCCCTCTGAGTGCCTCCAATCGTGCAGAAGACTCATTATAAGGGTTTTCTTTTTAGAGAATAATGAGCTTAATTTGCAGTAAATGCAATGTAATTGTTCTCAGACCAGAAATGTAAAGTCAGGGAAAGCAGGTCCATTGTTGTCAGTTCTTTCTTAAGTATCCAAATGTTACTGCGAATGCAGCTGCGTTGGGCAGGGCACATCTCCAGGATGAAGGACTACCGCCTCCCTAAGATTGTGCTCTATGGTGAACTTGCCACTGGCTGCCGCAAGAGAGGAGCCCCGAAGAAGAGATATAAGGACTCCCTGAAACAACATCTCAGCCTTGGCCATATCGATCACCATCACTGGTCTGCTCTGGCCTCCAATCGGGAGGCCTGGAGACACACTATTCACAATGCTGCAATATCTTTTGAAAATACACGCAGGATCACTCTCGAGGAGAAAAGGCAACGCAGAAAGAACCGTGTCCTTTCAGTACCACCTGGGGAGCCATTCTGCTGTGCCTTTTGCAACCGGTCGTGTCTATCTCGCATTGGCCTTTTTAGCCATCAGCGCGCTTGTAGCAAGCGTGGGTAGAGTCCTTCACACATCTTCGTTCGCAAAGCCTAGCCATGAATCCAAATGCACCAAAAACCTTCAAAATGTATGTAAGGACTCCAAAAGTTCAGAGAAATCCATAGCTGAATTTTTATTTTTTTTGCCCCTTCTCTATCACTGAATTAAGTTACAACATTAGATTTTTGTGTAATAAACAAGCACAAAATATTGCATAATGACCCAGCTTCAAATAAAGCCTCAATTACGGTAATGATCTTGATAATTACATCAGGACAGTCTAGGTACCCCTACAGCTTTCTATTTTTCAAGTTTAAAGAGAGTTATGTGCGTGATGACAGCTCTGTGTGCTCATAAGACTATACTTACTTTATCCTGTCTGCTCTCACATGCTCCAGAAATTCAGTTTTAAGCTGCAGTTTTCAAGTATTTTGTCAATCACAGTTTATCAAATGCATTCTGCTAAGGCAGCTGTCAGGACAAGATTCAGCAGTGACAAGCTGTCTCAGCTCCTGTTCATTCTACCCTTAAGTCACCAACTCTTATTTTTATCTCTGAGTCAGAGAAATACTCTGGCTAGAAAAGGCTCTACCTGTTCACTAAACAGGCAGTTGAGTCACTGTGTTGGCAAAGCTCCTGATCAGCAGAACGAGGAGTCCCAATAAATTCTCAGCAGCCCATTTATGCCTGCTTTTTCCTTATCATAAGTGTTATTCTGAAACACTACTGGCAGTCTGCACACAGAGGTGATTGAGTACAAAGACACAGTGCAGGTTGTCAATTTATCCTGAAAGAGCTTCCAGTGGGTAGGTAAAAAATATCTAAACCACAGCACAAGACAGTGCTATTACACAGAAACCTCCAAACTCCCCACAAAACGTTCCAGAAAAAAGATCTGCCCTCTCTTACACATGTGCAAAATGATGACATCATTCATGACCATTCATGTACATTATGAAATATCAGTGCATACTGAAGTATTTTCTTTTAAATCCTGGCAATTATAAACTTCATGGTCTCTTACTCTCTATAAATGGTATTTCATAAAGGCTAAAACTGTGATTATGCCATCTGTGTTGACTATATTACCTAAAAGGATGTTCACTTATAATGACAAATCATGACTGGGAAAAAAAGTATAAATCAGATTTTCTCTTCCTCCACAAACATTATCATGGAATTGCCATATGCATAAGACAACTCACAGACAGTTTTTCTCCAAATATTTCAGATGATCAAAATGATGCCTTTTGATCCTACACATGGTCTGTTGTGGGATGAAGGAGGGAGTTTGAAAAGCAGATCCAGTTTTAATATACATCAAACCCTTCTGCTTTTAAGAGAACAGAATGAAGAAAGTTTCAGTCTTCATTAAAGAAGAAGCAAGAAAAAGGCCAAGTAGTGACTTGAACTTTAAAAGTGTTAAATTATATTTGAAACAGGCTGACATTTGAAAATTTTCAATTGTTGTCCATCTTTTAAGTGGCCATCATCATCCATAAATGCCACATAAAAAGGAACAAAGCAATAAATGGGTCAGAGTCATCTCAAAACTTAGAGACAAATCATTAGGATATGAACACGGCCTTAACGCTGCGTCTCACTGCCAATCCTGGAATGAGAGAAGGTAGAAACAGAGCTAGAGGCAGGAGCAGGGGTGCAGGAGGAATCAGAGGCAGGAGCACAGCACACAAACACATCAATAAGCAGGGGGGAATCGCTGCCCTGACGCTGTTTCGCAGCACTGTGGGCTGGTTTTGTGACAGACCAAGCTGAAGTCAGAAGTACACAAAGGGCTCCTGCAACGCACCGACACTCCCCAACTCCCTCCTAGGGTAGCTGTCTTTGGGTTACAGTTCTTAAGGTCCCACATAAAGGAAACCATAAAGCAAATGAAAGATTTTTAAGTATCATTTATACTCTATATCTTCAAATAGTTTGCATTAAAATATCGGAACAGGTGAGCAAGGGCTTCTTGCTATCTTAAAAGGAATCTCTTCTACCTACTAAACGATGCACTTCATCGTATCATATAACTGCATTAAAAACTTGGATATCTGCGACAATAGTGCAGATGATGTTCAGAGTTCATAACAAACAGCTTATTTTCCTATATATGATAAGACTAAAAGAAATTTTTTAAAATACAAATACACACAAGGATGACCTTAGATGTAAATAGAAATCTCAGTCCCAAGTTTAGATGTCCATATAAAAACTGCACCTCATGTTCATAGCTAGTTTCCCTGGTGAAAAACTGCTAAAAGAGCAACCACATCAGTAATTTCTGCCTGTTCGTTGCACACTCTGTGCTCGCACATAATGGAGCAAGAAACTACAAAATCTTCAGGAAAATTTGGAGTAGGAGACTTGAAAAGACAGCCAAGAAGGTGGAAAAACAAACACACAACAATTCTGTTAGGAAAAAAATAAAATAAAAAAAAAAAGAACTCAAACGCTGCAAGGACCAAGAATCAGAGAGGACTGTCCTGAAGAAATATGTTCCAATAGTAATCAGTGCTGCTGAGCACTTCATCCTTTCAAGGCAAATAAACTGAATACCTCACACCCCCTTCAGATTAAGGATTAAATATCATCCCAACACTAAGGCTCCATTTAGAATGAGGCAGGGGAGGGGGCTGGCCCTGTACACAGGTTGCATTTCCTGTCCTTTCACTCTTGGCATGACACTCTCTGTGCAAGCTTCTATTTTTTTTTGTGCTGGGCACAAATCCTGAACACATCACTGCTGCTCAGTGGAGCCCAAGAATGCATTAGGATGGCAAGCATGCTTCCTGCAAGTTCTAGTTTGCCAGCTAATGTAAAAACATGCCAAGAGATAAACTTAAGAATGTAATAAAAAGAAATTTCACATGCCAGAATTCTTTTTTTTAGACTTTCTTTTTTTAGGAAGCCATTGGACCAAGATATACCAGTCTGTAAAAACTATTTTCTGTTTGAATGTATCTAGTATCTTCCAAATTAGAGAAGAAGACACAAAGGCAAGAGAAGACAAATCAAGTGAGTGAACAGGTGACTAGAAACCTGTTTTCTCAACAGTGGACAGACTGTGCCTCAGCCCAGTAGTAACCCCCCAACAGTCACTGATTTTACCACAACACCTCTGATGCAGCTGCCTAGGGACTGAGTGGTCATTAATCTGGGACATTAAATATTTCACCAGTCACCCTGGCCATGAGCTGTATTCAATCACCTGGGAGTAAAGGTATGTATTAGAAAACAGAATTTAAAACCAAATCTTTACTGTATGCAATTATATTACTCATAAAACTCGAACAGCTGCTGACCCTGTTCCAACAAAGGGAAACTCTGAGCTGTAAAACCAGCACTGTTCTGAAGGAGGGAGCGAACAGAGCTTTGTAATTATGCTTCATAGAGGAAGTTTCAAAATGCACAAATTCACATCTGGACATAAGAATTTTAATAAGTAGTGTATCATGACACAACTCTCAGAATTTGCGATGAAGCAGCCAAGGGCACTCTGATGTTTTAACCAGCCCTTCCCAGCTCAAAGGCTTTTTTAGAATTACTTAGCTTTATTATTTCACCACAAGCATTTACAACTATTTAAGTTTCCACACATCAAATCCTATTTTTCAGTCATGACAGACCCCAGATATCCTCTGGTATCTAGGATTTGCCATCAGGCAAATCACACCTCTAACAGTGCTTCACAGTAGGGACAACTGCAAGGTGGAACACATCACTTCTGAAAGGTTCAGGTGAGCAATGTCCCAGCTGAAGCAGCCTTTTCACAAACAATATGTCAAAGTTTATCACCTTTGCTTTTACCACCTGACACTGACAAAACCCTTTTAAACCGTTACTTACTGCTCAAAATCTCTGGCATGCATTAAAAAAAGCCCATATGGGCAGGATCTTCTTTTTCTAACTTAAGGCACTTAGACCCTCTTCACAGTGAGGCCAAACATTCTATTCTCCACAGTCAGTGGAGAGGAATAAGCACTCCAGAGATGTGTTCAGGGGGAGGTTGTGTCCACAAAACTTAAATGAGTGAAAACACAACAGAATAGTCTTCCTTTGGAAAGTATCCAAAAGCATCTACCCCTCTCTAGTGACTCAAAGATAAAATCAAGCAGTTAAGTTGCAAAATTGCTTCATTAAGCACAACATAGGCACAGAATGGTGTGGATTAAACCTGTGCTTTGGACATGTCGCTCTTTTAATCCTCAGAAGAGAGTGCAGAAACAACCTTGCTAAAAAAAAAAAACGTTCTTGCATGACTGGGTAATACAAACTGATACAGCAAGGAAGAATGCTAAATTTAAATGTCACTAAGCATGAACAACTCTTGGCTGTGTTAAGGTACGAGTAGTTCAGCCCAGGCTGAACCTCACTCTGAAGAGAACTCAAGGCCTGTTCATATTCTAGAGCCACTTCCACTACTTTTCACCAAATTCCTGTTGCATTCTTCCTGGATTCTGAATGTCCAAGCAGTCCACTCACTGCACAGGTATTCAGATTCCGGAACACATCGCTGGTTTGAGGCAAGCAGTGCACAAAGGGCCAAAAACTTTTAAATTCATACACAAAAATCATACCTAATGACTTCAAATTGTGAACTGGAATCTTCTTGATACTGAATAACAGACTCACTTTTCGAATATTTGTTTCTACTTATACACAGGATTTGCCCCACATCCCATCACAAATAGAATACACTGAGAGGACACCTACAACAATTCCAGAGGATGTCCAATAGTAACTAACAGAACAATCTTGTGCTAGACTACTTACGTCTATGTACAGATTCAGTACAGATTCAGTTATCATATCAAAATGATTTGACTTGTATAGACTGCACAATTTCATCTCAAGATATGCACAGCAAGTTTTTTAAAATTATTTTTGTGGACTTTAGTTGTGGATTTTTCCAGAACATCTGGTGTTCCGTAAGTCTTCACTTAAAACTATGAGATCAATGGATCCAAGTGGGGAAATTCAGGACAGTAACTACATTGCATATAGCAAATACAATATGTAAATATTGCTACAGTTTCAGCTATATTAAATTAGGGTAAAAAGGAAAATTATATCATCAGAACTATGATACATTGAACTAATTTATCTTCATATATTAGAAGTAGTAAATTTTCTGCTCATTTCCAGTTTTCTAGAAAACCTCTTAATACTAAACATGTTAATGTATATTTTTAATGTTAATATATATGTTCATGTCAATGCACTAGTTGATGCATTTTTATACTACACTGTTCTTGACTGTTCCTCATGATTAATTAACGTTATGTATATTATGTTTATTCCATTTTAAATGTTAATTATCTTGGCTTTCAGAAAAAGAAAGAAAACATTCTCACTGAATGTCAGTAAAAACAGTGCAAGTGAGGAATGGTAAAGTAGCGTTGTTACAAACTCTTCTTGCTTTCTTCTTGTTTGGTTCATCTAAGACAGCTAGATACAAACTCAAGGTGATTAAAAAGAATATTTAGGACTGGTTATTCAGATGTACCTGCCAGAGCTGTCTAATCAAGATGGAGAACATCTGTGCTACAGCAGAAGCACTTCTCCCTTTTACAAACATCTTTATAATTTAACTAGCCTCAGTATTGTTGGACTGCACGAACTAAAGATAAAGATGATTTTAACGTTACTGTGAATCTGTTAATTTCTGGTTCTTCGTTTCATCATCAAAAAACTGTAACTAAACCCTCCTTTCCCCCTCTTCCAATTCTAATTTGTTCCAGCTGCACACACAAACCAAAAGCTGTGAGAGAACCGTGTCAACAGCCATGGCAGCACACCTTTCACTGACAGCAACACACTTGACTATTTGCAGACTAAATAAATTGTTCTTCTGCATCAGGTTTATTCATCGCTCACATTCCCACAACACTACTTTAGAACTGGGCCATAAACCAAAATAAATTATCTGTTGTCATATCATTCAACTTAGTAAGCATTTTTTACATCCCACTTTTGCTCACTAATTCTCCTATATAGGCCCAAACCTCTACAAACCCAATCATTTATACCTTTTTCCTCTTTATGTTTTTGCATCAGGCCACAATTTTCTTCAGTCAGATGTAGATATCAGCTCTGAAGACAGCAAAGCAAGGCCATGCCAGTGGGAAATTACAAGTTATCAACTCCCCAACTATATTAAAGGTCTGGAGGAATTTTAGTTCCCCAGCAAGTTAATAATTTATCTTGACTTGCTTATTTCGCAACCAGAGGATTTTTTGCCTGCAGTTGAGAGCGCCTTCTTCTCTAATATCAACACCATCTAACAAATCTATGCAATGTTGACTCTTCCATAGCTCTAATATTTAATTGCTTTAGCATGTCCCTGACCTCACTATTTTGGGGAACAGAAATAAAGCAAGAAAGGACAAACTGAGGTGATTGGGTAAATGAGTTTCACAAATCATTAACACCATGAGGAGCAAGGATTCAGTGAGTTACTTCAGCTTCATAGGATATAATTACATGTTTTGATTAGCAGATATATTTTCCCAGCCTCAGGTGTCAACAAGGGTTCAAGTGTATAACATGTATAAATGGGTGCTAATTTTACTAGTCATGAAAATGTGTTTCGCTAATTACATTTATATCCTCTCAGCCCATTTTCATTCGATATTGCTTCCCTGTAGTACACCTTCCTGTTTATTTCCTTACAGTGACATTTGAGCTCTTCCAAATGACACAATAATTCTAAAAGTCAGTAGGCATAGTAAGTTGGTTTCCCGCTGAATACCTGTTGCAGGTATGAAAAAAATAACAAGACAAAGGCGTTGTATACAACTTTGTGGTCATTTCTGTTTAGGATGTTATCATCTGGGAGTAAAATCTTAGTGCACAGGTGGTGCTTTGCTTTCTCCACAGTTGATTCTTGCTAGCTGCGTAAGAATTTCTGACTCTTGACACTAAAAAATAAGGGAGCAAGCCTGTTTCAAGCAAGTGAAGCCCTTTTCCCGGCCCTGCAGTTTCCTGACAGTCCTGTGTGTTTTGTTACCAGAACTGAGATGAGGGTTGACAACTGAAGAGAACCTCTGTTCACACAACCAGCGCTACAATGGGATGGGTTGGAAGGGACTCTTGAAGATCATCTACTTCCATGCCCTAATCAAAACCATTATGGAAAACATTTAAGGCTTTGGATGAACACATGGGATAAAACTATTAACCACAATCTACCAGATACTGGAATATCTAAATCAGAACATGTTTCTACAACTCAGACTGCAAAATAAGTGAAAGATCCAAAGGGTTTCCAGCAGTGAGTACAGCAGCATGAGGGAAGTAAGCGCCAATGTACCCAAAGCCTTACTCTTTAGGTACTTCGTTGTGTATTTAAATATGAGGGAATTCCTTAAAAACAACAATTATGAAGCAACTTTTTAGAACTACACTAATATGTCCAAAGTAACACTAAGATCTTTTACCTACATCATATAATTAACTGGTTAATATGAAGTCTCAATTCACTGGAGAACATTACTCAATTTTAGCAAATACTCAGTTTTAGCTACAGACCTCAACAGCTCAGTCCTTGAGCTCAGTGTGGCCTCAGGTAGAGTTGTTGGCATGGCTGAGACAAAACAACAGGACACGAACAGAGAATTCCACAGTGGAATTGCATGAATGCACATGATAAAATATTGGTTTAATCTACTCAAGGTCTCCTCTTGCCACTAATACTTCAAGACCCTCACTAATCATTATAAACATGACAAACTCAAAAGAATAATTAAGGGGGAAATCACATGGAAATTACCAATGTATTCAGACTGTGTTAAGTTATTGCAGAAGAGTGCTGGTGTAGAGACTGGACTGAAAAGCTTACACATGGATCGATATACTTCTATAATTATTACCAGCAACTAAAAGACCTCAAAAAATATATTAAGAACTTAATGCAAAACTTTCATAGTGAACAGATTAAAAAAAAAGCCTAACCATGCTGCCAAAACCAAGTATAGGTGATTTACATTTCCCTCATATATTTTTTATATATATACAGATATGAGGGAAATGTATATTAATATATATTCTGCAAGATTATGTACAGAATCAATATTGCCTATTATTTTGATAAGACCTAGTGACAATTTATGCTAATTCAGTACGTAACAAAAATAATGTCTCAAAGCCTAACCGGAACTCCACAAGTACCTGAGCACTGTTATGAATATTTTTAAATAATACAGTGCCAATACCCTTACCAAAAAAAAAAAAGATAAAGAAGGATTAAAACCTTCAGCTCATAATAGGTACAGTATTGCAGGTAACTGAGTCATGCAACACTTCAACTGAAGCTGAATGCAAGGCTTATTACAAAATGTAAGGTTTAAAAAACAGCAAGTAAACGTGTATAAAATATAACCTTAAAACTACTATCATATGGTTGGCACAACAGACCAAGTGTGATTTCTTTTTTTCACTTCTCTCCTTTGCATGAGTTATAGGATGTGTCTTCAGAATTACCCAGTTGGGTGGAAAAATGCAATCAAAGTAATGATATTTGTGGTGAGAGGCTTCTTTTCTTTTGCAGCACTCTAAAGGCTGCAGATAGCTTTGCCTTCCTTTTAATACTTCAAATTTGAAAAATGCGAGCAATAAGGACATAAATTCAAAGATATTGTATGCGTGTTCATTTTAATGGAGTCATCAGCACTATTTAGTTAACAATGCACAAAACCTCTTCTTTCATATGGCCTCGCTAAAGGTTTCAAGCATAAGCAGCCTCATTTCAGAGAATGGGAATACTCACACACAAGGTAAGTGCACGATGAAGTATTTTAATCACAGGGGGATTAAGTGCGCACGTTCTGCACTTGGCTAAAAAAAATAAAAGAAATACAATTTTATGGGTTTTCTTTCTTTCCATTAAAGTTATTTTTACTGTCTATGAGAGCTTTTTAGCCAGTCCAAACAAAAGCACTGTGGATAGCACAGTATTTGACACAGGCACAGTGTTTCATATGTGCAAAGAATGTTTAAAAATTAGTTTTTCAGGGGTTTAATTGTATATACATCCAATCAAGTCAGCTGCCATAACAGAACAATTGCTATATTCATGCTGTGTGTTATGAACTCTAATTGTTAGGAACCCTTTTCAATTCAATCTTGACAACATCCATATTATGTTTTTTCCAGCATTTCTTTGTAGGTTTTTCATGCTAATTCTGTTAATAACAGAATAAGGTTATACATTCCTGATCATTAGAAATGTGAAGCACAACATGAACCACAAACTGCAATGGAGGGAAAAAAACCCTTAAGTGTAAGGGGAGGAAAAAGGAAGCAAAGTTGTGCTAAAACTGGATGAATTATTAACACAGATTTTGCTTTTATCTTCAAAAAGGCACCGTATCACAATTAAAATTAGTGTACAATATTTTTTTTTTTAAATCCCTGTGTTAAAGAATATTTCGGCATCGCAGATATCTTCACATCAGGAAAATCAAAAGTTGAGCCTACGGCTTTCAATAAAATACTTGAGAAAACACACAAAAAAAAGAACCTCTAACCAATTAGTGATCATCTCGGAACACTCAGAGAGGACGAAACATCCCAAAGGAACATAAAGCAATATCTGCCTTTGCAAAGTGAGGGTTAGAGGAGGAAAAAGAAATTAATAGACCTGTCGGCTTAACTCTGATATCAAATGACATGGAACCAATTGCTAAACATGAATTTTGTGAAGATAAGAAATGAAGATAAGGAACAGTCAACACAGATTTGTTACGAGTGAATTAAGAACCAATTCAAATTTGTTTCTTTAGCTAAAAGGGATGTGGCACTCTTGGAAAGGATTTCAGCACAGTGTACCAGATGACATGTTTTATAGCAATTTAATCTTCACTGTGAAAAGACAATGAAAAGATGCCTGGCCCAAGGGAGGACTAACAAGTCACTCCTGAAAGATACTGTAGGCTATTTCCATCCTTCTGAACTACCAACTTGAGAACTGATTATCCTAAGAAACAGTGGTATGTAGATTTTATTTTATAGTTTTTTTTAAACTGTCAATAAGTCCTTCAGAAATCACCCAGTAAAGCAACAAGTGAACATCTGACCTAACCCAAAGAAAGGGAATAACATCCAGGTGTACCTTTCAGTCATGCAAATGGCAAACCTACATTACATTTAAAAATACTCCATTGATACAGTATGATGATAAAAATATTATTTATGAGTTTTTACAGGCGAGATTTCCAAGTGAAAAGCAGAAAAAAAAATCCTTCAGAAAAACATGAAGAAAAATGAGATTTACTAGGGAAGCCCTAGAAGGAAAGCAATCCCCACTCCCCTACACCTCTCAAAATTATTTTGAGGTGACAGGAAAACAGATGATACACCATGTTTTTTTAACTGTTTGCAAACACACTGAGTGCATCCTTCCAAAAGCCCTATACAGCATCATTCCAGGAATATCAGTTAAAAAAACTTCCCTCCACATCTCTAAGTACACTTCAGAGAACAGTATTAAGGACTTTTTATTTTGTATTATGCTGTTTGTCACCAGTTTGGGGAGTCCTTGTCGTGATGGTAAAATAGTGACTTTGGGCTGGAGGAGAAATCCCAGAAACTAACCTATGAGGAGTGGAATGGAACTGACACACTGACATTCCAAAGCATGACCTTCTCTGTTCTCTCAGGAAGCAATGAAGGGACTGACTGAAAAGTCAGTCAATTCTTAATGCAAAAAAGCAGTCACTGCAGGCCCTGTTATCCCAGGGCTGGGCTTTAAACACTCAGTGGTGTTTGCCACATGTTCTAACTAACCCAGCTCTCCAGTAACATCCTCTGGACATCCAAAAACCTGCCAGTCTGCACTCGCACTTCAGCACTGTGCAAATAATGCTCTCTGATTTCAGAACGCACACACATGCCCAAAAAAACCCAGGCACTTGATTACACTTCTTTTTTCAGCTATAAAAGCCTAATTTGGAGAGCTGCTTTCGAAGACACTTCCTCTGAAGGATGAGAACCCCATTTCTTCACTGCACTGAAACCACCCCTGGCAGATGTAAAGCACCTTGTTCCTACTGTGCTGCACACCCAGTCTGCCCCTCATGAGCTCACACACCTCCTGCTATAAAACATCCTCGCTACTATTTATGTGTTTAATTCACAAATTAAAATTCTTCAAGTCAAATACAAAGACACCATTACCGTGCTCAACCTAAGCACATTTTTGATGTACTTTCAGGCTATTATTAGTTCATCTAGTTATTCAGGAACAACAAGACATAAAAAGTGAATTCCTAGCTTAGCACAGCATGCCTTTGGGTAGCATTATAAAGCCTGGGAAGTGAAATAAGCATCATAAAAATACATGGCCTGCCGTGCAGATGTTACTTTAGCAAAATGAACTCTGTATTTAAAAATTAGGGGAAGAAAAAAAAAGCCACAAAAACTGAACAGTATTTCAGCACACATGCAATGATATCCCTACCACAGCTTTAACAGCCCTCCAATCTCAAATATATTTTAATGCTAAATTAGCTTATAAGCCATTTCTATTTTCCTACCATGAAAATCATTTCCAGCTTTTCTTATGAATCACGCTGTATTTTTAGGACTTCTGTCAGGGGAACTATTATTTGCAAACACCTATGTACTATTTAGCATGCCTAAAATAAAAACAACTCCCACTAAAATTCCAAAACAAACCCAAAAACAATCAAATGAAAAAACCCCAGAAACCCTTCAAAACTTAAAGACCTGATACATAAAACAACTATCTGTGGTGGTCATGTCTGGAAACAAAAGGGCCTCAAGCTCATTGTCTTCTCTTCAAAAGAAAACAAAAAGTATTGAGGACAGAAATAAAATGATCAGAAATCATACTTTCCCATTTTCATTCCCCTGTACTTCATAGCAGTACTACACACAACACAGAACTGTCCGGACTGTCTGTAGCAGTATTTACACAGCAAGTGTATGGCAGAACAACAAATATTTTCCACAATTAATTCACGGTGTTACATGGGGTTTGTTGCTTAGCTGTTGATGAAAACATTAAATTTAATAAAATTCAGCCTTTTCTTCTCTATTCCTGCCCCACTTTCGATTGTCTCTAATTACAGCACCTTCTCTCACACATGTACAGACACACACAGGGAAAGTTGCCAAGCAGCTCCCTCCGGAGCCAACGTCATGGCTACTTTTCAGATTACTAGGAGGGAGTATGTAAACTGCACTGCCAAGTACCCCATCCACAGGGATTAAGTGTGTCATTTCAGAATCCCTAGTTTCAGATGAGTCAATCTGAATCCCTCTTGCTCCACTCTGATATCTCAGTCAAGTCATCCCTGCTGGCAGCTGGTCAATGCATGCTCCCCAGATGCCAAAGTTCAACCATGAACCCTTATGTTTAAACTGAGCACCAAAACATTTTAGTACTGAGGCTCCTCATTCATAACCAAAGCATTATCTAGTTAATATTTTACTTGGATATTGAAGTTTTCAACAACAGTTCAGAAAAACTGAGCTTTCATTTGGTTACATAGGTGTTTGTTAACCAGGGCACCAAATAAAATACACTGCATCTGCAAAAACTTCCACCACTCTCTTTTGCTAATGCTTATTTAGAGACACCCCTGTGCTGAACGATCTCATTCATTATTTCTAGGTTCTCCTCAGTGTACCAAATGTCAAACAAAAACAAAGCCAAACAACCCTCTCAGTTTCACATTTGAAACATCTGTCATTTCTTGAGTTGTAAAGTTGTGAAATTAAAAAAGCAAGAAGAAAAAAAGAGGCATCTTGAGTCTTTGGTCAGGAGTTTGCTCATCCAGATAAAAATGACTCCTTTAACTCAACCTGGGATGCCTCAGTGGAATGACATCTGGTATCACAGGTAAAGCAGGAGCAATGTATTTTGACAGGCAGTTCCATCCACTGAGCCATCTCCAGGTAAATGCAGCACAAAGGGCTATATTGAGCCTTGCAAAAATAGAGTATCTTCCTTTAATAAAGAAAATATTTCATTTAGGGAGATTTCAAAGGCAATATCATATGAAGAGTGAAAAGAACCCCAAACTAGTCATGACTCCACAGTAACAGCAAACCCACCTTGAATCTGCATCACTTTCACAAATGAAGTAACTATTATGGCACCGGTCCCTTGATAAACACACTGCAGTTCTACAAAAAAGCTCAGGGACTGGCTCTCTGCCTCAAACAGCCTTGTGTTTGGCACTGGTCCTCAAAAGTATCCTCAATCTGTGTGCCCCGTTTCCCTCTCAAAGGCCCTTCCACTGCTCCATACTGCACGCCAGCACTGCTCCTCTACAACCCCACTCTGCCACGTCCAAGAAGCAGCTGTGGGACTCGGCCCACTGGGAATTATTTTGAAATGCTGACAAAGAGCACAGACTTCCACAACAATATCTTGCTTTACTGAAGGCAAAGTTGTTATCTGCTGAAGCAAAAGCCTATCATTGAATTCAGTGGGACGATGACTTTACTGTTCCAGTGCTCGATCACCCTCACAGGAAAGAATTTCTTTCTCACATTGAGGTGGAACTTCTGTGCATCTGTTGCTGCCTGTTGCCTCTTATCCCTCTCACTCATCTGTTCTCGAGGCTGAACAGGCCCAACTCTCTCAGCCTTTCCTCATTACTGAGATGTTCCAGTCCCTTAATCATCCTTGAAACCCTCTGCTGGACCGGCTCCAGGAGTTCCATGTCTCTCCTGGGGAGCCCAGAACTGGACACAGCACTCCAGATGTGCCTCACCAGGGCTGAGCAGAGGGGCAGGATCAGCTCCCTGACCTGCTGGCAGTGCTCTTTCCAGTGCACCCCAGGATCCCATTTGGCCTCCTTGGCCTCAAGGGTACTGCTGGCTCAGGGACAGCTGGTTGTTCCATGATTCCACATCAGAGGAATGATGTGCAAAATAATAATTCTGAATTTTTAAGAAGTCAGTATTCAAGAGAAATTTAATTTCACTTCGTCCAGAATATTATTTTGTGGGGGGGAAAAATAAAATAAATATCTCATTAAAAACCCCAACAAGCCAAAACCCAAAGATACTGGCAAGTTAGCAGCAGTTTCAGAATATAGACAGGTATAAATAAAAGACAGAACAATCACCAACAAAAGTGATGATTTCCAACACAAGCTCCTCTCCAGCTGTTCAGATGTGTACAAACAGAGGATAAAATAACTGTAAGGTTGTTTTTCCTTCCTTGGGGAACTGCTGTCTTTTCCATCACTGCAAACATCACTTCAAGCAATTGTCATGCCTGAAGATCTCTTTGCCTCTCCCCTAGCCTTTTTTTAACAAAAATGCACTATAAAGCTTGAACTAGAATGGTATAAAATAGAGCAGAATTGTCACTGAATCTATAATTTATTGACAGAATTCCTTCATACATATATTTTAAAATACAGATAAATAAAGCATTTTTTTACATCCCTTTGAAGCCATATCTTACTACTACCTAATCAGATAGGTCAATCTGTACAAGAAAAAGCAAACATTATCAACTTCTTTAATTCACCATGTCCATAAACTTATACTGATTAAAGAAATGGCAAACTGATATAGTGTGACTAAGCATAAGCATGCAAATGGTTTAGAGAATTTACTTGATGGTTGGAATGTCTCATCAATTTTCTCTACCTCGCTTAAGAGTCCTTTATGGAATATTGTGGACACAGCATGAGATTCTGTAGAAATGCAAGCAGTACTTTTAATCAAAACCTGAAGAGGATTTCAACTTGGACTATTGTTTCAGTATTTCCATGCAGCCTATACAAAAAGAGAAGCACACTGGCAAGGTAAAGGACTAGTGAATTTTCCAACAGAAAAAAAGAGACCTCCAAAAAAGGGACCTTCGTTTCAAGAAAACAACGAAGTTATGTGCTAACATAAGCGTAAAGATTTTTATCATTCTACTAGTATTTACTCAAAATATAGTATATTGAAAAAAGGGCTTGTCCTCTACAACATATTGATTTTTAGCAGTGAACTCTGACACACTCACTATTGTCCTGTCTCCTTGAAATTTTAATATAAATAGAAAAGTCTGAAAAAGCAGACACACATATGGGTTTAGAGTAAGAAAAATCAGCTAAGGCCTAAATCTCTGGTTTTGACATTTGAATGAAGGTAGCCACTCACATTCTAGCACACTATTTCTGGTTATACCACAGAGATAATGTAATGAAAGAAAACATTTATCCACATAAACCCTGTGCAAATGGATGCTCCTGTTTGCATTCATTCAGAATACATCAAGCACATGCAAAACTGGGATGAAGCACGCAAGCAACAACATCCATACACTACATATAAATAAAATAATCATTAATAAGATGAAGTATAACTTCATTAACACAAAGGTTTGTAGCTGAAGATCCCTTCCATTGCTGTAGCACAAAAGTTCTAAGTATTCCCCTGTCTCACAGATCATTGCTTTACCAGCTTCATTTATGTATTCACCAGCTCTTCTGTTGTGCCAGAGGAAGATTTGACACCAACCAAATCAGAGTGTTCACTGCCATCCTGTTCCCTTGCTGCACTACTGAACTTACCTTAAAAGCCCCGAAATGGTCTATTGATCACACCCCTCTCTTATTAACTCCTGAGACATAATGATGCTATAATCTATAAAACTCAGGCCCTCTTGAACAGTCCTCAGAACAATCATTACGTTATCCATTCCTCACAGAGCCCTGTAATTGTATTCCAATCTGCAGTGCAATGCAGCAAAAACATTGTTAGGGGAGTTCATTGGAGAAGATTAGAGTTAGTGGGAACACCCAGCTGTCACAGCTCATTCTTTCCAACAGATTCCAAGACAGACTGCCAGAATTTGCCTTACAAATTGTTCCATGCTGCCTTAACAGAGAAAAACTCCAGAAAATGCCTACAGGTTGGAAACTCTACCTCACATTTCTAAGGCACCAGCTGCCCTGAGAACCTGAGGACTGCTCAGGGGTCATGCTCAGTAGTCATCAAACTGTTGGGAACTTAACTTCTTACCCAAACTTGTATGTTTTGGGCAAAGAACGTTACAGAAATTTCCATTTTCCAGAAAACTTAAAAACAACCTGATTTGTCAGTCTGTTTTGGAAGGAGATCAAATTCAAAAAGCTAACTGGAGGTTTTGATTAGCTCTGTGAACATTATATGTCATATGTTCTTGGGTCATGTGCAAATTCTAATAATAAAAAACATTTAGAGACATTCTTTAGCAAGCTTGGTGAGCTATGCATGGCCTACAGTTGATAATGCAAATACAGATACAACTGATTACATCTACTCAGCAGGAAAAAAAAGGGAATGGCAGAGCAATAAAGCCATGCTGATGGAAGGAACCTTTATCTCCTCAAGGCACTGCTGTATGAATACAAAAGCTCAGAAATCGACATTTTCATGCATAGCAGGATATAACATCTAGATAATCTTTCATTTAATTTCACAGGTTCAAAATAATATTCAGTAACCATTTTTCACCAAAATCTAATATTAATAGTAACACACACAAAAAGCTGTTTGGAGGTTCTACTACAGAATTATGGCCACACATCTGCAGGCCTAAGAAAGGCTTCCAACACTGTGTTTGAGTGAAATCTCAGTAGCTGTGAACGGGGTTAGTATTAAAATTCTGAAACACACCTTTTTAAGAAAAGATTTGATCCTAGTAATCCGTTCCTTATTTCATTAAGACAGTGAAAACAAACATGCTAATAGTTCCAAAAGCACAAAGACTGTAAAGAAATGAAGCAATGATGTGCCCAGGTGTCACACCTGAGGCATTTACTAATAATCCAGGAGGTGGTTTGGTTTTTTTTTAGAGAGCCCAAAGAAGAATGCCCATGTTTTAAATTCCTCTCCCCATTGTTACAGCTTGGTAGCAAATGCTGCACTGCATCAAATGCACTAAATATTTATTAAAGTGCTGGAGGAGGAATGAGAGAGCTACCAGTTTATTGTGCAATGTAAAAAACTGATAAACTTCTCTACTGTTCAAGAGAAATTAACTTAGAACAGAGCACACACAACAATCAATTACGTGTGGTTATTCACTGAAAGATGTAAATAATGACTTGTGTATACTGAGTTCTAATCCACAACACAAAGTCAAAAGTATTTCAAAGAGATCCAAAGAAATACTCGTGTACTTCCCATTTCAGACGGACTTCCTTTTCCCTTTCCTGATGAATGCAAGTTGAACCATTCCCCAAAAGTAAACTAATAAACTAAAAAAAGTTTCCCACACAAGAACCCAAGTGCAACTGAGAATTCAAATGCAGCTTTCCCCCAGGCAAACTTCTGTTTAGTAATTACAGTGTTTGGCAAAAGGTTTTGGTTTTTTTTTGAATTGGTAATAATTAGGGTAGGACAACTGTGAGGTGAAACTTCTGAAAAAAACACATCACAAAAACTCCACATGGGCAAACAAATTAGCAATTAAGGCTTTTCAGTTGTCTTCGTTGCAACAGTGTTTTTTTCATTCTCTGTATGGAACGAAGGTATTCTCTCTCTCATACTTTGTGTTCTTTTTCAAGTTGAAACAAAAGATCTGAAATATGAAAGAGGAATTCTTCTACAGAAAAAGCTGTGTTTAAAACAGTATTGGCATTACAAAAAGAACTGATTCCCCCCAAAACCAAACAAACATTTGAACTTATATGACTCATTCTTTCTGTAATAATTATCATCTAGAGGTTTATTACATCTATTATACACTCCATACTGACTGATCAGTGAGCGAAAACCAGAACAATCTTGTTTCTAACAAGCTCTTAGAAATGGCAGTTTTACAATATAGAAGTCATCCCAGAGTTACACAGTTTCATTATGGGTCAGTCCTACTCTCTTCAATATGAATAAAATCAGTTGGACTGTATAGACACCACTATTTAATAAAGTGATTTAATTTACTATCTTTCTGTGGAATTCCTCAATTATGATACAGATATCATCAGGGGTTTTATACTCTATGAATTATACAGAACAGTAAAACCAAAATAAAAGCAAACCACAGTCGCATCAACCACCATCAACATCTCTGTTGGCAAAATTAAACAGGCACTATTAATTAAGGCAGACCTACCATCCAATAAAAAAATTCAGTTCCATATTTACTTCACTCCTTTATGACAGAAACAATCTACCTTTTATGATAAAGTTTCTAACTTTGCAGTGGTTTGACATGCATATCCAACCTTCATGAAAGATGGGTGAAAGATGCAGGAATCAGGAGTTATGACTGAAAACATTAACGCATATCCAATTCTGTGATTACTTATAGTTTCTCAATTAGCATTAAAAAAAAAAAACACAAACCAAACCTAACTGAATTAGGCATTTCAAAGAATTTTCCCAGTGTGCATTTTGATTCCCTACTGCATTAAGCATTCTATGGAAGACAGTCTCTCAGATACACTTCAGGTAGCTCTCAAGCACTCAAGAAACTTCTCAATCATCCATATGTAAAGTTTGTAATTCTCCCTGTTTTAATTATCCCGTTGCACTGCACAAACACGGAGTGTTTTCTGCAAGCCCTGGACAAGCCATTTTGCAAATCCACGAGCGAGGACGCAGCGAGCTTTAGTCCATTACTGTGACAGGTAGTGCTCTTACTAACAACTGCTTTTTACTCCCTCTGACAAATGCGCTCGGTGCCACGGCTGACGTTTGTGTAGTAATCAGGACTGATGGATGGGGACGCCGGTGCTGCCGAAAGTGCCCCCCATTTTAATGCGAGCGATTTGTCAAATGTGCCGCTATCGCGCTGCTGTCAGGCACGGCCAGGAAAGCACTCTGTCATCTCTCCACCTACCAAGGTCACTTTGGCAGCGACAGCACAACTCCACAGTGAAATTTCCATCTTTCCCGGTTATGTGAGCGGCCTGGTCTTCGCAGCGTTTCGTTCATTGCAAAGCAGCCCTTAAAAAAAGTTCTTGCAAAATGCCCTTGTTGCTAAAATGAGAAATTAAAAGATGGAAATAAAAGTACAGATGCCCAGCTAGCTATCAAAACAAACTTGGAGTTTCAGAAATGCAGATTTAGTGTAAATCCCTCCTTGTCAGGTTCTCCCAAGACAGATGTAATTTAAGAATTATTTAACAATCCAAGAACTTTTGTCACCAGAACACCTTAAAATATAAATGCAGCACAGTATGGAACAATGATTAAAAGATCCAAGTCACAAATTGACACAATATGCCTGCGTATCATCATGCAATTTTTAGTAACTTAGAGTTTCAAAAAATAAAACATACAGAAAAAAAAGTAGAACCTGTACTCTCTACCATATAAAATGGGTAACTTTTTCTGCACTAATTTTCATCCAGGAGAATATTACAAGTTTTTTTCCCCCTGAAGTACAGGAGCCTTAGCAGCCTCAAATTCCTTTTTTTTTTTTTTTTAATTATTTTGTGCTTTTTTTTGTGCCAACTCTTAAAAATATAAACACGCCAGTGAGATTTAGATGCTTATGCATTTTACAAATAAGTTATCTATATCTCCACTCACATAAATACTCAGTCTTCAGTGACTAAGGAATTTAAATAAATTAGTTGGGGATTTTAATGCACGATGTGAAAGGTCATACTAAAGGCATTCGTGAAGTAACAGCCTACTGAAAAACAGTGTTTTACAAACCAACCCAGAATGCCATGCATAAGTCATATCATTCTGTCACTTAAAGAAACATAATATGAGGTTTCTCAAGAGGCAGAAAACACATCAGCAGACACACACTTGCCTCCATCTCCTTCCTAAATATGGAGTATTCGCTGCCAAAAACCAAAGCCTGTAAGAAAATACCACTCACAATTTTAAAGACAAAAAAACCCCATAAGATACAGAGGCAGACAGTAGCTGTAATAATAGAAAATGAGGTGAATCAAACCACACGCATCTTCTGCCTACTAGAAAAACCTGAATGGTGTGGGCAGCCCTGCACAAAGTTACTCCCACAGCTACATCCACCCCAATCCTAGTGGCAATTACTTTTGTTTTCAGGGATTGCCAAGATGAAAGAGAGAGAGTCTAGTTCACAAACACTGATGCCAGATGCTTTTTTGCTAGGCATTTCTCCAGAGCTCCAAAAGAACTGACAACAGCTGAGAAAGCCTCTGCTACTGCAAAGTCACTCACGACGCTCCTACTCACATCCTAAACTGCAGAGACCTGGTTGATAAAGCCTTCACAAACTGTAAATGCATTCTCTCTAATCTGAGTGGACATCCACTCGATGACTGTAAAGCAAATACACATTTACTGCTTTAGTCACCACAGGAAAACTGCCCTCTCCCTTTTTCTGTAGCATATCATCACCTCACATCAAAAGAGACTTAAGGATTAAGGAAAAGGGATATTGGAAAGTCAACCAAAAAGGTGTCTGCCCTTTAGTGACAAACGGATCTAGCCCAAGAAGGGCTGTCTCCTGTAGAACACGTTAAACCCCCACCAGGACACTTGACTAGTGTCAAGATCTCTTGCTTTCCTTCTGACCACTTCTTTAATAAAAACCTGGATCAGGCAGTGATCTCAACTTGCTGTGAAATATGTAAACATGCCTCCTGTGCCAGAAGGGCTCTGTTTGGCCGCAAACTGTGGCTTGGCATTACTATAAGCATAGAAGGTGAATAATGACTAAATATCTACATAATTAAGCTTGTCAAAAACATTCCATTCTAGGTCAAATTTATGTGAAGCTTCAGAAAACCATGACAGCAGAACCTGGGAAGACAGTTAAGGACAAATACAATTCCTTGCAAAGGAAGAACTCGTGCCATTTCTTACGTTGAAATCTTAAATAACTCTACATTAGACCAAGAGAGAGTCATCCTGCAATCGTGGGTGAAACCTCTGCTGCCATAAAAGTTCACACAAAATAGTCAGTGTATGACTCTCCAAAAATTACTTCTACAGGTACAGTACAAATGAACAAAAGAAGAGCAGAAAGATACCCCCAACCCCCATTTTCCTTAGGAAATCCGTATCACCACACAAAAGTCAACCAAACCTTTGTGAAATTACAGTAACAACAGGCGTGGGACAGAGAGGAACAGTATTTGTTCTGCTGTACTTTGTGTATGCCCAGAAAATAAAACATAAGAAAGCAGCTGAGCTTGAATGAAAGGACTTCAGAAGCAGCATGGGAGCAAAAAAAACCACCAAAAACCAGGAAAATAAAAACATCGACAGGTGGGAATGGCAAAAACCTAACTGAAGCAAAGATTAATGAAACTGCATGTTGAGAATGTAGGTATGACTATGTATAAATATCTCCTTAATTTACACATATATAAGTATGCAAATCATATAATAAAAATGTTACAGTTTATCAATCACAGTGATGGAAACCTTTTTCCAGTCTCAGGTTACTGTGCCAAGATCTCTCCTCACATGAAAATAAGTGCATTGCAACCAGTTCTCAAAGACAGGCAGCTGCACAGATTACCTTTGGACAACTGTATGTAAAGATGCACAGACACATTTCTAACATAAATAAAAGCACATTGAAAAAAACATACAGATAGAACCCTTTGGGGAAGGGAGGACTTTGGACACAGCTTTAAACAAAAATATTAGCACCACACCAACAGAAATTATGATCATTGAAACAAACTAAAAGAGCAATTTCTAATCTACTGTTATATCAAGGAAACTCAGCATTCCTTATGAAATAGTAAATACTTGTAGTGCCATTCTCACAGATTCCTTGCTAACGCTATTCCCTGTACAGGAAGTGATAAATCTTCCAGTTTCCTCAGCTAAGTGCTTCATACTGCCTATTAAATATTTGAAGACAGTCTAGGAATTATAAAATTATTTTAAAACTTTGAGCTGAAAGAAACCAAAAAACATATAGTCTGAAAGATAAAAGGAAGTATAAACCCAAACTACTATATCACAACTTCGTACAAGATGAAGAGTTTAGTTATACTTATATCTCAGTTCAGTCTGTATTTTAGAAGGAACTAAAAAATTACTCAACAGCAAGTTATTTAGCATGGTAAATAATGGTAAAATGGTAATTACACTGGAGATTTGCCTTAATAAATGAGATGTGAAGGGGTCTTTATTATCCACCCATGAGCATGTAGAATTTAATTAGTTATCACCTATAAATGCTAATACCAGAGCTGCCAATCAATCTCCTACACAGTACCTGAGGAAACTCCCCAAAATATCCGAAGTGAATGCTGAAGAACTCCTTGGTTAGAAAATAGTTAACCCAACAGCATATGGAGAGAAGGAATTCCTCAGAGAGCCTAAAGAAAGAGATGTTTTCATCTCATTACATCTACCTTCATAATTATAACAAACTCATCAGCCTCTAGATGAATACCAGGTATAATCATTTTCCTGCATATTTTCCAAAGCAGGAAACCTAACAAGATATAAATGCTACAGACTAATTTAGGCTATTTGCAGTTCTCATCTCATCTGGAACTGAAATAAGAAGAAAGGTAGTATAGTTAAGCTTAAAATAACTAGATAGAGACTTGGGCTTGTTTATTTACTGTAGTCCTTGCTCAGAGCCAGGCAAGTAACGGGTTTATCCTTTTTAAAGAAGGTAAATGTAGAGCACAGGTAGATTATGGTCTTTAAATAGTACAACCCAATGCAAATAACTAGAGAAGCTGGTATGCTTCTCATCTACCTAAATGGCTGCTTTCATTAAGCCTTTTAAAATACACTAAAAAGGGTGGGGGAAAAAAAAGGCAACAGACCACCACAAAACCAAACACACACACACATATAAATCTGGAAATATTACCCCACCAGAGATTAATTTCACTTACACTGATATGACAAAACAAACAAACCAGGGGATTACATTCACTTGAACAAAATCAATCACATATAAAATACAGTAAAAACAAGAAAATCGGGAAAATCCTGACCCACTCAGCAAAGTGGAGCTCTGCCAGAAATACATTTCTTGGCAAGGCTCTGTGCCCACTAATTAGAGACTGAACCATTTGGGGAAAGTTACTCCGTGTCCTCAGGAATTGATACAGAGCCGTCCAAATCCACCTACCTCTTCAGAAGTGAAATTGTGGTGTTACACATATTGGCACAGACTGGGCTCAGGCAACAGCATCCAAAGCGAATCAGGAGGATTACAGATGAACTGGGGGATAAGGGGTGGGTGTATGTGCACATGCACAACACCTGCTTTGTATTCCCCCCAGAGTGGCACTATTTTTCTTCATTAGCTGACTGTGCTGAAGAGTGTACAAAGCTGCCAAACCTTTGCTTCCACAGTAGCAATGCTGTTCCACAGCTCTGGTGCGAAGAGCCCTGAAGGAAGTTCTAGTCTATCCCCTGACCGCAGCTATTTTTAAGGGCACATCCGAAAATGGGAAACAGTAAGTATGCATGTACCCATCTGACACCAACTGCAAATTTCCTGTTTAATCCCAAATCTTTCATATGTTTTCTTCACAATCTACCTCACAGTACCAATATGGAACTAAAAGGAGGAGAGACACAAGAGCAACCTCAAAGAGCGATCCCAGCAATGACTTGCTCAAACATGCCTCAAGGTTCCTGCTTCACATGCTCAAGAAGGAATTTCCTTCTAGAGAGTCAGCACTTACCACTGCAGGTAAGGTCACCGACAGTGTTTATACTGTCACGAGAAGCGGTATGCACACTAATCTCATTTTGAAGCAATCACACTTACACATTTCTAAGGTCACCAGGGCAGCAGGAGCTCTGCCTGGCCTGATAAGGAAATTGGTTTTTAACATACAAAATGGACTGAAATCTCTTTTAACACTTAATAAGCATAATGGGCATCTTTCAGGTGTGATGTCATTAAAGTATATTAAAGGAGAATCCAGCTTTCTTTTCCTACTTTGCAAGTTAACAAACTTAAATATCATACATTATGAAAGAAGTATTTAAGAATGCTCCTCCTGCCCCAAATCACAAGCAGTATTAACAGATACCAGTGAGCAAAAGCATATGGACGGAGGCAGTTAAAGAGAATTGATACAATCATTTGTATGTTTTGACAAAATATTCAAGAAGTTTAAACACACAACAATTTAAGTTTCATTTCAAATGCTTATTTCTTTGCCAAAAGCATATTTTACACAAACATTCAAGCAAGTATATGCTTTTCATAAATACACAGCTTTTCAAAAATAGCTACTATGGCTGAAGGGCTAAATTTGACCTGAAAATAATAGGTTGAAATCATGCCAGTACAAAGATTTTGTAACTTTTTTGGGTTTTTTACACCCAAAAATACTAGCATAGCAGGTGTCTCACCATCCTTTCTTCCAGCATGCTTTACACTGCCTTTGTGTACTGATTGGGATGCTCAAAAAGGTCAGAAAAGAGAAAGGACACAAAAATAAAAAAAGTGGAGGGAATATCAGACTATCGTAAAACAAGCCCAAGTGCTGACTAATGCTGTAACCACACAGCTGAAAACTGGGCCACGACAGAGAAACGGTGGAGAGGCTGAAAAATTCACAGCCGTCAATAATGTGTAAAATTTGCATTCAATAAAACTGCATAGAGAGGAGGAGTTCAACTTGCAAGCAACAGCTTAATTGGAAAATCTTCTGGAATGAATTCCTGCCCTTAATTCCTCGTGCAGATCAGTGCTCCCGCAGTGCCCCTCGGACAAAGGGCAGTGTTGTTCCAGTGCAGGCGCCCACAGCCCCTTGCCCAGTGCTCGGGGGAACTGCTGGAGATCCCAGCTCGGACACTGAACACTGATGGCACACTGGAGATCCCACCTGTCCCCCTCCAACCATCAGACTCTTTGGAGCTGACTATTATTCTGTGCTAATCTAGTAAAGGAGACTAATAACTTTCCTATTCAGACATCATTCATTATCCTTATTTACCCAAGCCGGCAAAATTTAGCAAGATCCTTCCTTCCAGCCTTTTTAATTACCAAAATTCTACTTGCTTTAAAATACCATAGTCTCCCTTGAGTATTCAGCAGAGCTGAAGATCACCATGGCAATAAGAAAATGGTGCCAGTGTTATCTTGGCACTGACTGTCTACAGATCTCAGGAGACTTAGCACAGGAGAAAATTGAGCTCCCGTAAAAGCAGGAACTCACTCTCTCTAATGATTTTAATACACCTTTTATTTTTATTAATTTGAAGTGAAAGAAGTTGAATAAAATCCCCCAGAACCTTAGAAGCATACACTTTCCTAAATGGACATACATGACACCTAATGAGTTTACTAAGTCGAGGTGAAATCCGTTTTACTCACACAAAAACCCAAGGTCCCACAATTGGCTGGGTACATGGCAAAGTGTTGCCAATGTAAGGGAGTATGAAGAACAACCCACACGAAAACAAAGTTTGAGCAAGAAGATTCTGGAGTTTTTCAGATCCCTTCAGATTTTAGATTCAGGCATGAGATGAAGCTTTTCCCTACAACCACAACATGCCGAAATCTGTGGTTTTGCTGCACAGCCCAGCACTGCCCCTGGCTGGGGTTTGTTTGCTTTCTCCTTATTTTTTTTAACCCCTTCCCTAAACTGTGTCAGGAAGACAAAGACTTTTTATCAGGATTATATCCAACCTAGTGCACAACGCAGTCCCACAACAACTGGCAGCACTACAAACGAGAAGGCAATGTACTGCAGTGACTGCACCCCTGCTCCCAACTTTTAAACTGGCCTTTCTGGAAAAAGCCAACACAGCACAGGAGTACTTCCTGAAGGCCAAGCGCCACACAGACAGCAATGACAACACACAGCAGAACAAGCCACTCCTAAGCCATGCAGGTCAAGAGAGAAACAAAGAGCATCTTCCCTTCCAATTTACTGTAGTGGCAGTAGAACTGCAGCTTACCCTTTTCACACTATCAAACCAGCCCGATACATTCCATTCTTCTGCAGTCAGCAAACAGAACAGTGGGAAAATAGACTATATATCATCCCAATACCCATACACACAAAAGGACAAACTAATTCTCTGCTAGTTGAAAGATGCATTCGAAATTTCAATGAAGAATGAAGATGTTATATTGCAAACATCAGGAGAGGGATTTAACTCCATACAGTGCTGAGTGGAATAATCACTCTGAATTAGCAGACTTCAGTGTGAAAAGAAATTGTCAATTCCCTCAATTCTCATTTTATAAATCTGGTTTCTGATTTCTATGTACCACTCTCTCCATATACATACAGAGTAATTTTGTAAGTGGTTAATATAAACTTGTGCTGACAATATTAGAGTATTGTTTTACAAAGATGTAGTAGGAACAGCAGCACTTCTACTTACAATATATTTTGGGGGAGTGAGCAGAAAGATTAAAGTGGGGAGGCAACAATGACTCTTCCACTTTCTGCATTCTGATGGTCAGAATGCATAAAAGAGCCACATGCAATGTCTGGCTTTCACACAGTCAGAAGTGTCCAGAATAGTCAAATCTTTTATCTGAATCAGATACTTGCTTCAGTCAGTGTCACTTGTGTCTCTAAAAATGCCAGAGCTACCAGGGTACAAATTCATTCACAAATTCAACACAATGTTTTAATTAAAAAAGCAGACATTCTGATGCAGATGGGTTTTTTGTTAATGTAGGTGAAAGGGCTTTTTTTCATCAGAAGGCAGAGAAGGAATAAATATTAAAACACTCCACATGTGCCACCACACAGAATTATTGATACCTGGAGAGCTCTACTTTAATATACAGGTATTGGAAGCACATTGCACAAATCCTGCAGTTGAGGATTTGGAACACAATCCTGAGATGGTACCGGACGCATTTCTACTTTGCAAAAAGGATATTGCATTTCACACCTCTGAATGAATTGAGATCATCATGAATAATATGAAAATAATGGAAGTTCCACTATGAGGTCAGAAAGGCTCATTGCTTACGCAAGCTCTTTCAGCAAGAAATCCAACAAGTTGCATTTGGGATAATGTCTGGTACAGGCAACAGTGTTGAAGTTCCTATAATGAGAAATGCGATACTCTTAGTAAAATTGCTGCAGTTTGACGTGGAAAACAGGAACAGAGACTGTTGTCCTTTGCCAAGCCAGCCTTAAGTATCTAAAAGGTCCAATCACACTGTTCTGCTTGAGCTCAGGACTCCAATTTGTACATCACTGAAAGGATCCTTAGCTGGTCACCAACACACAAAAAATCTCAAGGGCTAATCACCATTTCTTATTTATTAACAGAATTACGAATGGATGGGTTATTTTCCGCCCTCAAAACATGTATTTCAAATAAACATTGTTGGGAGATGATCACTCAGACTTTCCAGACTGGACTTCTGAACTGCTCAGTGTCAAACCGCAGTTCCTGCTGTTCAGAACGACGGAGGGTGGGAGGCAGGAGCAGGATGACACCTTTCAAACTGCTGGGGGCCTCCTGACATTTGCTTAGCAGACCTTTTTGGAAAAAAACCCAGAAATATCTCCTGGATTACAGTTAGAACAAAGATAATCCTGACTCAATTAGCTTATCGGCTTTCCCCCCATGTGGTATGCCAGGATCAGAAAATTGAAAGAAAGAATTAATTAATTTACAGTTATTTTTAGATAATAAGCGGGCATAATCTAGCTCCCCAAATACAAATGGATCCTGCAGGTTATGGTCCCCTGTGCAGTGCAGTCCTGCATTTTGGGTCTCCATTCAAATCCCTGCAACTGAAATCATATTTGGAAAGACTTTTTTTTTTTCCACTTGAAATAAAGAACTGTTCGGTAACAAAAGCATACAGAAAGATAAGGTTAGCTGGATAAAGGTCTTTCAGCAATCAAAATTTTGGTGGGGGGGTTTGAAAGAACCAGATTACTTTTTTTAAAATTTGAATCTTCCTTTTGAGCCAAACTAAAGTAAAATAAAACGGTATTGAGCACTAAGAGAATCAAACATCAATTCAAGAGAACAGCTACTTATTAGAATCAATGATCTTCAACAGTCAGATACACTATTTCGTCACATTACAGAAACTAGATTGCAACCTTTCACTTAAGTTATTGGCCCAGGGTTTAACAACTGATCGCTAAACCTGCAGGAAGGTGATTTCATTCCTGACTATGCCATTCTTTACCTCTGTGTCTATCTACTTCCACCTTCGTCGAGTGCTTCCCCTAAGCACTGCCTTTTTATTTTACAGATTAAAATGAAAATAACTGCATGCTTTATTATGTTCAGCTCTCTTATTTGGGATGAGACACCAACGTTGTTTGTTAATTTAAAATGCAGCTTGTTGGCACAAATGTTTTGTTTGCTTGTTGTTTCCCTTCTCCACCTCTCTGACATATGTCAAATGTTTAAACAACATGGTCTTGATGGCAGATTAATGTTAGTACTTAAAATACGAGGTCAGCATTCTGATGCAAAAAGCAAACTGAAAAAATGTAATTGTTTTAAAGCGTTTTTTAAAAATAGTTTACGTTTAATCACAGTGTATTTAAATGAAAATAACATTCATATTTGAAAAAAAACAAGACACAAAAACCATAAATCCATGCCAGCACTTTCAGTTTATAATACATTCTAAACCGGCAGGTTAGAAGCATATAAACAAGAATATAATAGTATAGGTTTGAAATAAAAAAGTTGTAATGAGAGGTCTTCTGTAAAAAAGGCCTTCTAACGGCTATATTCCCAATTAGTGCTGCACCACAAAACATAATCTGGTGTATAAAACGAGGTTATCAAATTAAAAGTGGGTTGTGTCCTAGGAAGTAATCAAACCATGACAGTGTGCTAATACATCACAAGTGAGAAAACCTGTTAGATACACAAAATCACCCTGTCAGATACAAAAACCAGCTTTAACCAAATGGATTAAGGCTGAAGATAATTCATTTATCTACTGATCATTACAACTCTGAAAAAAATTAGTCTTCATATGTCTTCAGTATTTCACTCCAGCTACTCTCTTGTGCATCACAAGGCAGAGTCAAACCCTTCTTACTCTTGTGATGGTCATTACACACATTTCCTTTGTTCACACAAAACTATGAGCAGGAGTCCTCTAAAACTGCCTTTTATTACAGTTTTGTGGTTAAAATTATTTTTTTTGGCAACAATTGTATTGTCAAACCTTATTTACTTATCTTCATTGTATAGTTCAGAGCATGCAAATAAATTGGGATCCAGACCAGCACTGCTACTTAGTGATTTTTTTGGTTTACTGTGTTCTGAAAGGATGTAGCAAAATTCTGAAATTAAAACAAAATTCAAATATAGAAAGGTAATATATACCCCCTCATTCTACTGTCATCATGCAGGTCCTTCTGATTAGAACAAAGATTCTTTCTGAGTTTTAGCAGAAAAAAGCCGTTTTCTAAAGTAAGCACATTTCTGCTTGTGGAACCTTATTAAATATTGGTTCATAAGCAAGATGCAAACCCTTAAAATATTTAGATACTGTATCTTTATGAAAGTAGGTTATAATTAGATTATTAACTCAGGGGAGGAGATCATACCTTCCCACATATTTGTTCAGCACTTACCAGAAGGAGACTTTGACCTACGGAGACATCTGGACTCTACCCAGTGAAGAAGAGGGTACTTTCAGGAGGGAAAAGAGTTTGCTGACAAATCAGTTGATTTGGTTCCAGCTATAACACTGACCTACTTGTGGAGCATACTGCAAGGCATTTAGATTTCACCACTGGTAATAGAGAACAGAACTTATCTACTTCACCATAAAGAAACTGGGTTACTGGTCCCTGATTGTATATTTTCAGTCGGCGGATTACCCAGGTGCAACTCTTACAGCGTACAAATTCAGGCTCTCTCTTTCCAACATTCTTAGGGAGGATGAACAATTGTGATATTCCAACTGATCCCGTTTCTCCAAAACCCAGAATTACCAGTGACAGAGAACAGATCTGGCCAAATGGGATAAAAGTATTCGTGTGTAACAACTGCAAGGACCCACAAACTGAACCGAGGGAAGACTGCAAAGATGATTTTATTAACATTTTATAATTAATACTTATTTAATTAATATGTATATTTAAATTAATATTTATAGAGCACTTGATCTGAAGTGCTTCTGTACGGATCTCTCTCTTTTGCTTTCTTGAGCTCTGTTATCAAACATGCAAAAGGCATAAATAAACACAGGTAGGATGTAAGAAGCTGCTCACATGACTATTACTCATTGAGCTTTAGGCACAAGTCCATTTCTCTTCTATGAGATTCTGCTCTAGCCCTTCTTAGTATTTCCATGCAAGATCTCGCTATTCATAATAAAGCCAACTGTTGTCTTTATAGGCAGCACTGTGGAAGAACCAAACACAAACACTGAAGAAAACCAAGAAAAACCAGTTATGAAGACTCTAAGCCTTACCAGTATCTTCTGATTTCTTAAATAAATAAATAAATAAAGGTAAAGTAGCTGCCTTGAATAAAAATCCCTTTTATCTTTATTTGAAAAGGAAAATATTAGCTAGGAGCATCTCATGAATCAAACTAATCCCAACTCAATATGGTATGCACATCAGCGTATCAGATACTGTTTATCTGAAAAGTTACACTGACAAGTCCCTCTCAGTTCCATCTTGCAGTATCTGTTTGAAATCTTCCCCTTTTTGATCCTGTTCTCAAATCAGAAGCGAGTTGCCTCTAGCATTTGAAATTTAGCTGTCAAATCAATCTCCATAAAACACTTGGGGGAAAGAAAAAAATCATAGCAGGTGCTGAGAAAGTTCCACACTGGCCTCGTGCGCAAGTGAAGGCACACAAAACCTCTGCACATGACTTTTTCTACTCCCACTTAATACCTATTAATGCTTCATATTCCTTTCTACTGTGAACTTTAAAGAAATTATTCCTCTAGTAAGAAGTACTATCATTGGAGGGAGCTTTTACAGATCAAAATAGGCATTCCAAGTACAGAAGTTCCACTCTCACCACTTGTTTTCTTCTCGTTGGCTTTACGTTTTGGTTTACACTTTCCACATGGAAGTTATGAGGAAAAGAATAAGGTGCTTTCATGTTTTTGGAAACCAATCAGAATATTATAGTATCAATGCAATTAAATAATTAAAAATATAATGATCTTCTCTGAAGAAGTATTTCAATATACCACTTGGCATAATGATTGCAATTGAAAACCCTTCTAGACCACAGCCTACTTGGCACTTGTTTATTAACTTCTTCATTTCTATTCTGTTTACAAAGTGGAGGCAATGAAGGAAATCTCGAGGGGTTTTGGTGTTTTTTTTTGGGGGAGGTGGGGGCTAGTTCTGGTTGCAGCCACTTTCCCTGCAATAAGGAAAAGATTCCAATGGAATGATAAAGGACTCACTGTTACACTATTACAGGAGCTGAATTGCATTAACCCCTGCCCTTCCCCATTGTACTTGCTGCCCACTGAAAACAACAACAGAATTACTAAAATCCCACACTCTCTAATGGGATGATAATAGGATTCAGAGGCCATTAGGGTAAAGGCAATCCATATTTTACAGTTTAATAAGCTCTTGCTGAAGATGCTGGATCCCTCTTCAAAGGCAACAATTACTGATTTAGTATTAACAAATCCTCAACTGTCAAGACTGCAGAATGCATTCAAGATGAAGTCAACAGCTTACAGTGACAGACTTTAAAAATGTGTGTAGAAAAATGAAATCATTTAAATTGAAATAATTTGTAATTTTACAGTGATACTGGTTATTACTGTCATTTCATATTTCTTTAGATCAAAATGTCATGGTTACTCAAGTTTGCACATAATTCTCTCAAAGTTCTGTGGTGTTTGTTTTAGAAGGCAAGCACTTTTGTCCTGTTTTCTAAGCATACACCTCTTGTCACAAGGAAATAAAACACCGAATACAGAACTATGGGACCAATTGAGTAATGAAATCAATTTCTCATCACAAATAATCACACAGACAATTTTTTAATATTATCATTACCTACTAGGCCGTAGATTCAAAAGAACCCATCATTTTCTAATAGCATGCTTTGAAATGTAAGGTGAAAAACACAAACCTACTCTGTCTGCTGAAAACTATTCTTTAAAAACACCATTCTATTTATCTTTGAAAAGTGAACGTGCTGAAGATTTTCCTAGAAGATTTTAAGAAAGCATCATCTTATCTATATTTTTGCTGTATCCACTTACTCCCTGTTCCCTCGTGTAACTGACTGGGGATATTAAGAACAGCCCACAAAAGATCCAGTCCACTCCTTGCATTCCTGAAACCAAAAACATGCCTCCACTTAGATACCCACCAAAAGTGCTGTTGGATCTAAAATCCTGCTTTCCACTATTCTTTTGTTTACACTTCTAGAAGGGGGAAAAAAAAATCCCAATGAAAATAGATGTGTTTTTTTTAGGAGCAATATTTCTGAAACTCAGTTTTGCCCCCACAGTCATACAGTTCTCAGTCATGTAGAAAAGAACCACTGGATCCAAAAATACAGACCACTGCTGTTATAACATAATGATTTTGTGCCTGAAAGCTCATAATCAGACAAACACAACAACAGGAAAGCAAAATAAAATCTATCATCATAAAACAACTAAAACTAAAGGCCTGCCAATCATTTCAGACTGAGGGAGTCAATTCTTCACCATTTATAGAAGCAGCTTTTATCTTTTGGTTATATTAACTTCAACTGCTCTTCAGCTTATACAGATAAACTGTGAGAACAGGTTCTTCAGCATCCATTCCAGCACACTCTGTAAATTCTGAGAGGCCAGACTAGTTTCTTGGTTTTTAATAATGAATCCAAGTACATCTTTCATTACCTCCACAGTTTTATGTTAAAAGCATACATTTAATGAAAATTGACTTGGTAGTTTTCCTGCTTCTCCAAAAGTAGATACACTGAAGTTTTGAGCTCCACTTCCACATCTTTGCTTTGTCACATCTAATGCTTAAAGAAAGTTTTCAGTACATTCAAAGAACAATGGGGGAAGAAAACCAGAATGATTCCTGAAACAATTAAAATAAGTTTGTACACTACTTTGAAAGATCCCTTCCAGAGTAACTAGGGACATCTGAGGTTTCTGAAGCATAGCTTGCAGGAAAACTAACAAAAATAACAAATAAAAAAGGAACTGATGACCTAACTAATTCTATGAGAGGAACTGCCCTATCACAGTGCAAAGCATAACTACAACATAAACAGAAGAAAGATATCAAATACCACCCAAATAGCATCTTTGAAGAGAGAAACAGAGAGCATATAAACCACTCATTTCTAAGGACCTTTTTATATAGATAAATTTAACACCTAACTAGATTTAAATCCAACCACTTTGTTTACAATACAACACTACACATGGGTCATTGTAACACAGACTGACTCTGGAATCAGAATGTGGGCTTTTTTTATTTTAAATAGTGAGGTTGGGCAGCAACTGTCAGCATCTGCAAAGACACTAAAACCCACGTGTAACCACAGTGGTGTGGAGAGAGTGCCAAATGCATGTCCACACACTTTCCCAGGCAAGTGGGCCCTGAAAGGACCTATGTTGCAGCACAATCATTTATCCAACTGAGCAATATTTTGTGTGCTATGGATGCACACCACCCAGTTCCACTTTTTAAGAATTGCTGTATTTTCTTTCTGGACTAAAGGTGAAAAACTCTAGATTGGTGGTTGGTGAATGAATGCTTGGTGAGTATGAGTAAGTTTTACAAGTGTTTTAATTTCAGATGTTTCTTAAGAAGATGAGGAAAAATACCATGTTAGTAAAAACAAAGAAGGAAAAACCCCAGAACCTAGACAATGTTGAAACCAAACACGCCCAGCAGGTGCCATTGTGGCATTGTGCCTATGAATCAACACAACTGAATCCTTGCTAGCAGAATGCCATCAGATCAATGAAGCCTATTATCTGTGTTCACTACAGTGGACTTGGGTTCCTGTATCCTCTTGGTCCAATGCTGACTAAAAAAAAAAATAAATCAGTGCCACAAGGTAATGAAACAGTTTATCATTCTCCTCCAGAAAATAAAAGGAAACATAGAACAGCATACTTTTGTATGCTTCAGAAACAGAGGGGCTGGAGCAGACCCAGAGAAGGGAACAGAGCTGGGGAAGGGTCTGGAGATCCAGGAGAGGCTGAGGGAGCTGGGGGGGCTCAGCCTGGAGAAAAGGAGGCTCAGGGGACCTTCTCTCTCTCTCTGCAACTCCCTGACAGGAGCGGGGAGCCAGGAGGGGTCAGGCCTGCTCCCAGGGAACAAGGGACAGGATGAGAGGAAACAGCCTCAAGTTGCCCTAAGAGAGGTTCAGGTTGGACATCAGGAAGAATTTCTTCACCAAAAGGGTAGTCAGACATTGGAAGGGGCCGTCCAGGGAGGTGGTGGAGTCACCATCCCTGGAGGTGTTCAAGAGACAACTGGACACGGCATTAGTGCTCTGGTGTAGTCGACACGGTGGTGTTGGGCCATAGGCTGGGCTCGATAATCTTAGGGGTCTTTTCCAGCCTAAATGATTCTATGAAAGCAGTTTTAAAAAAAGTAACTAGAACCTTCAACCACAAGTGATCAGTTCATTCAGAAGATTTCATGTCAGAAGGTGGTGAACAAGTATAAAACTATTAATTTTTTAAGGCTGGCCATGGCTAACTGTGTAACAGTGAAAAGAAAATGTGTTGCCTGCACTGGAGCCCTGATCTGCTTCGCATTTGACATATGCTCTCTCAAAAAACCATTTTAATTTGTATTTCAGTCATTCTAAAAGATCCTCTCAGAAAAGGTAGGAAAGGAGATGTAATATAATGAGCTGTAATACAATAATCACGGTTTGGATTTCTGTCAAGTTCCTTAGAACGCAAATGAGCATTTATCACGAATTTGCCCAAAACAAACAATTTACACTCATTTCCGCAACAAGACAGACATGATTCTCTTCCATTCAGCTCTTTGTTAACTCTGATTAATTACTTCACTTCCAAATTTCATTAGAAACCTATTCATCTTTTCTAGGTAGCAACAACTGATATGCAGCATCTCCAAGTCTCACATTAGAAACCCGAATATCTGCCCATTCCTTACATTCTACTGACCTCTAGAGACTGTATGTATATATGTATAGCACATATACATTATTTATGTCCATGTACACATACTAGAGCAGTAGTACAATAGACTGACCTGAGAGGAATCTCCATGCAGTATTTGATGTTACAGTTTTTACTCTAATCACACATTGTTCTTGGAAACGTTCCCTTTCCTGTGTTTTCTAGACATGCAAAGTCTCTTGCTTTTATTCCCTCTCTTCTCTTTGTGTCCTTCCAACACAAACACACCATGCCTTATCTGCTGTGTACAGAATTAGGCTACAAGTACAATTATCAATATAAATATTGAGACAATCCAGGTTTCATTTAGGCATGAATACCTGCTGGGCAGGGAGTGCTACAAACCAGACACCCTGACTTACTGAAAAACAGCCCTTATTGTATGTGGGGAGAGGAGACCAGTCTCTCACAACTCACGATCAACACTTCTTCCCCCCACCAAATGATAGCATCTTGCAGCAGATTCCTTGTCTCCCTTTTGCTGCCAGGGAAAAAAAAAATGCACAAAAGCCTGTGTTGGGGTTGACATTTAAACCAAGCAGAAAAGGCTGAAGGAGTTGAATTTGTCATCTAAAACCTATTCAAAATAGACATGAATCTAATAATAAAGAGAAACGAGGGGAACAGAAGAGACTGTGTTCTTCCCTAACAATGTTAGAATAACCACCATTGTTAAGAGCCAGTGCTTGGTAATGGTGTGTGGTCTAACAAAAAAAAAAACCAAAACATTACCACAAATATACACAAAATTAACATGTGAAATCTGAAAGGCACATACTTTGTATTCAGTTCTATATCAAAACTCCTGAAAACATACACTGGGTTTTCTAACACTGCTAATGTTCTATAGAGGACCACTCACAAGATACTGCAAACTCCAAAAGGTACATTTAGGAGGAGGATCTGAAAAAAATGCCCTACTTCAAAAAGCTTTAGCTAAATAGCTTTTTCACTTTTTTTTTTTTCCACTTTGAGGGAGGGGAGATAAAGCCTTCTAATCTTTAATGCAATGTTTTACAGTCTTATAATCGTATTGCATGTGATAACAGAATACAAATTTTATTTGATTTGGAATCAGCTATGAGCTACAGGTTGAATTTTATTAAATCAATATAAGCTACAGATAGCAACTGAGCTCTGTATCTTCAAAAATTGCATGCACAGAGTAAGAACTGTGTTAGCTAAATATATTCTACACAAAAAGCCCCTTATATCCATTACTGGAAGTTACTCAGGAGTTACTGCAGCATAAACAAGGAAAATATATACATCCATGTCTTTGCCTTTAGATTAAGATGTCTTCATTGCCAAATCCTATTTCTATTTTTTTTACATTATTTTTATTCACCTTCTTATTCACCTATTTTAATAAGACTATCATAGTGATGGAACAAATGATATAGATGTATTTGAAACAAGCTTCACAAATAAGTCATTAAATTACTATTATCTGCAGTACATTTTCTTACGTACATATCACAGCTTTATATTTCAGTAGCTTACTGCAGACTCCTAGACATCCACTCTCCCTCTGCTCCAATAACGTGAGACTAGGTATGTATTTTTAAATTTCAAATGGGCTTAAATTAAAATACATGGATTCAGATTTTTGTGTTTGTTTATACATAAATAAGCATCCAGAGACAAACCTAGAAAGACAGTGCTGCTGCTACTGGAAATTGTGGCACTAAACTCAATTGTGGCCAGAATTATTTACCCTATTCAGCTATTCTGAGCTTTCCACAGTGTACTCCTAAATAAAATTCCAGTATACAAGTGCTTTTGCTTTTCTCTTCATGACTTTGAGAACTGAGAAACACAAAGATAAAGGTTTATTCCTTGGGGCTATATTGTGTCATAAGCCTTTAAACTGAATTTGCCAATGTTTCCAACAGGGAATTCTCTTTAGAAACTCATGACATATTACAATCTTTTAAACTAAATTGCGTACCATTTCATTGAACTGACAAGTCTGAGGGTAAACTGAAGTGGGGAAGGTACGAGAACATAATTCTGGTGATGTTCTCAGAGGCCACAGTCAGGCTTAGTTTTCTGAATGACACAGAAGTGTAAAAACGTAAAAGTGCCCGTGAACTCTTGGCCATGCCCAACTGAGATGCACAACCTTCAATGGTCATGGCTAATTGTCCCTAAAACATTAGGAACTACTAAGTCTGAGGAAAAAAAACCACCCCACAACTACATGACTACTCAATAAATATATAAAACATTGACATCTCCTAAACCACCCTCATGAAACGCAGAAAGATTTTACTTCTGCATATAAAGTATGCAAACAGTTTTCTGAAGGTTGTGAGTAGGTACACAGTTGTCAACTTCAGCAATAAATTAAAGAAGCAGAACATTAAGGAAAACCCCTGCTGGCAACAGCAAACCTGTGCAGGAGAAAACCCAAAACATCAACCTAAAGCTTGTCAGATTAAAGAAATTTTGATGCACACATCCGCAAAACCTCATGAAAATAGTAAACACAAACTACAATAAATAAATAACCTACAATGCAAATGACATGGGAGACTGACTGTAGAGATCCGCCACACATTTTTCTATCTGCATTTTTTTCCAATTATAAGCAGAAGCTGAAATTTTCTTACATGCTAAGTGGCAAACCAAATAAAGCCACACTGCTATGGATTATAAACTTCAGCAAAACATAGTCATTTTAATTCTAAAAACTGAAATCTCTTCTCTAAATGAGCTGCAAATAATTCTTGTGGTTTTTTTATTTAAGGTACAAATAGGTACAAACCACTTGCACGCACAGAGATCACATTTTCATAATGAGTAGCCTAAGTTTTGCATGTTTACTCTGCTTTACATGAAAAGCTGGGATTAAAGAAACCAACATAACACCCATTAGTGTTTTGAATTTGAAAGCAGTTACGGTTGATGATCACCTCCAAAAATAAATATTCCCACAGATAGAGGTCAGTGGTTGCCTGAAATTGCATCAGTTAGTGCCTGTATACTAAAATCCTCATGTCCTTTGGGACTGCTTTATCATTTTATCAGATTAGTTAATAAAACAATAGTTTTAGCAGAGCACCACAGTTTTTTATTCTCACATTTGCCATTAGGTACTCTACAATTTATTGATCTGAGACTCATCATAGGGTTTCTCTCAGAATTTAATCACATAAGAAGATGGTAACTCACAATTGTTCATAGTTTTACAAAAGTACACATAAAATAATGTACAAATTAAGCGAGAGTACTTTTTTGGTCTTCTAATTATCCTATGCGTTGATTTGGCAAGCTCTTGCTGTTCTCAAAGGAAAGCAACTTCATTGAACTGGAATTCTAATTTTGAAGTTGCATGCATTTAATTTCCTAATATATAATTAAACATTTCTATTTTGTGGCTGCATTGGGGAAAAAAAAGACAAAAACCAAACTACTAACTTTCAGGGATAGTCTTTCACCACTTCCTCTAATAAAACACACATGTCAAACAACATTAATACTAGTGATAACATTTGAAAAGAGGGAAGTAAAAACTAAAAACCTTAAAGGAAGATAGATGCTTGTATCTACATGTGCCTCATTTCAGCACATGTATCTCCTCAGGTTTTCAGACGGAATAGCACCTATGATAATGATGTAAAAAATTACTGGTCCCATATTATGAAACTACCAGCAGCCTTGAGGTTTTTCTTTGGCTTTTGTAATCTCACTGCATTTCTTTCTCTGGATGAAGTAATCTTTACTTTGCTCTCCAGCAACATCTACTGGAACATCAGTAAAATGCTGCTATTTCTATTAATCACCCATTTAACATCTAGTAGGGCAGAGTTAGCAAATGCCAAGGGGAGAGAGGAATCCTCTGCAATTCTGATCCTGCATTCTGAGCTCAAACAGATCAAGGTGGCTTATCTTCAACCTTCTAGTTTCCTGCCATTTCATAAGGAACAAAGTCTTCATGACTAATTCCTATCAAAAGCCATCTACCACCTATACACTTTATTTAAGTCACAAAATGTCACTTAAAGTACCACGCTACATCCAGGACTTTAATCTTTGTCAGAGAAGTTACTCTTAATTTCAGTTTGATCACAGAACTGAAGCATGAAGAGAGCTTGGAAGAACACATAGAAACATACGGGAAGGTGAAACAGAGCTGTAGTGGCAATTCCAATGCCAAATAATAAACAGGTTCAGCAAGTGAAGAAGTAAAAATGTCCACAACAAAACAGTGAAACATTTACGAGTTCTCTTGTCTGATTTCAGGTCCTCAGGAAAAAAAAAAATAAAATCTGTCCCTTTCTGTGAGATGAACACGTCTGATTAACTACCACTGAAGGTAAGTCCTAAGGCGTGAGCTCCCTCCTCACTGCTGGGAGACTCAGCTTCCCTGGGGGCTCGCTCCTGCTCAGCTCTGTGGTGGCTTGTCACTGCCTATCCTGTAGGATCAGCCACTGTAAACGTTTACAGAAAGCACTGCCACGGAATTTTGCAAGGTCCGGAGCCCTGCGCACTCGGAGGGCTGCAAGCAGGGCTGAGGCACTGGGGGAAACTTGCGTAAAGACTAAAGTTCTCAAGTACACACGCTCATTTCAACCCACAGCATGATCATTTGGGGGTCTGCAACGCGAAATTCTGCCTATCAAACGCTGTTTACTCCCTGACAGCTTACCAAGTTAGCTTCTCACGGCTCTGCTTTCAGAGCCAGCTAGTAAGTCCTCCGCTTCACAATAAACTCTGGCCACTACAATATTATTTGCTTTCCTCTAAAGCCCTAATAGCGGTCTAACTGTCCTTGACTGCTTGTTCACTTTTCAGTGTGACAATGAAACTGCTGCTCAAAATCCCTTCTTCCTATTCTGAATCTCAGTTTGTTAATACAGGGAGCAACTGTAAAACATAGGAGAGAAAAAAAGGCACCAAAGCCACTGAAGAGCAGGAATAGAAGTCCCAGTAGTTAAATATATTAGTTGTGAATAAAAGGCACTTATCAGCATGTAAAATTTTAAAAGTAATTAAAATTATTTTTGCCTTTTGCAATCCCTATAAAGCCTCCGTGTATTTTTATGGAGAATAAAAGGGCATGTTTCCCAAAACCACAAACCCTTTCGGCTACAGAATTTCATATTATCACCAGACTTAAGTTCATAGGGTTTGTGTGATAAATTAGCTCCTCTCAATAACTGTTAAAACAGAAAGCCCTTTATTGTAATCCAAGTGCACTTGTGGACAGCACTTTCAGAGTTAACTCCATTTGACAACTGACATAAATCCATTATTCTAATTTGGTGATTGCTTTACTAAACACAGATGCATTTTATGAGTTTTAGTCACGTATTTCATTCAGGATGCTACTTAATCTCAATTTACAAAACATAAACACGAAATAGGTTTTACAGTATGTCTAAAAGGGTAGAGCTATTCATCTGACGAAATGCCAGGCAAACAAACCATATTCACCTAGACCTAAACTCAAGGCTGGATTTTGCCTTATACAATAAATAGTAAATAAGTAAATTATTATTTTTTTTTAGTTTAGCTGTTGCAATCAAATTGCAGAAGGCAAGCTCCCCGAGGGTTATAAGACTCAAAAAGCTTCTCTTACACTGAGATTTAAGCACTGAATTTAACCTTAAGCAAAGTCCAGCTTTCACAAAAGCTGGCTCTCTGATTTATTTTGATACACAGAAAAAAAGGGGGGGGGAACAAGCATTCAGTGTGAATACAGCATCCTCCCAACCCCATTTCTAATTCAATATATAGCACATATTTTACATCTTAAACAAAAGGAATCTGATACAACACCGATGCTGCCTCTTGCTGCAGTTGCTCGCCTCAGTTACAGAACGCTGGAAATCTACCGCTCCGACCGAGCACTCCATAAAACATTCGGATTCAGACACTTCTTACCTGCCTCAGCTGAAGGCTTCCTTCCCTTGTTAGCAGTATGAAGCATCCTCTAGCCTTCCCAATCCTTAGCACCGGCCTCAAATTGCACAGCTAAGTCCCTTTTTTTTTTTTTTCCTGCAGAAGAAGGCTTATTCGAAGTGATTAGTTTTTGTTGTCCCTTTTAAGTCCCTCCTGCGGGAAAGAGCCGGCGAGCGATGTGACGCCACCTTTTAATCTTTTGCGAGAGTGAAAAGGCAGAAAAGGAGCGCTCGATCAAACTGAGCTTCACACATGACTAAAACTCGGCGGAGAGGCTGCGAGCTCTGGCTGAAGCACCACTAGGCGTGAGTGTAAGAACAGAGAAGAGGAGAGAGTCAATGAAATGTGACAACGTATGTGCATCAAAGACGGGGGAAAGAGGGAGAGAACAATGAGAGAGAGATCGCGACAGCAACGAGGGGAAGAGAAAGAATGAGAATGGGAGGGGGAACGAGCATGAAGAAAAGAGGAGAGTTTTGGAGCAACGAATTCGCAGAATAAAGCCAAAGTGTCTGGCAGCTTCTGTTTTTATCTCAGTGAGCATGACATACTGCCTCTCTCATTTAGCGACACATTCTTGTCTCTTCCAGGTTTGAAAACTGAGATAATCACAGTGTGTGCCTGTTTTCGCCTGGCTGGCAGACTCGTGTGCAGTATACCTGAGATCCCCCGACCATCTTCTAGAGATGCATTTATGTGCAATTAAGTTCATACATTCATTAGGGAAGAGACCACCCCCTACACCCCCAAAAAGCAGAAGCTGCTAATTTCTACATCAATATACAATATAGTTTAACCGGCAGATGGAATTCTACTTATAACTACTAACAAACTGCCACTGATAAACAAATGACTGAACAAATGTTTAACATTAATAACTGAGTTTTCATAGCAGCAAAACATATTAGCATCGATAAATCTGTTTTTAAAAAATGGCATTTCAGACACTTTATTCTATTTACCTTGTAATTTTGAGATGAAGTTGCATTAAGTAGTAGGAAAAGCAAAAATGTGACCTGGAACTAACATTTTTAAAGGAATCCATCAGAGGTACTTTCAGAATTCCAATATTTGTAAAAGGAATTACAAGCTAAAATCTAAATTTAAAATTTTGAAGTTAATTATGAATTCCTACTCATTTAGAAAAGGTCTAAGTCCTCATACAAGTCCACACTAAGTCTTCATTTTCATGCAAGATGCGGGTGGGATGTGTGTATGGATGGTTTGGTTGGTGGTTTTTTTCTAAGTACAGATACCATCTGTAACATCAGGACAGCTTCTATAATTCACTTTTTTTAACCTTTTACCTTTTCATGGTAAAGGCAAATAGGCTTTTTGCCAACTGGCAACTGGTCAGCTGGCCCAAAGCACACATGGCACTTGTCTGCAGAACTGACACAAGTCCACGGTCAGACCTGGCTGTTACATGGAGATCTGAACAAACCTGCAAAAGAACACATTTTCTTTGCTGCAGCACCCTATTCGGGCCTTCCCTTGGATCCTACCACCTCAACTCAGGGAAAAGGAAGGACTATGTCAGTGAGATGCTGGAAATCTGGACCTAGACCTGAACTGTCCAGCACACTGCTGTGTGAGCTCATGCAAGTCACACAGTGCTACCTTTGGGCATCCATGTTTTAAGATACACAGCTAGCTTAAAAAAAACCCCAACCTGTTTTAAGAGCTGTACATAATTCAGTATCCTCTTTTGTAAGGGTTTTCCAGTTCCAAAGATGAGTTCACAAATGACTATCAGGGTATCAGCGGTCCATTTCAACACTGAGTACTTAGGTATCATTATTGTACCACAAAACTTTCAAGAACTGATGTTTTGCTGTGTGTGCTAGCCTCCAGAATCTCACCAGAAACCATCATATTAAGCTCTGGACAGATGGAATCCAGTTTTCATATTTGTATAGCAAGACTTGGAAAACAAATCTTAAAGCTTGCAAACTGTCCCAAACCCCAACACACACTGATAAATTGATTGTTTTTTGTCCCCTTGGCACTGGCAATACACTGACATAAATACAGATCCATTAAAATCAGGTTCTCACTAACCTTGTGCCATCTTCAAAATGTGAGCTTAAAGTAAAATTTACCATAAGGAGAAAAATATTAGTAAGAACAATGGGCTTTTAAACCTCTCTCCCCACAGTATTAGCCTGATCTAGCACTGGAGCAGTCTGTGTGATAGATCAAGCATTTCTCCTTGCTCTGCTGGTGTAACCTATCTAATGGTTCCTTATGCTGTTTCAAAAGCCTCCCGTTTTATGGAAATAAATACCACCTGAAAATTCAGGGGACAGTAAGATGAGAGCGAAATAGAGATCCATGTGGTCAGTTACTGCAAATTTTTCCAGAGTATTATTAGTAAATATCCTAAAGGAAGTGCCTGTCTCCTTTTTAAAAAGAAAACGAGCAAAAAGAAGTTCCAAGTTCCTATAAGAAGCCCCTCTGCCCATGCAGTGTGTGCTTAGGCCTGTGCACACTTAAAATGAATAACGGGAACAATTAAGGAAGAGATCTTTCCTGTTTCCCATTAATTTTGTATTTTCTCATCCTTACTGGTAAATTGTTTTACTCATGGAAGACTTGATAAGAAGTTTCCACATCTCTTACACTGTACTAGATTAGATCCATGACAACAACTTCCAAAAAATGCAAACACATATATTTATACTACCAGAAGTATTTATTCATCCTCACAGGCCTATCTACAAATTCACAATGGAATCAAGCCCCTGCATTTGCATCCAGGGTCAATGAAACACTTGAAAACATGCATGCAGTTTGTTTTCATGGCAGATGTAAGATTGTGTGGCTAAAACTCAGCATAAACTTGTACATGGAATAAATAAATTGTTTTCTACAAGAACTGACCTTGTGTTTGAACTAAAAACGTTTGGACACTGAACTGCTTGACTCCTAACAGCTCCAGTGAGCAAAGCAAGTCATTGTCCTATGGAAGTAAGTTATTCTATAAATCAGCAACATTTCCATAAGACAGGCAAGGCTTTGACGAACATGAATGTGAAAACTCTATTTTACTGCTGTTGAATGTGCTTCCACTTAAACTTCTTCAAGCAGTACTCCAGGAGCGTACTAGCACCACACCAGAAAACATTACAAATAACACAGAAATGTACTCGTAATGCCATTTTGTGCAGAGATATAAATAACTGATTCCCAGCCCCTTTTTTTTTTTTTAACACTTTCACCATTACAGAGAAAATAACTAAATCAGAGCTTTCCCTCGATCTTACCCGAGGAAGCCAAGCCAAGTTCAAGTTTAATCACAAAAAACCTCTTAATCCATTACTTGTCTACTCTACTAGAAATCTGGATCATTCTTCTGTTTGCTTTAGGTCTCGGAAGCCATTAGCCTGCATGCAAACACATACCCTGTGACTTGAAACTTGTGTAGTAACAAAGCAGTTTAAGAACATTCAACACATTGCATTGTTCAGTGGTGCTGGATCCCCACGGCCCCCTCCCAGGAAAACACAGTGTTATCTAGACCATGGAGCACCATGACAGCAAATTATGGGGAAATAAAGTGGCAAATGACTGCCAAAGTGCTCACACCTATCTCAGGGACTACTGGCCAGAAACACTCTGACTTTGGAGCTAAATGAAAGCTTCTGGCTATTCAAAAGAGCTAATGACCACTTCCTCTTAGCAATATCCTCCTGTATTTTACATCTAGCAAAGACTTTCTTTGCCAATGTGTCTTGGGTGACACAAACACAGAACTAATTTCTCCAACCTTTTGGTTTTGTTTCTTCTGTTTCAGACCTGAAGAAAGACTGTGTCTGAAAGCACTTTTTTTTTTTTCAGTTACATCCACTGATTTAATAAAGCATACCACCTTTTTCCCCCCACAAACCCCGTTCCAATAATACCTTTGGACCTCTTACACCACAACCACTATACAAACAAGTAGAACAGCAGAGGGATTACCTTCATCCCTCCCCACTCACCATTCCCTAGAGTGATCTGCTCACTGCTCAGAGCAAATACAAAGAGCAGCACATGGGCTAGAACTGAGGAAGAGCACACAAGAAAACCCCTTGTGTCTTATATTGTCTATACTTAACTTCCCAGCATCCCATTTACAATAAGAAATGCACTTGGTGTGGTAAAACAAGCGTCAGGGTCAGACATAATTTTACTGGTGAGAGGCACAGGATAAAGACCTTGCACAAGCATAAGCTGCACACAACAGCCTGGCAGGGTGAAGAAAAACTGTGATGCTATTACTGGTATGAATTATAAAACCACTTAAATGCAGCTTTTTGAGCATAACTGAATACATGTGATAGCATCATTATAAATTAAAACTGTTTATGACCTCCATTTGGTCCAAACACTACAACCTTACTGTATGCATGGCTGAACAAACGGATCTATGACTGCCTGTGTTACATGATAGAAGGGACAGCCAAGCGTTCTGCAAAGGAAACAAAAAGAAAATACCAGCAGAAGCAGCTTGTAATGAGTCATGCAGATTTCTTAATGGCTACTAAAAATAATCTTTGATTCTTATCATTGTCAACTCAGTAAGTGATAATAACTAATACCTAAGTTGTTATTCTGTTTACATAGTTAATTTGTAGTTTTCTCTATTTCATAAAAATAAGTGTTAGTATATTTTGAAACCAATCATTTCATGAATGAATGGAAATCAGTACTTTTGTAAATTTTGCTAAAGTGCTAAAATAGGAGATAATCAGTATGTTCTTGGTTATTTGGGAACACTAATTTCAAAGGACATGTAATTCCACCCCGCCCTTCTATTTACTTGTAAAACCATAGAGGAATATGCATTAAAATGACATTTCAAAATTCAGACTTCTGTGGCACCAACTTGTTGTCTGTCTGGTTAGAATTTTCACTCCAATTACAGTCACAAATGCTAAGGCCTTTTAAGACTGTCCTCGGCACTCAAACAATGCCTGGAGTATCTCTCCCAGAAGATCTACATTTTTTAAAACAGCAGCAAACAGGTTACCTTCATGTGCCTAAATGGCAGCCAGTTCATGTGAAACCCCTGTGCCTCTATTAACATCAGGGATGGAAAGAATAATTTGCCTCCTAGACTCAGGTGTGCCTGCCATGGGCCGAGAGCTCCTCCACGCTGTACAGGCACATTCTGCTTGCAAAGACAAAGGAGGCTTCCAGGAGAGCACCGTGCAGCTCGTGAAGGATTTTCTTCACAACCAGATAATTTAAGTTCTCTACATGAAACACAAATCTACACTGAGACAACAGAGTACATTGCTTCACGGAGTGTACAATTTAGAGTACAGGGCAACGCACTTAGAAACTGAGCAAACCCTAGTTTTACTGCCCAGTCCTCTGAATTAATATGCAACATTCATGCCTTAAGTATACCCTTGAGCATTCAGTACTTCTTTGAGCCACAGCTTTGAAGATGTGTTGGTTTCCTATGCACTAACTTGACCTATATTTGGGCTGACTTCTATTGTGAGATTATTTCTGCTGTGAATTCAGTTCCAGATTCTATATACACTGCTTTGCTACACCTATGATACAGATGGCAAAAAGCAGAAGGATGTCAACAAATTAAAAGGCCACTGCTGTCATTCCCTAATAACCAGGGTCATCAAAAACGTGGGGTTTTTTTGTGTGCTGATCTTGACACAAGCATATGGCCTGGGTAATCTGGAAGCACAGAAACAAATCTATAAACCTCTTTAAATTGCTTGTTGTCAGGGTCCAAAGACCTTCTGCCCTTCTGGAGCTGAATTTGATCTGTGTCATGAGCCAAGGATGCCTAAAACTGCAAGAGATGGCCAAAAAATAAAGGGGGGTGGGGTGTGTGTAATCAATAACTTTAAGAATGAAGTTCCAAGATGAAAACAGAAAAATGGTGCTCCATCTCTAATAGAGGACACAGCAGAAGAAGTGAAAAACAGGAACAAAGGCCTTACTTTCTTAACACTTGCTCTTGTTTATTCATGTCCTGATCCACAGTGTTCGCACCAGAACTCCACTTTACATATGTATATCACATATTTTCATATTTGAAGCACAAAGGTCTTACAGGATTCGGTCTTACCCTACTAGTAACACCTGAAAATCCATTTAATGGCTCAAATTGTTTCATGTAGTGACCAAGAGCACTAGTGTACTATAACAGAACACCTTATCTCATGAAACACAATTGTCAAGCCCTCTCAGTTTAGCAGTTCACCTAGAGGACTTGGCCGACTTCCATTTCTGCACATGTATAACAGACCCATGATGAACAGCTGCCTTTGCAGCAACAGCTACCACAGCCACAGAGATAACTGGAGATACTGCTATAGCAGCAATGTCATAACAACAACATATAAAACCAACTGCACAGTCCCTACGTGCTGAGTACTCATCACATGAGTCAGGAGATCCTTTTATTAAGCAGTTTCATGCTGCATCTATACTGTGACTCAACAAATGAGTAGATAAGAAAAAGGGCAGGTAGCTTCAAGAAAGTCTGGTTTAGTCCCCATCTGTTGTGGTGCAGAACACAGAGCAAAATTCCACAAACAAGGCTTGACGTGGCACAGGAAAGCACCCTTAAACCCTTTTTCTTGGCATTCCCTCAGCTCACATCAGACACAGCTTTTGAGGAACCTGTGGTATGAACCAGAAAAGTCATTCCACACCACCAAGAGAACACACAGAAAAGCAAAAAGGAAAGTCAATGTGAAGTACTGATTAGAATGTTGAGAACACCAAGAGCTTGACTGACTCTTGAGAACTTTAAGATACAGGATTTTAAGTAAGTTGTTAAAAAGCAACAGAAATATTCCAAAAAATACACACGTATTAAAAATGCTATAAAAAGCAAATATGACATTACATTATGGATGATTAAAACTTAAAAATACTTAAATGCACATTTTAGGTTTTGTTTCACGACAACTGTTTCACAGTTCTGAAACAACCAGATCACATTATAAATAGCAAGATGTAGCTTTTTAGGTAGGTTCATTCTCTTAAAAATATTCATAGTAAGTCATTTGCTATATTTAAAAATAATCACAATTTAATAGCAACATTCAAGTTCCGTTCCCCCTCTCCCCTCAATGTTTTTTTCTTTAGAACATACAGATTTTGATTTCACGAAAACTCAACTGAGATTGTGCCATTTCTTCCACTCCTTTGAGTGGTGAGTGACTGCTGACCAGCTAGAGCACTGCTGAACTGTCTGGCTGTTATTTGAAATGTTCTTCAAGTTGATGAACCCAGAGTTATTAAAGCAAAAGTTTTCTCCTAAACAGTTTCTGACAAAGTGAAAAAACAGTTAACAAAAAAAAGAAGAGCTAACTATCTTTACTTTTACTGTTTTTCAGCCAACCAGTTTATTTCAGCCATTGTCATTTTCAACCCTCTCTCTCCTGTGACAATCATGGAAGAAATTAAAAACTTTACATATCAGCCAACACTCTTTTACAATTACCTGATCCTTCCTTATGAAACCTGGCATGCAATGGTACAATTTCAGATACTGAAATACCAAAAAAACCCTCTGGAATTTGCCAGGAATAGATATGAACTACACTAAACAACATAATGGAGTCACACAGACTTCCCAGGAAGTGCTCATCTTAATGCACACTGAAAGCACAATACTTAAGAGGTACAATCTTGGAAAAAAAAAAAAAAACAAACACCAAAAAAACCCCCCAAAACAGAGAGACAATTTCGTAGTGCTCAAATTTTCTAATAACCTCGATTTCCTCTTCCCATGAACTTCCTGGTTTGTTTGGTTTTTTTAAATGACTTTTTTAAATACACCTCTTCGCCCTGTGACCCAGCAACCCCATCTATGAATAGAGTACAGACTAACAGTTGATTTGTACAAGTACTTTGAAAACTATGCTTGACAACATCAGGGCGTGGTATTTACACATTAAAAAACCCAAAACAACCAGACCTTTTTCCACCCCTCATTTTTCTCTGTTTAAACTGTGCTTACTGAACTCTATGGAAAAACATCTGGATCCCTGATGAAATTCTATAAAAACTTATTCATTATAGATTTTCTGCTGATTAAAGTTTCAAGGTAACTACAATAATGTAAAGCAATACCATGCTGCTGCTGGGTTTTTTCCTTTTAGCATAAAGGATAGGAGTGCAGTCACACAATGCATAAATCATAAAGCATATTATAAGCACTCTGTTGCCCTTATCTTTATCACAGCACCTAGTTTTGTCTCAACTCTAACAGATTTCCTGTTAACCAAATTTACAAGCTATTAATTGACATCAACCAATACATGTTCATGACAAAGACACAAAATGTGTGAAGAAACATATAGTACTGTGAATTTAATTTTCAAAATGCTTCTCAGTTTGATAAGAATTAGCCAAACCCATTCTACCATCAGAAGTTATGTCTGATCCAAGGCCTAAAAACACATTTTCAAGTACTCACTAGAATGGAAACATTTCTTTATGCTTATCAAGAAGTCCTTTAAGAGCAATGAAAGGATGTTATTGAAATACTTTCAACGCCTGGCAATACTTAAAGTTCACAAGACAAACATTTACCATAAAGATAGCAGCAAGAAAATATTAGTCCAGGATAAGCCACCCAACACTAAAGATACAGATGCATTTCTCTTACTTAAACTACTCAAATGACATCCATGGAAAATCAGCACACAGCCTTGCATTTCTGGAGCTACATGCCACCCTCAAGCAGTTCTCACTGTGATGGTGACCACAAACATTTGGGCAGCACAAACCAGCCCTGGAGAGGCCCAGGTTGCAGGGGTTAAGAGCAGGCAAGTAGTCACCCCTTCTCCCTGTTAGCTGTCCTCCCCTCAGCTGCCCCAAATGAAAGCCATCACGACTCTGCACTACAGGGACACCCGGTCAGGGATGTCCCTGCCCCTCCCTGCTCCCCAGGTGTCACCCATCAGGAGTTTGCCCCCCCTCGGATCCCGCCCAGCCACCACAGCTGCGGTACATCTACTACCTGTGGAACTGCTTATTTATTATATACCTCCTTGCCCAAAGGTCTCAAAGCAGCTCACGGAATTAGGCAAGCACTCAAATGCTGTGCTATGTCACGCTCTGAGAAACCTCTTCTTACCGAGATGAAGTGTGCTAAGATGTACTGGAGTGGCAAAGGTCAGCAGAACAGCTGAGGCTGCCAAACTGGAGCTGTACCAGTCACTAACTCGGTAACAACCTTCACAAGTTTTGTCATGATACCCAATATTTACTAGAACAGCAAGTAAGGAGGATGCCAGTGCTCAGGCTATTCAGCTACAAACACAATGCTTTGTCCCCCAAACCATTAAAGCTGAGTTTAACACAGCTCTTTTCAGACTGAGCCTCTACACCTAAAGGTGCTCTGGCCAGAGGAAACCAGAGCTAGCTCCCTCCCTGCCCAACCCCAGCCTCCAGCTGCCCCAAGGAGAAAGGAGAGGATAAAACAGAAATTCTGAGTTTTGCTTTGGTTGTGTTTTTTTTTTTTTCCATAGAATCACAGAACTGTTTGAGTTGGAAGGGACCTTAAAGATCACCTGGTTCCAAGCCCCCTGCAGCAGGCAGGCACACCTTCCACTCCGGAAGGTTTTTTGTTGGCTT